>OX155905.1:32632309-32949189 GCA_944588485.1 Phosphuga atrata | reverse complement strand
TTAATAAAAAAAAAACGAAATGTTGCTAATACGCCAATGAAGTGTCGTCAGAGTGTCTTTTGGAACACTGAAATTTGAACAGTGAAGCTTCGTTAAACTTTTTTTATTGTAAAGTGTCGTCGAGGTGTCGGAGAAGTCAACACAGTTGTGCTCGACGCTTCGTTTGTTTCGGAAACACTTGGACTGCTGTACTTGGATGACACTTCACTAGCCTCGGAAACACTTCATTGCTCGATAACAATTCAATTGTCTCGGAAACAATTCATTGCACCTCGACAACACTTCCGTTTGTCTCGGAAACACATCGTTTCATTTCGACGACACTTAATTCACATTTGAACTTCGACGACACTTAATTTTCAATTTCCGTGATAATTCAGTAAGTTTGGATTTAGTAATATTAGACTTGTGAATTGATGATCGCATCTAACTTATCTTGTCTGTCCAGTATTGTATATCTAGACTAGTCTATCCAGTCCTGTCTGCACAGTCTAGTCCGTGTACTTTTGTCTATCTTGTCTTCTCCGTCTAGTCTATCTAGTCTTGTCTCTAGTTTTGTCTTCTAGTCTTATCTCTCTAGTCTTGTCTGTCTAGTCTTGTCTGTCTAGTCTTGTCTGTCTAGTCTTGTCTGTCTAGTCTTGTCTGTCTAGTCTTGTCTGTCTAGTCTTGTCTGTCTAGTCTTGTCTGTCTAGTCTTGTCTGTCTAGTCTTGTCTGTCTAGTCTTGTCTGTCTAGTCTTGTCTGTCTAGTCTTGTCTGTCTAGTCTTGTCTGTCTAGTCTTGTCTGTCTAGACTTGTCTGTCTAGTCTTGTCTGTCTAGTCTTGTCTGTCTAGTCTTGTCTGTCTAGTCTTGTCTGTCTAGTCTTGTCTGTCTAGTCTTGTCTGTCTAGTCTTGTCTGTCTAGTCTTGTCTGTCTAGTCTTGTCTGTCTAGTCTTGTCTGTCTAGTCTTGTCTGTCTAGTCTTGTCTGTCTAGTCTTGTCTGTCTAGTCTTGTCTGTCTAGTCTTGTCTGTCTAGTCTTGTCTGTCTAGTCTTGTCTGTCTAGTCTTGTCTGTCTAGTCTTGTCTGTCTAGTCTTGTCTGTCTAGTCTTGTCTGTCTAGTCTTGTCTGTCTAGTCTTGTCTGTCTAGTCTTGTCTGTCTAGTCTTGTCTGTCTAGTCTTGTCTGTCTAGTCTTGTCTGTCTAGTCTTGTCTGTCTAGTCTTGTCTGTCTAGTCTTGTCTGTCTAGTCTTGTCTGTCTAGTCTTGTCTGTCTAGTCTTGTCTGTCTAGTCTTGTCTGTCTAGTCTTGTCTGTCTAGTCTTGTCTGTCTAGTCTTGTCTGTCTAGTCTTGTCTGTCTAGTCTTGTCTGTCTAGTCTTGTCTGTCTAGTCTTGTCTGTCTAGTCTTGTCTGTCTAGTCTTGTCTGTCTAGTCTTGTCTGTCTAGTCTTGTCTGTCTAGTCTTGTCTGTCTAGTCTTGTCTGTCTAGTCTTGTCTGTCTAGTCTTGTCTGTCTAGTCTTGTCTGTCTAGTCTTGTCTGTCTAGTCTTGTCTGTCTAGTCTTGTCTGTCTAGTCTTGTCTGTCTAGTCTTGTCTGTCTAGTCTTGTCTGTCTAGTCTTGTCTGTCTAGTCTTGTCTGTCTAGTCTTGTCTGTCTAGTCTTGTCTGTCTAGTCTTGTCTGTCTAGTCTTGTCTGTCTAGTCTTGTCTGTCTAGTCTTGTCTGTCTAGTCTTGTCTGTCTAGTCTTGTCTGTCTAGTCTTGTCTGTCTAGTCTTGTCTGTCTAGTCTTGTCTGTCTAGTCTTGTCTGTCTAGTCTTGTCTGTCTAGTCTTGTCTGTCTAGTCTTGTCTGTCTAGTCTTGTCTGTCTAGTCTTGTCTGTCTAGTCTTGTCTGTCTAGTCTTGTCTGTCTAGTCTTGTCTGTCTAGTCTTGTCTGTCTAGTCTTGTCTGTCTAGTCTTGTCTGTCTAGTCTTGTCTGTCTAGTCTTGTCTGTCTAGTCTTGTCTGTCTAGTCTTGTCTGTCTAGTCTTGTCTGTCTAGTCTTGTCTGTCTAGTCTTGTCTGTCTAGTCTTGTCTGTCTAGTCTTGTCTGTCTAGTCTTGTCTGTCTAGTCTTGTCTGTCTAGTCTTGTCTGTCTAGTCTTGTCTGTCTAGTCTTGTCTGTCTAGTCTTGTCTGTCTAGTCTTGTCTGTCTAGTCTTGTCTGTCTAGTCTTGTCTGTCTAGTCTTGTCTGTCTAGTCTTGTCTGTCTAGTCTTGTCTGTCTAGTCTTGTCTGTCTAGTCTTGTCTGTCTAGTCTTGTCTGTCTAGTCTTGTCTGTCTAGTCTTGTCTGTCTAGTCTTGTCTGTCTAGTCTTGTCTGTCTAGTCTTGTCTGTCTAGTCTTGTCTGTCTAGTCTTGTCTGTCTAGTCTTGTCTGTCTAGTCTTGTCTGTCTAGTCTTGTCTGTCTAGTCTTGTCTGTCTAGTCTTGTCTGTCTAGTCTTGTCTGTCTAGTCTTGTCTGTCTAGTCTTGTCTGTCTAGTCTTGTCTGTCTAGTCTTGTCTGTCTAGTCTTGTCTGTCTAGTCTTGTCTGTCTAGTCTTGTCTGTCTAGTCTTGTCTGTCTAGTCTTGTCTGTCTAGTCTTGTCTGTCTAGTCTTGTCTGTCTAGTCTTGTCTGTCTAGTCTTGTCTGTCTAGTCTTGTCTGTCTAGTCTTGTCTGTCTAGTCTTGTCTGTCTAGTCTTGTCTGTCTAGTCTTGTCTGTCTAGTCTTGTCTGTCTAGTCTTGTCTGTCTAGTCTTGTCTGTCTAGTCTTGTCTGTCTAGTCTTGTCTGTCTAGTCTTGTCTGTCTAGTCTTGTCTGTCTAGTCTTGTCTGTCTAGTCTTGTCTGTCTAGTCTTGTCTGTCTAGTCTTGTCTGTCTAGTCTTGTCTGTCTAGTCTTGTCTGTCTAGTCTTGTCTGTCTAGTCTTGTCTGTCTAGTCTTGTCTGTCTAGTCTTGTCTGTCTAGTCTTGTCTGTCTAGTCTTGTCTGTCTAGTCTTGTCTGTCTAGTCTTGTCTGTCTAGTCTTGTCTGTCTAGTCTTGTCTGTCTAGTCTTGTCTGTCTAGTCTTGTCTGTCTAGTCTTGTCTGTCTAGTCTTGTCTGTCTAGTCTTGTCTGTCTAGTCTTGTCTGTCTAGTCTTGTCTGTCTAGTCTTGTCTGTCTAGTCTTGTCTGTCTAGTCTTGTCTGTCTAGTCTTGTCTGTCTAGTCTTGTCTGTCTAGTCTTGTCTGTCTAGTCTTGTCTGTCTAGTCTTGTCTGTCTAGTCTTGTCTGTCTAGTCTTGTCTGTCTAGTCTTGTCTGTCTAGTCTTGTCTGTCTAGTCTTGTCTGTCTAGTCTTGTCTGTCTAGTCTTGTCTGTCTAGTCTTGTCTGTCTAGTCTTGTCTGTCTAGTCTTGTCTGTCTAGTCTTGTCTGTCTAGTCTTGTCTGTCTAGTCTTGTCTGTCTAGTCTTGTCTGTCTAGTCTTGTCTGTCTAGTCTTGTCTGTCTAGTCTTGTCTGTCTAGTCTTGTCTGTCTAGTCTTGTCTGTCTAGTCTTGTCTGTCTAGTCTTGTCTGTCTAGTCTTGTCTGTCTAGTCTTGTCTGTCTAGTCTTGTCTGTCTAGTCTTGTCTGTCTAGTCTTGTCTGTCTAGTCTTGTCTGTCTAGTCTTGTCTGTCTAGTCTTGTCTGTCTAGTCTTGTCTGTCTAGTCTTGTCTGTCTAGTCTTGTCTGTCTAGTCTTGTCTGTCTAGTCTTGTCTGTCTAGTCTTGTCTGTCTAGTCTTGTCTGTCTAGTCTTGTCTGTCTAGTCTTGTCTGTCTAGTCTTGTCTGTCTAGTCTTGTCTGTCTAGTCTTGTCTGTCTAGTCTTGTCTGTCTAGTCTTGTCTGTCTAGTCTTGTCTGTCTAGTCTTGTCTGTCTAGTCTTGTCTGTCTAGTCTTGTCTGTCTAGTCTTGTCTGTCTAGTCTTGTCTGTCTAGTCTTGTCTGTCTAGTCTTGTCTGTCTAGTCTTGTCTGTCTAGTCTTGTCTGTCTAGTCTTGTCTGTCTAGTCTTGTCTGTCTAGTCTTGTCTGTCTAGTCTTGTCTGTCTAGTCTTGTCTGTCTAGTCTTGTCTGTCTAGTCTTGTCTGTCTAGTCTTGTCTGTCTAGTCTTGTCTGTCTAGTCTTGTCTGTCTAGTCTTGTCTGTCTAGTCTTGTCTGTCTAGTCTTGTCTGTCTAGTCTTGTCTGTCTAGTCTTGTCTGTCTAGTCTTGTCTGTCTAGTCTTGTCTGTCTAGTCTTGTCTGTCTAGTCTTGTCTGTCTAGTCTTGTCTGTCTAGTCTTGTCTGTCTAGTCTTGTCTGTCTAGTCTTGTCTGTCTAGTCTTGTCTGTCTAGTCTTGTCTGTCTAGTCTTGTCTGTCTAGTCTTGTCTGTCTAGTCTTGTCTGTCTAGTCTTGTCTGTCTAGTCTTGTCTGTCTAGTCTTGTCTGTCTAGTCTTGTCTGTCTAGTCTTGTCTGTCTAGTCTTGTCTGTCTAGTCTTGTCTGTCTAGTCTTGTCTGTCTAGTCTTGTCTGTCTAGTCTTGTCTGTCTAGTCTTGTCTGTCTAGTCTTGTCTGTCTAGTCTTGTCTGTCTAGTCTTGTCTGTCTAGTCTTGTCTGTCTAGTCTTGTCTGTCTAGTCTTGTCTGTCTAGTCTTGTCTGTCTAGTCTTGTCTGTCTAGTCTTGTCTGTCTAGTCTTGTCTGTCTAGTCTTGTCTGTCTAGTCTTGTCTGTCTAGTCTGTCTAGTCTTGTCTGTCTAGTCTTGTCTGTCTAGTCTTGTCTGTCTAGTCTTGTCTGTCTAGTCTTGTCTGTCTAGCCTTGTCTGTCTAGTCTTGTCTGTCTAGTCTTGTCTGTCTAGTCTTGTCTGTCTAGTCTTGTCTGTCTAGTCTTGTCTGTCTAGTCTTGTCTGTCTAGTCTTGTCTGTCTATCTTGTCTGTCTATCCTTGTCTGTCTAGTCTTGTCTGTCCAGTCTTGTCTATCTAGTTTTGTCTGTCTAGTCTTGTCTGCCTAGTCTTGTCTGTCTAGTCTTGTCTGTCTAATCTTGTCTCTCTAGTCTTGTCTGTCTAGTCTGTCTAGTCTTGTCTGTCTAGTCTTGTCTGTCTAATCTTGTCTCTCTAGTCTTGTCTGTTTAGTTTTATCTGATCTAGTCTGTCTAGTACTAACTTATATACTAACTACGAATATTACTTACTTCTCCTGATTTTGCAGTGAAACTTTCCTGCAAGAAATTCGTGAACGTGGGTCCAGGACACAGCAGAGTAACCGAAATGTGTTGATTCAACTTCTCAATCCTCAGCCCGTTCATGTATCCCTGCAAGCGACAAGACGCATCAAGAAAACAAAACTAAGACAAAGCTAAATTAAACTAACATGTATGGCGTGTTTAGAGCCGTTGTACGAAGCCGAATACGGCACGTCGATGACGCCAGCGAGGCTCGAAGTCACCGCTATCTGGCCTTGTCCTTTCTGGTTGAAGTGCTGGACGGCGATTCTGGTCAGGTTGATCACGGAGAAGAGGTTCAGTTCGAAGAGGTCGCGATGGACGGACATGTCGATGTCCTCCCAGTTGGCCCTTTGAGACCGACCGGCGTTGTTCATGAGGATGTCCACGGTTCCGAAGTGTCTAACGGCCCGGTCGAAATGGACTTTGTGGGTCGTCAGGTCGCACAGGTCCATTGCTATTATTAACACGTCGTTGTCGGCTAGCAAGCCTTTCGAAGCGTCTGAAGGAAACAACGTTGGTTTTATAAGAACATTTAAAGGACAAACAAGATATACTATATGTGTAGTAGAAATACAAGTTTAATAATAGTCTACTTAGTTTTGTAGGAACTTTTAAAGATAGATGGTAGAAATACAAGTTTAATAATAGGCTACAATATTGTACATAAATACATGTTTTTCTTTCTTTGTCGTGTATACTGATTAGATTAAATTGTTGACGGCATCGGGTTGTATTCCTTATTGTTTTATATACATACATAATATTCATACGCAGTTAATGTAGATTTAATGTAATTTAAACTTAAAAAACGATTTAATTTTGTTGGACAAGCCATATACGTTTGTTATTCCGGTTTCTTTTTCTTTTCTGTGTATGACTAATACGTTTACATAACACAATTGATACTAATTTGCATTCTTATTACCCAGACAAGCGCGCTTCACTCGTTCCAACTCATCTCTCCTTCTGGCCGTCAGCACCAATCTCACTCCATGCTTGGCCATTGCGATCGCCGTGTGCTCCCCGATTCCACTCGAAGCCCCAGTTATAAAACATACTTTTCCTTTCAATCTACCTACAACAAACAAATGTTTAAAAAGCCAGTTACTATAAGCGTATTGTTACTGCAAACTAGTTTTAAGATTAACCTATGGTCTACTTTGCTGTTTTATTGAGAGTTAAAGCTAACTTAGCATCATTTTTTTTGTATTTGTGTTTGTCGCATTAATGTATACAGCGTGAGTTAAACTTGATGTCTCAGCTTTATTATAGGAAAAGGAAAAACGGTAGAAACAATCAGGAAAGAGGTTATGATATTTTTCTATTTTGCGTCTGTAATGAACTCATAACAGCACTCATATGCGTGCGGTTATGGCTCGCCGAGTGCGATAGAATTTTCTCAATATGTATCGGTAATTTTTTTTATTTAGAAATGGCATAAAAGGGCGCAAAATAGAAAAAATACTATAAAAAACTCGTTCGTAAGGCGTTTTTCATCACTTGTCCATTAGAAATGAACGCGTGCTGTATAATCGCGCTTACTGAACTCGTCCTTTGATATACTATTACTGTGTACATATCATATTATCTTCTAACCATTATGTAATCAGGAATATTTTGGAAAACAACTAAACAATTAACACTGTTCAGATACTTCCGCAAGTCCCTTCCCGGTCTTGTTTCAAAAAGGCCAATAACTCTAATCACATCCAAAAACACAATAACAAGGTCATTCACGACTTTCTTGTATAAATACAAGAAAGCCAGTCAGTCCGATAGACAGTCTCTAGTCATCCCGCACTAACAATAAGTAAAGTGAAAACCTGTATTGATATACAGAGTGATTCGGCAGGAAATGGAAATATTTTAATGCCCAGGAAGCAAAAATATGCAAAATTGGCTCATATATTCAAGTCCGTTTAATTTGATTCATAGATATTTTGAACAAAATCGGTGATTTACAATGTAGCGGCAATTACCCAAATATTTTCGGACAATTTCCGAAAATATTTTATTAGGGTCGATAATGTAATCCTCGAGCAGATCAAGAAATATTTTAATTTTTAGTTTTACGAGGGCATTACAGGAATTACCCAAGTATTTTTGGACGATTTTCCGAAAACATTTTATTAGGGTCAACAGTGTAATCCTCGGGAAGATTACGACAGGATGTTTTTCTCCCGAGAATCGGTAATCACCAAAGCGACAAATAGCTGAATATAGAAAAATAATCACCCCCCAGATGAGGGACCAGTATACCTGGACATAATATAAATACCTGGACCCCCGAATAAACAGACAGTCAGCGCAGTGGCACCAGTCCAGCCAGTGGACTCACGCCGGTCTAGCCAGTGGACCGAGTCAACCAGACTCAGCCAGTTCAACCAGTCTCAGCCAGCAGCCAGTTCAACCAGACTCAGCCAGCAGTCAGTCAACTAGACCAGTCGACTCCAGTTTAGAGAGTCCAGCTCCACTCAGTCCCTCAACAGTGTTTGTATCTCTTGTATACTTGTATATATCGTCAATGTAAATAAATTCTCTGCAACTCTGCAAACCGTGAGTGATATATCTATAGCACGGCGTATCACCCACAATAAAATCAAAGGAAAATCTATTGGTGAACTTACAATTATTTGCGCGTTAATAAATGAACCTGGTAGCCAGTTTCAGTGAACGAAGATTCGTTCTATTTAACGCCGCAGCATTAAGAATGCGATCTAGTAGCGCATCCCTTGTGTCCACTTTCTGAGCATAAACTGACGACTTCATCCCCAAAGACAAAAATCTAGGGTAGTGAGAACCGGCGATCTCGATGGCCAAGGGTGCGGGTCTCCTTGGTGCTCCGTCATGTTGGAAGACAATAGGTCTAAATGGTCTTCCAAAAATGTAAATAACCTTCCCCAGTAAGACGGCCATCCAATACAAAAGAACAAAACATCATTTATCATCATTTCGAATGCCGCACCATACATTAATACTGGACCGATGTTGGAAATTAAGTTCTTGCGTGCCGTGGTGGTTTTCGTCCGACCATCGATGATTATTATGGCAATTGTTAATTCCATCTCGAGTAAAATGAGCTTCATCAGTAGATAAAATATATTTGAGTAATCTTCTATTTTCACGAATTCATTGACAAAATTGTAGTCTTTGTGGAATACGGCACGCCGACGATCCCAGCGTTGTTCGAAGTCACCGCTATCTGGCCTTGTCCTTTCTGGTTGAAATGCTGGACGGCGATTCTGGTCAGGTTGACCACGGAGAAGAGGTTCAGTTCGAAGAGGTCGCAATGGACGGACAGTCGATGTCTTCCCAGTTGGCTCTTTGAGACCGACGGGCGTTGTTCACGAGAATGTCCACGGTTCCGAAGTGCCTTAATGGATAATCGCCTTCTTGTAGATTTTGTAGAAAAGCGTTTTAACCTTGCCGTTCTAACGTTTTCCAAACCATTGTTTGTGGAATTTCAAATTGGATTGCAATGCGTCTTGCACTATCCCTGGATTATTTTCTATAATATCCAGAATATCTTCTTCAAGTTCCAAACCGAGCCCTTACTGTTTTTCAGGAAGAATACGTGCACTTGAGAACATTTTCGCAAGCCCGCGTAAAAACCTTATGCCACGAGTAAGAACTTGCCTATTAGGAATTTTTCGATCCGTAAAACGATGTCGATACTCTTCTACTGAACGAACAGAATTACCATTTACAAAATCCGTAAACAAACACCATATCTGCATATTCTCTATGACTGAAAATATGAGGCATTTTTATAATCACGTAAAACTACATCTGTCACTTTTTATGACATTTGCATAATTAATATTGTTTCAAATTGGCATTTGGGACAACGTTGTCAAATTTAACTAGTTAACTTTTTAAAAAGAAAAACCTAACGTATGTGGTCAGGATTTATATGCTGCCTCGCGGTGGGCAACCTAATCTAACCTGGGTTAAACTATCCGTCCTTGCAACATTGTCCTCTATTGGTTCGAGAGTTCTCGCTGACGCACGTATGTGGTCTTGATTTATATACCGCTTCGCGGTGGGAAACCAAATCTAACCTGGGTTAAACCAACGGTCCTTGTCACAATGTCCTATATTGGATCGAGAGTTCGCTCTGACACGCGTATGTGATCTTGATCCGCTTAGCGGTGCGCAAGCTAATCTAACCTGGGTTAAGTGTCCTATATTGGAGATTCGATATTGGAGGTTCGAGAGTTCGCGCTGCCGCGCGTACGTGTTCTTAATTTATCTGTCACTTCGTGGTGGGCAACCTAATCTAACCCGGGTTAAACCAACGGTCCTTTCTCCTATTTCTACCACATTCTCCTATTTTAGATGAAAATTTGTTGCTTGAAACTGACAAGTAAAAAAAACTAACTTTAGTTGTGTTTGTTTTCATTTTTAGGGTTCTGTACCGAAAACGGAACCCTTATAGGATCACTTTGTTGTCCGTCTGTCTGCCCGTCCGTCCGTCTGTCTGTCTGTCAAGACCATTTTTCTCAGGAACGCGTAGAGGTAACAAGTTGAAATTTGTATCAAATGCTCGGGTCTGCGGTCTTTTTCAGCTGTGAAAAAATAAAACTTGTAAGTCAACGCGATCAAAAGATATGACCGTTTATGTTGCATATTTTGCGATTTCACATATTTTTTTTTTTTTTGAGGGGCGTCGCCAATACTAGCTCGATCGAGTAGTACCTAGGGCTTCACACGAGAACGATTTTTTTCTCGTTTCGTCTCGTAAAAGCGACACGAGATTTTTGAAACTCTCGCACTATCTCGTCTCGTGTGAAGCCCTAGTGGTACAACTGCAATGCACCCTATGTCGCTCGGCCTCGCTAAAGCATTACTTCAAGGGAGAGCTGCTTTAGCATTTACTTCTACATTTGTTGTTGTTTCCTTCTTCTTTTTGTCAGTAATTTTCTTCAGCCATTTTCTACTACCTTCCAGTCTTCATCACTCTCTACCATGAGTGACGCAATGTTTCTGCTTGTTACGGTCTCTCCTGCATGTAGCATATAGCAGCGGGAGCAGTAGTAGTGTATTCGACTGTATGTCTCTTTCCGCAGTAGCTGCAGTCTTAGGACTCCTCTAGGTGAAAATGTTTGAGGTATGCTGCAAAACGGCAACAAAATTTGATGTAGTAGCATACCTAGTTATGTTTTCTGTTCGTCCATTTCACTCGCTTTTATCTTGCATTCCGTCCCATTTCTCCTGCCATTTCATCCTTGTTTCGGTTTTTGTGTTTTCCATTTCGTTCCTTATGCACTTGGAGTGTTGCTGTTGACGTGGTACAATATGCGCTACATATCTGTACAAGCTAATGCACCTGTCGCTGGATTGGAAGACCGGGAGTGATCAGGTTCAGAAAAACGGCTTTATGTGCAGTAGTAATTCTTATTTATTTTTATTTTAAATCACTATAAATACTGTTTCTGTTTTTGCGGAGAGGTTTTCTCGGAGAACTTTTTAATGACTCCAACGCTCACACAATTTTGTTCTTATTGATTCGTTACCCCGGTTACTGTTTCAATTGTCCCTATCTACCTAATTAAATCTACATCGCGTCGTCCTGCACATTTACCAAAAGATCTTTTTACGGTTAGTTAAGCGCATGCGCACCCGCCAAGTTTGAAAGGCGGGAATATGAAAGTTTCGGGCACATTTTGTTCTTTTCACTGGTTATACGGCACAAAGGTATTGGTTTATACGTATAGGTTTAATAAGGTAAAAAGGTTTATACGTATATTGCAAAGAAGAACCAACCTTGTTTGGGCAGCATATGGGAAACTCAGCCATATCTTTAAAAGCGAAATTCCGAGATGTCTGAAAAGGAAAGAGCATGACCAGTGTATTCTGCCTGTCCTTATATATGGGGCGGAAACCTTTTCTTAAAGAAAACTGGGGTACAAGAAAACTTAAAATAACCCAACGACAAATGGCAAGATCAATGATCGGAATAACCCTACACCACCATACCATCAATGAGGACCTACGGAGAAAAACTAAAGTGGTAGACGTGATCGAGCTTATAACTAAACTCAAATGGAGATGGACTGGCTACGTGGGTCGAATGAAGGACGAAAGATGGACGAGGAAAATATTAGAGTGGAGACCAAGATCCGATAAGCGTAGCAGAGGAAGACCACCGACACGTCGGACCGATGACTAAAAAGGATCGCAAACAACTGGATCTACGAAACTCAAGATTGAAGACGATGGAGTGCTATGTAAGAGGCCTATGTACAGCAGTGGACGGAACGGGCTGGTTGATGATGATGATGACGTCAAAAAGTGCCCGAAAAACATGGCGGAAATTGACAGATGCGCACAAAAAAATTTCAACTATGAAAAGGTCGATTTTCACATGGTCGATCCAGAGCATCCCCGAGGTCGCGTACCTTCAATTTTCCTTGGATGACCAGTTCTTCGGAGATTGGCACCCGTTCCACGATTGATATTTATATTCGTCGATTGATAGTCTTATATATTGTCGATTTAGCCGATATAAGTCCGAATTTTGTGCTTTCTCTCTCGACTCTTCCCAGAAGTTCGGTCATTTCTTCTTCGTTTTGTGCGATGATTGTGGTGTCGTCGACAAACCGTAAGTTGTTTATTTTCCTACCGCCAATGACTATTCCGCCTTCCCAGTTCTCCAGAGCCCCTCTTAGTATAAACTCACACAGTAAGTGTGATAGGACGCATCCCTGCCGATCTCTTCGTCCTATCCTAAAGGGTCTTGAGTTTCTTGCCTCGATCTTAATGATTGCTTTGTTGTTGTCATATAAAGTTTTTGGCAGAACGACAAGGTGAGGAGGAGTTCTCATATCTAAGAGGGCATTCCATAATTGGTGCCAGTTTACATAGTCAAACGCTATGCTGTAGTCGAGGAAGCATAGATATGTGGGCTTTGCAAATTCTCTGGCCTTTTCAATAAGGCTTGTCGCACATTGGATCCGCTCCGCTCAGCTCACATCGGATCCGATCGGGTCCGCTCCTCTCAGCTCCGTCATTTTTCCACATATTGCATCCGATCAGCTACGTCACTTTTCCACACACTCAGTCCCCTCCCACCTCTCCTACGGGAGAGCTAAATATGTGATGCTATCCTGGTTGCATAAATGCCTTAGCGCATATATGAAAACGTTAGTGTTGCGCCTGCGTGAACCAACCGCCAGCATCCGACGGTCTCTTTTAGCCGTGAAAAAATCAAACTCGTAAATCAACGCGATCAAAAGATATGACCTTAAGTCACCATGTTCATTTATGTCGCATATTTTGCGATTTCACAAGGGAATCAAAACCTATAGGGTACTTCCCGTTGACCTAGAATAATGAAATTTGGCAAGAAGCGGTGTCTTACAGCACATGTAAAGGAAAAAATATGAAAACCGTAAATATGTAGTTTAATTACAAGGAAAATGCGAATTTACTATTAGAAACTTATGAAAATACACTAATGTGTTGCGTGGTATTGTCACGCACCAGAAGCATATGGGTTGCATACAGTTAGATCCTCCTAAAGATACCTTACTTACAAGTTTGTACGGAACCCTCGCTGCGTGAGTCACAACTCGCACTTGGCCGTTTTTTTTTTTAGTTCTCTTTAGTTGTGTAAATCGTGAGACCAAGACTAGGTGGGTTAATGCGGATTCAAGTTTGTAAAACTAGATATATTTAGTGAAAACTAGAAGCTCTTTATCTAGAGATACTAGAGTTATATAAGGGCTTAAAAATTAGTTGCTTGAAACTGGCAAGGAAAAATCTAATTTTGTTTAGTTATCTATATCTGGAGCAGTGGCTTTTTCAAGGGGTAATTACCTGATTACCCCCCCTCCCCCAAGAGTTTTGCGCTTATACATTTTTATTGTTAACAATTACCGATATTCATTTAAAAACATTTTACTCCTCTATTTTACCAAGATCTATTTTACCAAGATGTTTATCGACTGGATATTAGTTTAAAAAGTAGGTGTCAGCATCAAGCCATTTCTTCTAAATTTTGACCAGTTGGCTATTACCCCCCTAGACCAGTTCGCTGGAAACGCCCCTGATCTTGACAACTAAAGTAGCTAGTTTATTACGGTTTTAAGTTTATGAATCTAGATAGATTTATCTAAGTCGTCGCGAAAACTAGGAAATTCAATTTAGACTACTTAGAGTTATACAAGGATTTTAAAATTACTCGCTTCAAACTTCTTAACGAACAAATCTAACTTTGTTTAGTTGTCTATATCTGGAGAACAAGACTAAGAGTGTTAATGTGGATCGAAGTTTGTAAAACTAATAGATATTTTCAAAACTAGAAGCTTGTATCCAGAGTAACTTAGATACTAGAAGTAAGTATCCAGAGTTTTTCTTACAGTTCTTCTTTTCCTACATCACAATTTCTTTATTTTTTACAAAATAAAGAAATTGTGATACATTCCCCTTTTCTTACAGCAAAATTAACAAATCGTGATTGACCACATACGCGCGCCAGCGTCGATCACAATTTCTCAATTTTGCTGTAAAAAAGGTAAAAGTGACAACGCCGAGATGATTGTTCACGCCCACTTTTTATCATCTCACCAGAAATTTATGAGCCGTTGCGTCAAATGTGTCAATTTTTAGTACCACAAAAAATCGAATATTTATTGAACCAAGCAATGTAGAAGCTTCATTTTTGCTTTGCGACCTTAGTTAAACCGTGCCAAAGACGATTAACAACAGTTACACCAGGTAAAAAGTCTGCAACCCTAAGTTTCGACGAAGGGGTGTATTCTACACCATAGCCATTATCTCTGAAACAAATGAAAATTGGACTTGAATATGTGGGCCTATTTTGCTAATTTTTGTCTTTAAAATATTTCCATTTCCTCCCGAATCACCCTGTATATAAATTGTGTGTAACCTAATAAACACCCCGTAAAACCCCCCGACTCCTATCTTGACTCCGTGTCTACCACAATAATGCGTATCAACTAGGAAAACTCAACTAGTGAGTTGGAATCTCAGAAACCGTCTCACCGCACTTGCTGGAAGAGCGTCGACAGCTCAAGGCCGCTAAATCTGCTCGTATTCAAGGAACTAACATTGGTGGCTGTGGTCTACCTTCAACCTCCATCATAACATTGGTAACAGCGGCGGTTCTCAACCATCGCAATCATAACAAGTTATATGGGATTTTGGAATCACAAAACAATCTCTACGCCCTTGCTGGAAGATCGTCTACAGCTCAAGGCCGCGAGCAGGCGTTCAATCTCCTCAAATTCAAGTAACTAATATTCGCTGTGGTGCTCCTTCGGGAAAGTCTCCAACCTCCATCATAACATTGGCAACAGCGGCGGTTCTCAACCAACGCAATCATAACAAGGTCCTTAAATGGAATTTTGAAATCTCAAAACCATCTCAACCCGCTTGCTAGAAGTTTGTCGACAGCTCAATGCCGCGAGCAGACGCTCAATCTTCCCGAATTTAAGGAACTAACGTTGGTGGCTGTAATGCTCCGTCGGGAAAGTTCCAAGCCTCCATCATAGCATTGGTAACAGCGGCGGTTCCCAATCAACACAATCATAACAAGGTTCTTAAATGGGATTTTGGAATCTCAAAACCATCTCAACGCCCTTGCTGAAATATCGTCGACAGCTCAAGGTCGAAAGCAGGCGCTCAATCTTCTCGAATTCAAGCAACTAACATTGGTGGCTGCGGTGCTCCTTCGGGAAAGTCCCCAACCTCCATCATAAAATTAGAAATAGCGGCGGTTCTCAACCATTGCAATCATAACAGGAGCTGTGGTGCTCCTTCGGGAAAGTACTCAACCTTCATCATAACATTGGTAAGAGCGGCGGTTCTCAAGCAACGCAATCATAACAAGGTTCTTAAATGGGATTTTGGAATCTCAAAACCATCTCAACGCGCTTGCTGGAAGATCGTCGACAGCTAAAGGCAGCGAGCAGGCGCTCAATCTTCTCGAATTCAAGGATCTAAAATTGACGGCTGTGGTGCTCCTTCTGGAAAGTCCCCAACCTCCATCATAACATTGGTAACAGCGGATGTTCTCAACCATCGCAATCATAACAAGGTTCTTAAATGGGATTTTGAAACCACAAAACCATCTCACTGTCCTTGCTGGAAGATCGTCTACAGCACAAGACAGCGAGCAAGCGCTCAATCTTCTTGAATTCAAAGAACTAACATTGGTGGCTGCGGTGCTCCTTCCGAAAGTCCCCAATCTCCATTATAGCATTCGTAACAGCGGCGGGTCTCAACCAACGCAATCACAACAAGGTTCTTAAATGGGATTTTGGGATCTCAAAACCATCTCACCGCCCTTCCTGGAAGATCGTCGACTGCTCAAGGCCGCAAGCAGGCGCTCAATTTTCTCGAATTCAAGGAACTAACACTGGTGGCTGTAGTGCTCCTTCCGGAAAGTACCCAACCTCCATCATAACATTGGAAACAGCGGTGGTTCTCAACCATCACAATCATAACAAGGTTCATAAATGGGATTTTGTAAGGTGAACTGTAGAAAGAAGTCTTCTAAACGAAGGGTATTCTTTCACCAACGCGTTTTAATATCAACTCAGAAGAACTAATAAAAACGCATTTTCCAACGACACAGCTGGCATAAAAGTAAACGGAGTACTAGCAGTATTGAACAACATCAGATACGCTGGTGACACTGTCATATTAGCGGAAAACATCGAAGACCTGCAAAGGCTAATGGAAAATGTTAACCATGTTAGGAAGATTGTTGACTAAATTGTAGATCTTGGCTTTGATGATATTGACAAGCATAATTACGAACAACTGAGATCCAGAACTCTATGTTCGACTAAAGAAATTTCAAAGGATTCATAAGTACAGGGTCCGGCAACAGATACTGACGAATTTCAGAGGGCTGTGGTGGGGTTAGTGACAATAGGCGGTCGATTGTGTGGTGCGGAATGTGTTTAATGCAAGTACAGAACGTTTGAAAAAGAACTCCCTAATTTTATTGTGTCATAGATGCTGTTCAAAGTGATAAACACTATTCTATATTGTGGTATTTGATTCATCAATTGTCCAAGTTTTGCTCTTGTGTAGCTGGCACGTCTACTTGACCTTGAGACGGCGCCAGGGATCAGTTCAGGCGTGCAGTGCAGTGGGTACTCAGCAACAAAAAGCTCAGCGTGTTATTTGGCTTGTGCAAACTGAATCTGTTATAACAGCGCAACGAAATTTTAGGCGTCAGTGTGGTTTGAAACTCCTACAGCAAAAACTATCCGTCATTGGATAGATTATTTCAAGGAAACCGGCAGTATTTCACCGGTCAGGTAGACCGAGAACTTCTGAAGATGTTGTTAAACAGATCCGTATTTCGTGTGGTGCAAAACAACATCTGCAGAAGTTCTCGAACCACCCGGCGATTTCCGTTTTAAAATACCTGTATAATGCATTTTTAGCAACCATGCATTCTTGACCAGTGAAGCTGCGTATTTTTTTGTGTATCGACTTTGATACAATCTGAATCCATAATTGTGGTTCAGCGGCAATTGCGGAGAGAATATAAGATTAGTCGGCAAAACTGGGAATATTAATAGAGCCGAGACATCGAGTATCGCTCACCCTGTACTTTATTTTACGGCACAAATCGAGCAAAAGTGATCTTCCTAATCAAAATTAGATGGTGGTATAGAAACGGTTTTAACAATTAATGGTTTTTTACACTTTTTATTACTCATGCGTTAAAAGTACTATCCTGGCGCACGCTTTTTAGTGCGACAAATGTAATTTTTGGTTGGCATTGTTATGTTAATAACTAATACTATCTGGGCGCACGTTTTTTAGTGCAACAAATGCCATTTTTGGTTGGCATTGTTATGCTAATAACTAAAACTATCTTGGCGCACGTTTTTAAGTGCGACAAATGCCATTTTTTGTTGGCATTGTAAGTTATGAAACCACATAACTTGGGTAACGTACGCAAATATTCAATATCGCTAAATTAAATAAAAAAAAAAAAAAAACAATCAAATAGATAAAATAAACACAATCAAGACCTCAATATTAAAAAAGTGGCGTGAAAGTGACAGAATTTTTTCTGATTACAAAATAAAAAATAAAATTTAAAAAATGTTTTAAAATTTGTGTAAATGGTGATGCCGAAGACTGATGAGAGTTCTTATGACGAATCCACACCACCGGAGACAATTGAAAAAGCAAATTCTTTATTTTTTTTTTGATTGCCCCTGGATCCTAAAGTTGTAAGATTCCTCCCCTCGCATGAGTAATAAAAAATATTATTTGCAACACGGGCGGTATTGTGAATTGCTCTCTCGAGCGAATGTGCCCAATTTTGTTCTAGTGACCAATTTACAACTTACCACCCTAGTTGCAAAATATACTATTTTTCTGTATGCAATAGTGGACTAATTGCCAAGTTACTCAGTTTTATCTGTTTATCGCTGCGTTTAATGCCTTAAATACTCTCAGATTTCGCTTAGTCCTGCTTTTATAATTCAGCTTATTATCTAGTTTAACGTGACCATTACTACAAGTATTTAATTAATTCCATGTATTTATATCTAGATTAAATACTTCAGTGTAAACGCATATCAGTTTTCAGTTAACTATTTGAGGCACGGAATTTGCAATAAGTTTAAATATCCCACCAAGCATATTTACGCTACAAAGATGGGACACTTTTAATACAGCTGTGCCTCAACGAGTTAAGTAGGATAATCATTTATTTTTTCAATAAATGCCTTAATTAACTTACCGATAGATTTGCCGAATTTTTCATAGAATGCAAGTTCTAGGTCACAGTCGACGAAGATTAACGCTACGGTGTAATATAGGCCGTAGCAGAAGACACCGACACCGATAACCGTCCAAAACATGTTCTTAACGGTTTAATTGCCGCCGTTATACTGTTTTGCGGTTTCGAATCTATAAGTTTACTTATTCCGCCCCCCCACCCAAGCCTTTATTTAGATTACGACTTAACCATCAATGCCAAACGAACTATTTGCAGGAACATCGTAATTTGTCATGGTCCCATTAAAAACCACGCGTATCGATGTATTTTTAACAATCAACCAATTACTCTACTTTCCTTTTAAAAATCATAAATAACCAGTTACATTACGAATATTAAGGTTTAATGAAAAAATAGCAGAAATTATAAAAATCGATTAGTAAGTAGTTCCAATGATCAAATTAGTTTAAAAAAACTGTATATTAAGTTGCCTACAATTAAAGAATTAGTCTTATCTGTCTAGTCTTGTGTTTATAGTCTTGTCTGTATACTCTTGTGAGTCTAGTCATGTCTGCCTAGTCTTGTCCGTCTAGTCTTATCTGTCTAGTCTTGCCTGTCTAGTTTTGTCTGTATAGTCTTATCTGTTTAGTCTTGTCTAAAGTCTTATCTGTCTGGTCTCGTCTCTCTAGTCTTGTATGTCTTGTCTTGTCTGTCAGGTCTTGTCTGTCTATTCTTGTCTGTCTACTCTTGTCTGTCTGGTCTTGTCTCTCTAGTCTTGTATGTCTAGTCTTGTCTGTCTGGTCTTGTCTCGCTATTCTTGTCTGTCTAGTTTTGCCTGTCTATTCTTGTCTGTCTAGTCTTGTCGGTCTGGTCTTGCCTGTCTAGTCTTGTCTGTCTATTCTTGCCTGTCTAGTCTTGTCTGTCTATTCTTGTCTGTCTCGTCTTGTCTCTCTAGTCTTGTATGTCTAGTCTTGTCTGTCTGTTCTTGTCTGTCTATTCTTGTCTGTCTACTCTTGTCTGTCTGGTCTTGTCTCTCTAGTCTTGTATGTCTAGTCTTGTCTGTCTGGTCTTGTCTCTCTATTCTTGTCTGTCTAGTTTTGCCTGTCTATTCTTGTCTGTCTAGTCTTGTCGGTCTGGTCTTGTCTCTCTAGTCTTGTATGTCTAGTCTTGTCTGTCTGGTCTTGTCTGTCTAGTCTTGTCTGTCTGGTCTTGTCTCTCTAGTCTTGTATGTCTAGTCTTGTCGGTCTGGCCTTGTCTGTCTAGTCTTGTCTGTCTAGTCATATCTGTCTGGTCTTGTCTCTCTAGTCTTGTATGTCTAGTCTTGTCTGTCTGGTCTTGTCTCTCTAGTCTTGTCTGTCTATTCTTGCCTGTCTAGTCTTGTCTGTCTATTCTGTCTGGTCTTGTCTGTCTAGTCTTGTCTGTCTGGTCTTGTCTCTCTAGTCTTGTCTGTCTCGTCTTGTATCTCTAGTCTTGTATGTCTAGTCTTGTCTGTCTGGTCTTGTCTCTCTATTCTTGTCTGTCTAGTTTTGCCTGTCTATTCTTGTCTGTCTAGTCTTGTCTCTCTAGTCTTGTATGTCTAATCTTGTCTGTCTGGCTTTGTCTGTCTATTCTTGTCTGTCTACTCTTGTCTCTCTAGTCTTGTATGTCTAGTCTTCTCTGTCTATTCTTGTCTGTCTATTCTTGTCTGTCTTGTCTTGTCTGTCTATTCTTGTCTGTCTATTCTTGTCTGTCTAGTCTTGTCTGTCTAGTCTTGTCTGTCTAGTCTTGTCTGTCTAGTCTTGTCTGTCTATTCTTGTCTGTCTAGTCTTGTCTGTCTGGTCTTGTCTCTCTAAGTCTTGTATGACTAGTCTTGTATGTCTAGTCTTGTCTGTCTAGTCTTGTCTGTCTAGTCTTGTCTGTCTAGTCTTGTCTGTCTAGTCTTGTCTGTCTAGTCTTGTCTTATAAACGCGTTAAGTAATTTAATTTGATTTGCTTGAGAGGATGTTGATATGGTGTTGAGACTTTGTGAGACGGTGTTGGAAACCACGACCTTGCCAACATTCGTGCGTCTGTGTGCAACATTGAATCTGGGTCTTCCCAACGCAAAGTAGAAGTCCAAACCGTAGATACCTATGCTGGGGCCGTATATTTGATGCCCAAATTGCTCTTGGTTAACCAAATCCAAAGTTACCTGATAAATTGTCTCTGCGCAATTCGTATCCTCTTACTTTGAAACCCCTTTCGAGAAGGGGGTTCAAATGAACGTGTAGCAGTGTAGCGGGCCCAGGATAAGACGGTTTGTTGTTTCAATTGTTCCAATACTTTGCCGGCTCTTGTAAGCTATCACCAGACTCTCCTACACAAGTGTTCAAGCAAAGCTTGCCAATGTGAAGATCGCGCATCACATTCCTGGAGTTGTCTTTGACCTTCTTCTTTGCTAGTTCCAGTGTGCTTATTTCCCTTGTAGTCACCACCACCAGGGCCTGCGCTATATTTTGAGGGGCCCTGTGCAAAATAATGAAGCGGGGCCCTGCGCAAAATAACGAAACGGGCCTTCTCTCATATAAAAGATTTCTTTCACAGCTAGACATTATGGGGTTATATATTGCGAGTGTATTAAAAAAACGTCCGGCGTAGTCGAAGTAGCAACTCAATTAGGGGGTAAATGTGTCCGTCGCAGTACAGATAAAATATCAACTCAACTCTCTGAATGCGCGGGGCCCCTGTCTAGCGCGGGATCCTGTGCCGTTGCACAGTTCGCCGATCCTTTTTATCTATTTTTAGCTGTTATCTGCGAATCCAGCTATTCTCGCTGTTCTAGACAAGTCAAGGTTTATCAAGCCATCGTACATAACGTACCACAAGAATGGTGCAAGAACCGAACCTTGCGGAACACTCGCCGTTACCTGATACTCGACTTCTCCTTCGTCCGTGTAGTATATCAACATTCGGTCGCACAAGTATATGTCTATCATCCATCTCAATTACTCTGGTGTCTGTCTTGATGCTAATGCCTTCATGGTTACATTCCAACTGGCTGAGTTAAATGCGTTTTTTACATCGAAGGTTACTAATGCACAGTAACCTTTCGATTGCCGGGTACCAGTTTTCACCTTTTCTGCTGCCTTCATCATTTCAGCGATAGCGCCTACGGTTGATCGACCGGTGATACGGTTTTTCTAAAACCATACTGCCATTGTGACAGTCCTTCGTTGTTTTCGAAGTATGTCACCTATGTAATAGACTTTCAAGCATTGTCCAGGATGCATATCGGTCGGTATGACGATGGTTCTTCCAATGGTTTGTCCCTCTTCCTCAGTCTGACGAGTTTTCCTTTTCCATTGCGCAGCGTAGATTCCCTTCCGAAGACACGCATTGCAAGTTTCCAGCAACAACTCTGGCCACATTTCCACCACTTCTGCGATGATCTCATTCGGGATATTATCTGGACCAGGTGCTTTCTATGACAGTAATCGTTTCCTAGCCTCAAATATCTCCTCAACGCTGAAAGGTGTCATGAGCGGCTCAATGGCTTTCCATTACTCTGCCGGTCTTCGTCCCTGAACTGGGAATAGCATTGTAACTATTTCTCTCATCCGTTGTGGGCACGATATCCAAGATATCAGCTGTGTTCCTTACGTTTTTCCCCGCGGGTCTTCATTTATGGATCGACAGAGTTCGAGGCACCATTTCTGCTTGCTAGTCTTGATGGTCATCTGCAATTCTTTGCTCGCTTTTTTTAAGTTTGCTTACAGCCCACTTCCTGTCCGTTGCAATTTAGCGCCGCCGTCGATTTTGGAATGAAATTTTGCCGCGGCGTTGGGCAGCTCTTCGTGCCGTAAGGTAGTACAGTACCTCCTTTGGTTGTTGATTTCAGCGTTCCACCAGCAAACTGACTTTCAGCGTTTAAGGCCTATTTGCGTTTTGGCATTGAAGAATCGCACGCTGTCATATTACAACTCCCCTTATGCCCGCCATACACACAACGTTTCACCGGAGAGGTCTACCTGTGCAGGTTTGTCCGGTAGACCGTAGTGTGTATGGCGGGCATTATAGCTTTGCTACTGCCAACGTCGTTCTTAACTGAGTGCTATAAAATGTTACTTCACCAGCCATCCGCCGCCGTTTCCTTACTCAATGGTAGTGCTTCTTTGTTGTCTCTCTGGTATTTCTCCTTCAGAACGTGAAAGAGTTTCCCTTGTAAACTCTAGTCTAGTCTTGTCTGTCTAGTCCTATCTATCTAGCCTTGTCTGTGTAGTCCTATCTTTTTTTATGGGGACGTAGCAAGCACCTTTCGGTTAACTTGAGCAAGTGAACTCCCTGGAAAGCCCGCACATCCCGGAACCGCTCTTCGCATTACTTCAGGATGGTGGCATATCACATTCTGTGTTTCGACTGGTTAGAACTATGGGTAGCCTTACATCCCCCATCCACGCAATGTGATTAGGGGTTCAGGTGTTCTGTATGTTCTATGCATCTCCCTTGGTTCTGTTTTTCTTTCTGTCTAATTTGTTCGTCTCTTTCCTTTTTGGTTAGGATGTTTATAATCATGGTTTCTGTGGCAAGCCAGTCTTCTTCGGACCTGAGCATTACGTCAGTCATTTTAGTTGTTTGAAGTTTTTCATTTGTTTTAGTTGTCCATACGTGTCTCTCTGTCGTCCATCTCTCGCAAACGAATATTGTGTGTAGAGCACTGTCCGTAAGGCCGCAGTAATCACAGCGACTGTCTGGGGCCCTGACGATTTTATGTAAGTACTCTTTGAAGCACCCATGCCCAGCCAGCGCCTGAGTAAGATGATGACCCACCTCCCCGTGCTTTCCTGTCACCCATGGCAACAGATCTGGGATTAGCTGTTTGGTCCACTGGCCTTTGTTAGAAGTGCTCCAGTGTCTTTGCCAATTTTCGAGCATCTGGCACTTCTTTTTCTGTTCCATCATGTTTCTCCCGTCCCCGTGTTTTTTAGCGTTATACAGGTAGGTCCTTTCCTCGGCCATGAACTCTATGGGCGATATGCCCGCGATCACGAGAACGGCGTCTCTCGACACCGTCCTGTACGCACCGCACACCCGTAGAGCCATTTTTCTCTGTACCGTGGCTGTAAGTAGTAAGTTTCTGTCTTAGTGTAAGTTTCTGTCTTATGCTTGCCTTCTTCATCGCCTTCTCCCACACAGGGGCCCTATACAACATTGCTGAATGGGCGACAGAGCATATTAGTTTTCTCTTGCTGCTTCTTGAACCCCCAGCGTTTGGCATTATTCTACCCAGTGCTGCCACCGTATTTAGCGGCTTCGCCGCGGCTAGTGTGACGTGTTTATTAAATGATAATTTTTTGTCGATGGTAACTCCTAGGTATTTAATCGAGTCTTTAGGTGTAACTGCCACATTTTTCACTTTGAATATAATTGGGCCTATGTGTCTTCGTCCGGTAAGCAGCACCTCTTCGGTCTTTTCTGGCGCCAGCTTCAGCTGTTTTTCTTGTAACCACGAGTTCACCATTTCTATGGCTTTGTTGGCCCTTAGCATCAATCCTCTTTCGTTTTTACCCGTTATAACAAGAGCCAGGTTGTCGGCAAAGCCAACCATCTTTACTCCCTCCGGCAATTCCAGCCTGAGAACACCGTCATATAGAATATTCCACAAGGTAGGTCCTAAAATGGAGCCCTGTGGAACACCACTAGTTACCTCGCGCTCCGCAGATTTTCCTCCTGCTTCCATTATTATTCTGCGTTCACTTAGGTTACCTAAGTGAACGCAGAAAAAACCTAAGTTAGGTAGCTATGCAGCAGTCTTGACAAGTACGGAGGGAATTCTCTTTCTGCTATCTCCTCCAGCACGTTTTGCCAGACAGCAGAATTGAACGCGTTTTTCACATCCAGCGTGATTAGTGCGCTCATCTTTCGTGTCCTTCTCGTACCGGCTGCTGCCTCTGTAGCAATTTTTATAACCGTGGTAATTGCATCCACCGTAGATCGTCCTTCGCGAAATCCATATTGCTTATGGGAAAGGCTTGTTTTTTTGGAGAGTTCTTTTTTAACCCTGATTAGGATCAGCTGCTCAAGTAGCTTGCCTGATCCGTCGAGTAGGCATATTGGCCTATACGACGAGGCCTCCTGGATAGGCTTGTCTCCTTTTCGGAGAAGTACTAGTTTGGCTTTCTTCCATATGGTAGGAAAGGTTCCATCTTCCATTATTTTATTATATATATATATATATATATATATATATATATATATTATATATATATATATATATATTATATATATATATATATATATATATATATTATATATATATATATATATATATATATATATATATCCAAGTCTGGGCAGGTAAATGACGCAATTGTGATAACTTCTGGTGGTAGCCCGTCCGGGTCTGGTGCTCTGCCGTTGCGTAGTTTGTTGCTGGCGTATTGAAGCTCGTCTGTGGAGAACTTGAGATGGGAAGAGTATATCCGCAACCTCCTTCACCTTTTCCATTGTTATTTGGAGGTTTGAGTGTTTCAGTTCCCGTGTAGCGATTTCATATGCATCTCCCCATGGGTTGTCGTCTACTTTATTGCCCAGGTTACACCAGTGTTCCCTTTTAGATACGTTTATGGCCACTTTCAGGTTTCTTCTTGATAACATGTATGCGTCCCTGCTTTGTGTGTGTAGTCCATCTAGTCTTGTGTGTAGTCCTGTAGTCTATCTAGTCTTGCCTGTCTAGTCCTATCTATCTAGTCTTGTCTGTCTAGTCAGGTTAGTTTTGACTGTCTAGTCAGGTTAGTTTTGACTGTGTAGTCTTGTCTGTTTAGTCTAGTCATGTCTGTCTAATCTTGTCTGTTTAGTCATGTCTGTCTAGTCTGTCTGCATAGTCTTGCCTATCCAGTCTTGTCTGTCTAGTCTTGCCTATCCAGTTTTGTTTGTCTAATCTTATCTGTCTAGCCTTGTGTGTCAAGTATTGTCTGTCTCATCTTCTCTGTTTAGTTTTGTCTGTCTGGTTTTACCTGTCTATCAAACACAATTCTTATCTTATCTAACTTATTGATATTTAATAAATATAGGCACAAATTAATCTTATACATATAAATGAAGGCAATATTTGTCTACATTAGTCGTTTATATTGTCTTTCTTCTTAAAACATTTACGATAATTTAAACCTTATTAGAGATCAAAGCAGCCGCAACCGTTTACAATTAAAGTAATAGTTGCCTCATAGATTCTTAGTTTCACACCTAAGCCTAGAAAAAATGTACAAAAATAAATAGTTGCAATCTCAAAAAACCTTTAATTTGTTTAAATTAAAACGCACTGTCATTTATCCTTTTTATCCCCGACTGTGACTTCTCCCTTGGCAGCTGCACCCTCTTCCTCCTTCTCTTTGATCACATTTTCCGAACTGACAATCTCATTCTCGTTACATTTCTTGAACATTTTCCCACCAGTGTAGCCCACCAATCCACAACCGATAGCCGCCATCCCACCCACTTTAAGCCCTGCTACAAGCCCTATCGGACCACCAACTAAACTTCCTATCAAAGCTCCAGTTACTGGATAAGCAGCTGTTTTATATCTAAAAGAAAATTTTTATTACGAAACGTACAGAAGGGTTAGTTTTGTTTAAATTTACTTAGAGGCAGAGATTAAGTGTTTCAAACCAGCATCAACATCTTGTTTGGCATCTTCTACGTTATTTTCTATATTATCCACACCTTCTGCTTGGTCTATAACCATTTTATTTAAATCTACGTATATGTCATGCAAGTCTTCAACATCGGTTTCCAGAGCTTGGACTTTCTTCAATCGTTCTGTGTGTTGATGTAGTTTAAGTTCGGAGAGATCGGCTTGGATTTGGATTTGTGGAACTCCCTGGAACGGATTCTCATTTTCTATATTCTCGTTAATCTCGTTTTGTGATTCTATTAGTTGCGCGGCCAGCTTCTCCAACCCACCGTAGTCCTTAATAAAACCTGTGATTATTCTCCTCAACGAAATCGTTTTCTCGTCGAATTTGTCCAAGTCAGAATCATTAACCTGTGCCCTCAACGAATCCAACTCGTACGATAAATCCTTTAATTGCCGAATGACCCTTTTCTTATCCTTAATCTCCTTTTTAAGCTCCTCAGTTTTATTGTTTACTATAAGCTTAAAAAAGCGGTTAGTTACTTATGGAATTGATGCTAGGGACAAAGAAAGCTTACTTTGTGAATTGTGGTTTTGTGTTGGTCGAAGATTTGCTGGTGGTGTGGGATTGCTTCCTCGTTGAACTTGTTCAGAGGGACCTCGATGAACTTGAAGGATTGTTTCTGTATGCCTGATGCCATTTTAAGGGGAGATTACGATGCAAAAGTTAGATTTTGAAAAATGATATGACTGGTTGTTTGTCAACAATGGTAATCTCAATGATATATGTCATAACTTATAACAGTGTTCTGCTTTAAGAAATTACAGATTTAACCATTGGATGGATAGGTGCAGTCTGCTATTTCGATCAAACATTATTACAGATCCCTTGAAAGCTGCAGATAATTACGGTTTTTCATTTCAAATTAATTATTACAGATTTCTAAGTTAACAACATTACCAAGAAAAGACTAATATTTGTGTATAACTTTGTTAATTACAGATTTCTATCACATTTCTATCACCGATTTCTATTACAGCTATATGTTTTAACAGTTTTATAGAGATGGGGACTTAAGGCACAAATGTTTTCGAAACAATTTATTATCTAGTGTCTAGTCGTTACTCTTGTTTCCATAGTCTAGACTAGTTTGACTAGAGGTGTTTGCCTAGTCTTGTCTGCCTAGTTTTGTCTATCTAGCCTTGTCTGCCTATCCTTGTCTGACTAGTATTGTCAGTCTAGTCTTGTCTGCTTAGTCTAGTCAGTTTTGTAACGACAAGACTAGACAGACAAGACTTGACAGAGAAGACTAGACAAACAAGACAAACAAGACTAGACAGACAAGACTAGACAGACAAGACTAGACAGACAAGACTAGACAGACAAGACTAGACAGACAAGACTAGACAGACAAGACTAGACAGACAAGACTAGACAGACAAGACTTGACAGACAAGACTAGACAGACAAGACTAGACAGACAAGACTAGACAGACAAGACTAGACAGACAAGACTAGACAGACAAGACTAGACAGACAAGACTAGACAGACAAGACTAGACAGACAAGACTAGACAGACAAGACTAGACAGACAAAACTAGACAGACAAGACTAGACAGACAAGACTAGACAGACAAGACTAGACAGACAAGACTAGACAGACAAGACTAGACAGACAAGACTAGACAGACAAGACTAGACAGACAAGACTAGACAGACAAGACTAGACAGACAAGACTAGACAGACAAGACTAGACAGACAAGACTAGACAGACAAGACTAGACAGACAAGACTAGACAGACAAGACTAGACAGACAAGACTAGACAGACAAGACTAGACAGACAAGACTAGACAGACAAGACTAGACAGACAAGACTAGACAGACAAGACTAGACAGACAAGACTAGACAGACAAGACTAGACAGACAAGACTAGACAGACAAGACTAGACAGACAAGACTAGACAGACAAGACTAGACAGACAAGACTAGACAGACAAGACTAGACAGACAAGACTAGACAGACAAGACTAGACAGACAAGACTAGACAGACAAGACTAGACAGACAAGACTAGACAGACAAGACTAGACAGACAAGACTAGACAGACAAGACTCGACAGACAATACTAGACAGACAAGACTAGACAGACAAGACTAGACAGACAAGACTAGACAGACAAGACTAGACAGACAAGACTAGACAGACAAGACTAGACAGACAAGACTAGACAGACAAGACTAGACAGACAAGACTAGACAGACAAGACTAGACAGACAAGACTAGACAGACAAGACTAGACAGACAAGACTAGACAGACAAGACTAGACAGACAAGACTAGACAGACAAGACTAGACAGACAAGACTAGACAGACAAGACTAGACAGACAAGACTAGACAGACAAGACTAGACAGACAAGACTAGACAGACAAGACTAGACAGACAAGACTAGACAGACAAGACTAGACAGACAAGACTAGACAGACAAGACTAGACAGATAAGATTAGACAGACAATTCTGTGGATTTGTCTGTCGTGCTTTTGTCTGTCAAGTCTTGTTTGTTAATTCGTGTTTTTCTTTTTATCTATTTAATTTATGATAATAGATATTTTTGGTAATAATTTATGATTGTGTGGGTGCGAGGGTAAGCCGATAAATAAAATTTCGGCAGAGCTGAAGACCTCAGGAGGTCGCGCCTTTGCCCATTCGTGTAATATTTTACCGAGAATTTGTTGCCGGGGCGCACGCAATCCCAATAAATGGCCCAAATGATGCCGAACGAAAATAAAACTGAAGAAATAAAGGCAACGAGAAACCGATTCGGTCCGTTCTTAGGTCTGTCAGGAGTCGTAGATGACGCGGAGAGAACGAGAGAGATATGTGAAATGAGCGAGGGCGTTCATAAAGTAAACAGTATTAAATGCTATCGATGGCGATGAAGAAGAGAGAAGAGTGTGATAGTAAAAGAAGAAAAAGTTTACGTACGTGGGAGAATCCTCGTGAGAATGTAAATAAATATCACATTCTCGTCGTATTTGTCGTAGGTGACGAAATACGAATGATATAACTATTTTTATTTTATTATCTTCTACTTGTCCCTCACCTGACGACTCTTTTAATATCCATTTTATAGCCGACGCCAACAAACGTAAATGTTATTGCTTGGAAACAAATGTTTAAATATTAACTTTCTGCGCCAAATCTATTTTGTCTTTTCTATTTTGAGTTGGTGAGATGTTTAAGAAGTCGATAAGTTACCAAAGACGGTTACGGAAGACGCAGCCGTTACAATAAAAAGTTATTAACATCTCGAACGGTAAGAGACGAAGTAAAAAATGTTTAGGAATAACTAAACATTGCTTCGACATATGGAAAGCGCGGAATGCATAAACCGAGGATTATACTTAAACATAATGTCTGTTTCAATTTCATGTATTTTACCCGGTTAATAAAAAAGGCATTTAATGTAATTTATTCCCTAATCAACACGTTCTATCAACGATGAATTTACATTCAAAGCTAGATTTCTGTTTAAATATTTATAAGGCGTAATAAAGCGCGTGCCATTCGTTACACACACACACACAAACCGCGTAGGAAAACGAAAGGCTTGTAAGTCGAATCCTGAAAATTTCCTCATCACCTGTGGAAATTATTCGCGCGACCGATAATCGCCATTCCTTCTCCTTTTTGATTTACTCTTACAGCTGCCACCGACAAAAAATTACATCCTCAAACCGTTACGGCACTCCATTCGCCAATTATTATTAAATATTATATTTAGGAAATTCACAATTATAATTAAATGCCAAGCAAAAAACTAATAAGGAATAATAATACCTGCACAAATATTGTTGCCAGTATGTAATAAACTGTATAGTAAACAAACAAGACTGTAAAGTTACTACTATTTTGAAAAACTACACAGATTAGTCTTGTCTGTCTAGTCTTGTCTGTGTGGTCTTGTCTGTCCAGTGTTGTCTGTGCAGTCTTGTCTGTGTAGTCTTGTCTGTCCAGTCTTGTCTGTCTAGTCTTGTCTGTCTAGTCTTGCCTGTCTAGTCTTGTCTGTAAAGTCTTGTCTGTCTAGTCTTGTCTGCCTAGTCTTGTCTGTCTAGTCTTGTCTGTGTAGTCTTGTCTGTGTAGTCTTGTCTGTGTAGTCTTGTCTGTGTAGTCTTGTATGTGTAGTCTTGTCTGTGTAGTCTTGTATGTCTAGTCTTGTCTGTCTAGTCTTGGCTGTCTAGTCTTGCCTGTCTAGACTTGTCTGTCTAGTCTTGTCTGTCTAGTCTTGTCTGTCTAGTCTTGTCTGTCTAGTCTTGTCTGTCTAGTCTTGTCTGTCTAGTCTTGTCTGTCTAGTCTTGTCTGTCTAGTCTTGTCTGTCTAGTCTTGTCTGTCTAGTCTTGTCTGTCTAGTCTTGTCTGTCTAGTCTTGTCTGTCTAGTCTTGTCTGTCTAGTCTTGTCTGTCTAGTCTTGTCTGTCTAGTCTTGTCTGTCTAGTCTTGTCTGTCTAGTCTTGTCTGTCTAGTCTTGTCTGTCTAGTCTTGTCTGTCTAGTCTTGTCTGTCTAGTCTTGTCTGTCTAGTCTTGTCTGTCTAGTCTTGTCTGTCTAGTCTTGTCTGTCTAGTCTTGTCTGTCTAGTCTTGTCTGTCTAGTCTTGTCTGTCTAGTCTTGTCTGTCTAGTCTTGTCTGTCTAGTCTTGTCTGTCTAGTCTTGTCTGTCTAGTCTTGTCTGTCTAGTCTTGTCTGTCTAGTCTTGTCTGTCTAGTCTTGTCTGTCTAGTCTTGTCTGTCTAGTCTTGTCTGTCTAGTCTTGTCTGTCTAGTCTTGTCTGCCTAGTCTTGTCTGCCTAGTCTTGTCTGCCTAGTGTTGTCTGTCTAGTCTTGTCTGTCTAGTCTTGTCTGTCTAATCTTGTATGTCTAGTCTTGCCTGTCTAGTCTTGTCTGTCTAGTCTTGTCTGCCTAGTCTTGTCTGCCTAGTCTTGTCTGTCTAGTCTTGTCTGTCTAGTCTTGTCTGTCTAGTCTTGTCTGTCTAATCTTGTATGTCCAGTCTTGCCTGTCTAGTCTTGTTTGTGTAGTCTTGTCTGTGTAGTCTTGTCTGCCTAGTCTTGTCTGTCTAGTCTTGTTTGTGTAGTCTTGTCTGTGTAGTCTTGTCTGTCTAGTCTTGTCTGTGTAGTCTTGTCTGTGTAGTCTCGTCTGTGTAGTCTTATCTGTGTAGTCTTGTCTGTCTAGTCTTGTCTGTGTAGTCTTGTTTGTGTAGTCTCGTCTGTGTAGTCTTATCTGTGTAGTCTTGTCTGCCTAGTCTTGTCTGTCTAGTCTTGTTTGTGTAGTCTTGTCTGTCTAGTCTTGTCTGTCTAGTCTTGTCTGTCTAGTCTTGTCTGTCTAGTTTTGTCTGTCTAGTCTTGTCTGTCTAGTCTTGTCTGTCTAGTCTTGTCTGTCTAGTCTTGTCTGTCTAGTCCTGTCTGTCTAGTCTTGTCTGTCTAGTCTTGTCTGTCTAGTCTTGTCTGTCTAGTCTTGTCTGTCTAGACTTGTCTGTCTGTCCTCCTCGGTGGTGTAGTTGACAACATACCCGCCTTTCAATGCGGGAGACCCGGGTTCGATTCCTGGTCGGGGAGACAACAACTAGGGCGGTTTTTCAGTAAACCGTCCGGGCTGCCCACCCTGAATGAATGCAAAATATGCGATACCAGGGTGGCGCATACTAAAGCCAAGGTGGAATAGGGGGTTTAGTGAGAGCTTCACCCGAACCACTTTTTAAACAAAAAAGACTTGTCTGTCTAGTCTTGTCTGTCTAGTCTTGTCTGTCTAGTCTTGTCTGTCTAGTCTTGTCTGTCTAGTCTTGTCTGTCTAGTCTTGTCTGTCTAGTCTTGTCTGTCTAGTCTTGTCTGTCTAGTCTTGTCTGTCTAGTCTTGTCTGTCTAGTCTTGTCTGTCTAGTCTTGTCTGTCTAGTCTTGTCTGTCTAGTCTTGTCTGTCTAGTCTTGTCTGTCTAGTCTTGTCTGTCTAGTCTTGTCTGTCTAGTCTTGTCTGTCTAGTCTTGTCTGTCTAGTCTTGTCTGTCTAGTCTTGTCTGTCTAGTCTTGTCTGTCTAGTCTTGTCTGTCTAGTCTTGTCTGTCTAGTCTTGTCTGTCTAGTCTTGTCTGTCTAGTCTTGTCTGTCTAGTCTTGTCTGTCTAGTCTTGTCTGTCTAGTCTTGTCTGTCTAGTCTTGTCTGTCTAGTCTTGTCTGTCTAGTCTTGTCTGTCTAGTCTTGTCTGTCTAGTCTTGTCTGTCTAGTCTTGTCTGTCTAGTCTTGTCTGTCTAGTCTTGTCTGTCTAGTCTTGTCTGTCTAGTCTTGTCTGTCTAGTCTTGTCTGTCTAGTCTTGTCTGTCTAGTCTTGTCTGTCTAGTCTTGTCTGTCTAGTCTTGTCTGTCTAGTCTTGTCTGTCTAGTCTTGTCTGTCTAGTCTTGTCTGTCTAGTCTTGTCTGTCTAGTCTTGTCTGTCTAGTCTTGTCTGTCTAGTCTTGTCTGTCTAGTCTTGTCTGTCTAGTCTTGTCTGTCTAGTCTTGTCTGTCTAGTCTTGTCTGTCTAGTCTTGTCTGTCTAGTCTTGTCTGTCTAGTCTTGTCTGTCTAGTCTTGTCTGTCTAGTCTTGTCTGTCTAGTCTTGTCTGTCTAGTCTTGTCTGTCTAGTCTTGTCTGTCTAGTCTTGTCTGTCTAGTCTTGTCTGTCTAGTCTTGTCTGTCTAGTCTTGTCTGTCTAGTCTTGTCTGTCTAGTCTTGTCTGTCTAGTCTTGTCTGTCTAGTCTTGTCTGTCTAGTCTTGTCTGTCTAGTCTTGTCTGTCTAGTCTTGTCTGTCTAGTCTTGTCTGTCTAGTCTTGTCTGTCTAGTCTTGTCTGTCTAGTCTTGTCTGTCTAGTCTTGTCTGTCTAGTCTTGTCTGTCTAGTCTTGTCTGTCTAGTCTTGTCTGTCTAGTCTTGTCTGTCTAGTCTTGTCTGTCTAGTCTTGTCTGTCTAGTCTTGTCTGTCTAGTCTTGTCTGTCTAGTCTTGTCTGTCTAGTCTTGTCTGTCTAGTCTTGTCTGTCTAGTCTTGTCTGTCTAGTCTTGTCTGTCTAGTCTTGTCTGTCTAGTCTTGTCTGTCTAGTCTTGTCTGTCTAGTCTTGTCTGTCTAGTCTTGTCTGTCTAGTCTTGTCTGTCTAGTCTTGTCTGTCTAGTCTTGTCTGTCTAGTCTTGTCTGTCTAGTCTTGTCTGTCTAGTCTTGTCTGTCTAGTCTTGTCTGTCTAGTCTTGTCTGTCTAGTCTTGTCTGTCTAGTCTTGTCTGTCTAGTCTTGTCTGTCTAGTCTTGTCTGTCTAGTCTTGTCTGTCTAGTCTTGTCTGTCTAGTCTTGTCTGTCTAGTCTTGTCTGTCTAGTCTTGTCTGTCTAGTCTTGTCTGTCTAGTCTTGTCTGTCTAGTCTTGTCTGTCTAGTCTTGTCTGTCTAGTCTTGTCTGTCTAGTCTTGTCTGTCTAGTCTTGTCTGTCTAGTCTTGTCTGTCTAGTCTTGTCTGTCTAGTCTTGTCTGTCTAGTCTTGTCTGTCTAGTCTTGTCTGCCTAGTCTTGTCTGTCTAGTCTTGTCTGTCTAGTCTTGTCTGTCTAGTCTTGTCTGTCTAGTCTTGTCTGTCTAGTCTTGTCTGTCTAGTCTTGTCTAGTCTTGTCTGTCTAGTCTTGTCTGTCTAGTCTTTTCTGTCTAGTCTTGCCTAACTTGGCTTATCTGGCTAGTCTTGCCTGTCGAGTCTTATCTATTTAGTCTTATCTATTTAGTCTTATCTATTTAGTCTTATCTTATCTAACAATTTCTCCATTAAAACTTATCTAACGATTTATCTCAATGATTATTTCCATTAACTTTTGCAATAACTTTTACAGATTTTTCTTCTAAATCTGCGCTCGGAAAAAGTGCGTTCGTCTAAGTTTAGAGCGACAAAGCGCGCCGAAGAATTCGCATATAATTTTTATAGTCGTGCGCGTTCGCGGTGATCGATTGCCGATTATTGCCCACTTACTCGCGATTTTTATTTATTTGTTGCGGCACGACGGCGCGGAAAAAAGCATCTCGCGATATACAAACACGTATTGAACTTATTGCCGAGCGTGCGTTTGCTTCCGTTGGGCAATTACAGACAGCGGTTTCGCAATCCTTAACAATTCGCGTTTTGTTTTTGTTTCGCATACGGAATGCAATTTGCAACGTTTAATATAACGAACGAATGTTTCTAATCTAATAAACCATTAAGGTATTTTAAATAAAGTGCTCTTGCATATCTAGTAAAGCATGCATTTTATTGGTTTCACTTGAAGAAACTCGCACAAGATTTAAGACAATCCAGGTTTCAGTTATGGCAATTCTGAGGCAATTGCAAGGCTTGATGGACTGGACTAGGTATTAATTATTGATTTCAGTTTGCGATTTGATTATTGTTGATATTTTGTAAAGGGTGACAAATTAAGAATGTTGATTGATTTTAAACTGCAATAGTCAAAAAACGCAATAAGTTGGACAAAACCAACGTTGGATACAAAATCTGACTTAGTTTCAAAGTTGATTATTATCAACTTGATGGATAATAGAATATAAAATAACAAGGTTTCTTATAGAAAATTTAATTCTCTTCAAGCTTTATTTAATACATTTTTCAAAATTTCGCTTTGTTGTCGAGTTATTTTCGCACTTTTGAGACAAGAAAAATGTAAAACAGAAACAAGGTTATTGTCTGTCTAGTCTTGTTTAAGGTTGTTTATTACAATGTTCAAGGTTGTTTATTACCAAATTGACAAAATAAAAACCACTAGATGACAAAGCTTCTTATAGAAAATTTAATTATCTACAAGTTTTATTTTAAACATTTTTCAAAATTTCGTGTTTCAAAGTTCATTATTACCAACTTGGCGAATAATAGAAAAAAAAATAACAAGGTTTCTTATAGAAAATTTAATTATCTACAAGTTTTATTTGAAACATTTTTCAAAATTTCGTTTAGTAGTCAAGTTATTTTCCAATATTTGAGACAAGAATAATGTAACACGAAAACAGACTTGATTTTGTTTCCAAATTCATTATTACCAACTTGACGAATAATAGAAAAAAAAAATAACAAGGTTTCTTATAGAAAATTTAATTATCTACAAGTTTTATTTGAAACATTTTCCAAACTTTCGTTTAGTTTTTGATTCATTTACAAATCTTTGAGGCAAGAAAAGTTTAAAACCGAAAAAAATGATTTTGTTCCAACATCAGCAATTTTTCGAAGAAAAAGATGTTGGAATTGCGACACGAACGATCATTATTTGCGTTGACTAGCTGAGGAATGAAGGATAAATGGTTGGTTTAAGTAGAGGAATAAAGTAAAACTAGATATACGTATTTGTAGATTGTGCGTGTGTGTGGCTGGCGGTATTTATAAACAAGTATTCAGTAATTAGCCGTGTGTGCTCGGAGGATGATTGTTGCGCGGAAGAGACAATGACGAGCGAAATAAAAATAAATCTTTCGGTGTCGCGAGTTCCATTGAACGCATGTTCTCGGTAAAAAGAGCCCAAGTTGGCATCTAGCTGAATAACTCACTTTACAAATATAGTCTTTCCAATGTACATGCCCCAACAGGTGCTTTACTATATTCCGTATTCTGCGTACTTGCCACTTGTTTTTATACCCACCTCGGCTTTTTTCTTCCGATTTCTACTTCTTGTTCTGCTGCTGCTGCTTCTGTCCGTCGAACCGCGACCACCATATTTAAACCGGCATCATCACAATGCTCATTTCATTTAGATGCCTGCTCATGCTGTGATAACCATATGCGATGCTTTTTTTCCCTCGCATCCATCACCATATACTTCCTTATACTAAATATATTCAACTATAACAACAACAACAACATTTATCTATTTCATTCCACGAACGACATGAATACACTAATGATATTATACAAAGAAGATTAGAAATACACACAATATACAAATAACATTGATTCAAATAGTCTTGATCCTCAAACTATGTTGTATGAAGAAATCGATTAGAAAACACGGATTTATAAAACGTTTTTAAATAGGCAACATTAGAAGCAAAGAAACTTATACTTGAACAACTTTATATAATGAATAGTTTCTAGCTAGGCAATAGTATAGGCATATTAGATTTGCAAGTTTCTACACGGTTTGTATGGTCTTGTATGGCTTTGTCTGGTCCTGTTTGGTTTTGTCTGATCTTATATGGTCTTGTCTGGTGTGGTCTGGTCTTTTCTATTCTCGTCTGGCCTTGTCTGGTCTTGTCTTTTCTGGTCTTATCTGATCTTGTCTGCTCTTGTCTGGTCTTGTCTGGTCTTATCTGGTCCTGTCTGGTCTTGTCTGGTCTTGTCTGTTCTTGTATGGTCTTGTCTGCTCTTGTCTGCTCTTGTCTGCTCTTGTCTGATCTTGTCTGTTCTTGTCTGGTCTTGTCTTGTCTTGTCTGCTCTAGTCTGCTCTTGTCTGGTCTTGTCCGGTCGTGTCTGGTGACTTCCGTCATAACAAATGTCTTTGTATGTCTAGCAGATTCATTTAACTATTTCGAATTTCTTCGCTGGAACAAAAAATCTCTTAGACCACATTTCATGTATGACCACCATATTTCATGTATGACCACCAAATTTCATGTATGACCACCATATTTCATGTACTCAGACCAGACTACCCAGACCACCCATGTCTGGGTATGATGTATGTCCGTATCGCTCCAATTAGATAAGATTTGTACATCTGTGTCGCCCATTAGATCAGATTAAGTACGTCATTGTCATTCATTCGATCAGATGTGTGCGTTTGTGTCGCCTATTAGATCTGATTTGTACCTCTATGTCGCCCATTAGTTCAGATTTGTATATTTGTGTCGCGTGTTAGATCAGATTTATATGTCTGTGTCGCGCGTTAAATCAGATTTGTACGTCTGCGCCGTTGATTATTCCAGTGAAAAAATGTGTTTTTGTTGTAATTAAGACGTGAAGAATGATTTAAATTTACGGCGAGCGGATAATAAATCATCGCCGTTATTTATCGCCGCGCAACAATAAAATTAAACAACGCAAGCAAACGAAAATCCGCTCTTGTGATTATAATTTATGGACTGCGGATTTCGGCCTGCCCTTTCGAAACGAATAAAAACTTCGCGCACCGGATGAAGACTGCTTTTTTGCGGACGCCACTCGAGGAAGAATAAATAAAGTGGCAATTGTGAGGCCGCAAGAAAATTGGTAAGAGAGCGTTATGTAAATCCGACGCAAACACTTTGTTGCAATTCTCGTGCGTAATTGCCCACCGTCGCGTTACTCACTCTAACTACCTTATAAACTCCCTGTATTAATACACAATCCTAATCTAATCATCTCCACAAAGAAAGCACGGTGTAAATTTGGAAATATTATTTGTTCGGTAACTGTAAAGAATTTTGTAAATAATAGATATTTGTGAGACAAGAATTAGTAGTAAATATTGTAAAGACCAAAGAAGTTGAGCGACAAGTCTAAGTGGACAGATTATTTATGTTGCGTCTACATGACTGGATACTTATTGTCAAGCGTGTGGGTGCCTGAAAAGAAAACACTCCCGTCGCGACGGTGACAGACGCCCACCAATCTTTAAACATCTTAATCCCTAAAACTCGGACAAAATATATTCTGAAATTTTCGAAACGTTCGTATTTGCCCAAGTTTCGGATCTCTTGTTTTAATAAGAGCCGCTGAAGCGGACGGCCACACAGCACGATAATCAGTGTCCATCCGCAGCTAACACACTGTCAAGATTCTCTGCATGCTAAGGATTTGATAACCGTCGACAGACAGACTCTTAATTTCTTGCTTAATTAATTTATCGAGATCATGTTTCAGATTCGTACAGGACATTCAAACTACATTTATTTTCAATTAAAAATAAAAACTTAAGACATTGGTAGATTTGGTCTTACTTTTAAGGTTTGCCTTCTGGCAGTCCAGTCTTGCCTGTCTAGTCCTGTCTGTCTAGTCTAGTCCGTGTATTCTTTTCTGTCAAGTCTTGTCTGTTTAGCCTTGTTTGTCTAGTCTTGTCTGTCTAATCGTGTCTCTCTAGTCTTGTCTGTCTAGTCTTGTCTGTCTAGTCTTGTTTGTCTAGTCTTGTCTGTCTAATCTTGTCTGTTTGTGTTTGTATGTCTAGTCTTGTCTGTCTAGTTTTGTCTGTCTAGACTTGTCTAGTCTTGTCTGTCTAGTTTAGTCTGTCTAGTCTGGTCTCTCTGGCCTTGTCTGTCTAGACTTGTCTGACTAGTCTTGTCTGTCTAGTCTTGTCTGTCTAATCTTGTCTGTCTAGTCTTGTCTGTCTAGTCTTGTCTGTCTAGTCTTGTCTGTCTAGTCTTGTCTGTCTAGTCTTGTCTGTCTAATCTTGTCTGTCTAGTCTTGTCTGTCTAGTCTTGTCTGTCTAGTCTTGTCTGTCTAGTCTTGTCTGTCTAGTCTTGTCTGTCTAGTCTTGTCTGTCTAGTCTTGTCTGTCTAGTCTTGTCTGTCTAGTCTTGTCTGTCTAGTCTTGTCTGTCTAGTCTTGTCTGTCTAGTCTTGTCTGTCTAGTCTTGTCTGTCTAGTCTTGTCTGTCTAGTCTTGTCTGTCTAGTCTTGTCTGTCTAGTCTTGTCTGTCTAGTCTTGTCTGTCTAGTCTTGTCTGTCTAGTCTTGTCTGTCTAGTCTTGTCTGTCTAGTCTTGTCTGTCTAGTCTTGTCTGTCTAGTCTGTCTAGTCTGTCTAGTCTGTCTAGTCTGTCTAGTCTGTCTAGTCTGTCTAGTCTGTCTAGTCTGTCTAGTCTGTCTAGTCTGTCTAGTCTGTCTAGTCTTGTCTGTCTAGTCTTGTCTGTCTAGTCTTGTCTCTCTAGTCTTGTCTGTCTAGTCTTGTCTGTCTAGTCTTGTCTGTCTAGTCTTGTCTGTCTAGTCTTGTCTGTCTAGTCTTGTCTGTCTAGTCTTGTCTGTCTAGTCTTGTCTGTCTAGTCTTGTCTGTCTAGTCTTGTCTGTCTATAAGAAAAGTCGTTGCAGAAGCACAAGACCTTCGATGGCTGGCGAAATGTAACAATAACGCAGATATAAGAAGAGCGGCAGAAAATCTGTGGATATTAACAGATAAAATGGGCAAAATATTCGAGAATATACAAGGAAACTCTGAAAAGGAAACACCCACTAGAAATCAGAACAACACACACGAATGTAGCACACAAACAGAACCAACTAGCCCAGAACTGACTGGGACTTGGTCAGGTACGTGGCCGACAACATGAATCCAGAGGAGGTAGTGTCCCAAGCACTCTGCAACACGTACATGAGATAAATTGAGCTAGAAAGCCAGACAAATCAGCCTGCAATGTAGTCTACGTAACACACTCCATAGGAGTCCCAACAGAAAATGGAAAGATCAATACAACAAATCGTTATATATACCAGCTGATTGTTAAAAAAAACCGGCCAAGTGCGAGTTGTGACTCGCGCACCGAGGGTTCCGTACAAACTTCCTACTAAGTATGGTATCTTTAGGAGGACCTACTAAGTAAGGTTTCTACTAAGTAAGGTATCTTTAGGAGGACCTAACTGTTTGCAACCCATATACTTCTGGTGCCTCACAATACCACGCAACACATTAGAGTATTTTCATAAGTTTCTAATAGTAAATTCGCATTTTTCTTGTAATTAAACTACATATTTACGGTTTTCAGATTTTTCCCTTTACATGTGCTGTAAGACTCCGCTTCTTGCCAAATTTCATGATTCTAGGTCAACGGGTTCAAGTACCCTATAGGTTATGATTCCCTTGTGAAATCACAAAATATGCGACATAAACGGTCATATCTTTTGATCGCGTTGACTTACAAATTTGATTTTTTCACAGCTAAAAGAGACCGCAAACCCGGGTATTTGATACAAATTTCAACTTGTTACCTCTACGCGTTCCTGAGAAAAATGGTCTTGACAGACAGACAGACGGACGGACGGACAGACGGACAGACAGACAGACGGACAACAAAGTGATCCTATAAGGGTTCCGTTTTCGATACGGAACCCTAAAAAGCAGGTGAGGACGAAGCAGACAAAACTATCATTCTGCGACAGACATTTGACAGTCTACAAAAGCTAAAACAGCTAACTGAAACGCACACCAGGAAGAAATTGGCATTTGCTAAATCAATGGTAGCAGAATGGCCAATTATACTAAAAATGATAGAATATACATTTGCCGGGACAGATATTGATATAAGAGTGTTTTTGCCCCAAGGACCAGCAGAGTCAGAAATAAAAATACCCAATGCACACAAATGGACGGAAACTGCTAGAAAAAGTCGAAACAAGAAAGAAAATCGAGGGAAAAATCCAAAAGAGGCGATACTTCTAAAATCAGAAGGGAAAGCATACGCTGATCTACTCAGAATGGTTAAAAAATAAATTAACCCTGAAGTATCTAGAACACTAGTAGCAGGACTAAAGAAAACAAAAAAAACCGGCCAAGTGCGAGTTGTGACTCGCGCACCGAGGGTTCCGTACAAACTTGTATAGTATAGTATTATTATGTAGATTATTAACATATTATGTAGATTATAAAGAAAAATTAGACGAAATATAATATATACAGGATGTTACGGGACTTGAGTATGTCGCATGTCGGTTATAAAAAAGCAAAATTTAGACATAATATATACCCTGTATATATTATGTATATAAAGCGTACGTGATGAAATGCATAACGAATATAAACAAAGAAAATTCAGAATAAACCTAGAATAGGACCTAACTGTATGCAACCCATACGCTTCTGGAGCCTGACAATACCACTACGACAACATTAGTGAATTTTCATAAGTTTCAAATAGTAAATTCGCATTTTTCTTGTAATTAAACTACATATTTACGGTTTTCAGATTTTTCCCTTGACATGTGCTGTAAGACACCGCTTCTTGCCAAATTTCATGATTCTAGGTCAACGGGAAGTACCCTATAGGTTTTGATTCCCTCGTGAAATCGCAAAATATGCGACATAAACAAAATATATCTTTTGATCGCGTTTACTTGCAAGTTTGATTTTTTCACAGCTGAAAGAGACCGCAGACTCGAGTATTTGATACAAATTTCAACTTGTTACCTCTATGCGTTCCTGAGAAAAAGGTCTTGACAGACAGACAGACGGACAGACGGACAGACAGACAGACAGACAGACAGACAGACAGACGGACAACAAAGTGATCCTATAAGGGTTCCGTTTTCGGTACGGAACCCTAAAAATGGAGAGCTATTGCTTGAAGTAAAAGAAGGGAGTGCAAACAAGCTGAAAGAACTGATCTCACACAAATTTCCAGACATTGATATTCGATCAAAAAATGCGGACAACTTGGTGAATATAAAGGACATAGGTGCCGTTACCACACTAGAAGAAGTAGAAGAAGCCATAAAATCTGCACTCGATAATATTGAAGGAGGTATCACAATAAAAAAACATGCGACACGTGTGTGGGAATAGTCAGATAGCAACCGTCGCGCTTCCTAAAATATCAGCGAAGACCCTCATCGAGAAAGGAAAGTTAAAGATTGGCTGGCTATACGGCAGAGTCAGGGAGAGGATAGATCTGGTAAGGTGCTATAAATGCTGGGAGAGCGGCCATGTTGCAAGCACAGGTAAAGGAACAGACAGACAGAAGATGTGCCTACAATGCGGGACACCAAGCGAAGGACTGCAAAGAGGAAAAGTACTGCCCAATTTGCAAATTGGCATCAGGCGTACTCCGGAACATGCCCAGAACACAAAAAAGCTTTGTCGGAGGAACTTAGATTGAGACGGCAAGAAAACAACAATAATGGCTAGTATCATCCAAGTCAACATAATGAGATGTCGTGCAGCGCACGATCTGCTAACCGCAACAGCCGCATAGCTGATAGCGGATATAATAATGAATGAGCAACCTAACAAAAAACTTGCAGCTAGGGCAAATTGGTTCATGGACGATTCAAGGATGCAGAAATATGGATAAAGAACCGAAAACTACCAGTTATAGGAACAGCACGAAGACCATGATTTGTCTGGGTCGAGTTGCCCCAATCTATAATCTACAGCTACTACTTTTTTCCTAATACAAAACCCGAACAGTTGTCCCAATCCCTAGAAGCTCTAAGTCATAACATCAGGAACCAAGGAAAAAGAGAACAAGTTATTGCAGACGATTTCAACGCTAATTCCCCTATTGGGGTTCGTCAGGCATGGACAAAAGAGGAAACCTGGTATCGGATTGGGCTGCGAAACTAGATCTATTGGTACAAAACCAGGGAAATGACTACACGTTTTAGCAGGAAAATCTCAGTCCATTATAGATTATAGATCCATTGTCTGAGTAGGCTTATCTGTCTAGTCTTGTCTATCTAGTCTTGTCTGTCTAGTCTTGTCTGTCTAATCTTGTCTGTCTTGTCTTGTCTGTCTAGTCTTGTCTGTCTAGTCTTGTCTGTCTAGTCTTGTCTGTCTTGTCTTGTCTGTCTAGTCTTGTCTGTCTAGTCTTGTCTGTCTAGTCTTGTCTGTCTAATCTTGTCTGTATAGTATTATCTGTCTAGTCTTTTTTTGTCTAGTCGTATCTGTCTAGTCTTGTCTGTCTAGCCTTGTCTGCCTAGTCTTGTCTATCTAGTCTTGTATGTCTAGTCTTGTGTGTCTAGTCTTGTCTGTCTAGTCTTGTCTGTCTAGTCTTGTCTGTCTAGTCTTGTCTGTCTAGTCTTGTCTGTCTAGTCTAGTCTGTCTAATCTTGTCTGTCTAGTCTTGTCTGTCTAGTCTTATCTGTCTAGTCTTGTCTGTCTAGTCTTGTCTGTCTAGTCTTGTCTGTCTAGTCTTGTCTGTATAGTCTTGTCTGTCTAGTCTTGTCTGTCTAGTCTTGTCTGTCTAGTCTTGTCTGTCTAGTCTTGTCTGTCTAGTCTTGTCTGTCTAGTCTTGTCTGTCTAGTCTTGCCTGTCTAGTCTTGTCTGTCTAGTCTTGTCTGTCTAGTCTTGTCTGTCTAGTCTTGTCTGTCTAGTCTTGTCTGTCTAGTCTTGTCTGTCTAGTCTTGTCTGTCTAGTCTTGTCTGTCTAGTCTTGTCTGTCTAGTCTTGTCTGTCTAGTCTTGTCTGTCTAGTCTTGTCTGTCTAGTCTTGTCTGTCTAGTCTTGTCTGTCTAGTCTTGTCTGTCTAGTCTTGTCTGTCTAGTCTTGTCTGTCTAGTCTTGTCTGTCTAGTCTTGTCTGTCTAGTCTTGTCTGTCTAGTCTTGTCTGTCTAGTCTTGTCTGTCTAGTCTTGTCTGTCTAGTCTTGTCTGTCTAGTCTTGTCTGTCTAGTCTTGTCTGTCTAGTCTTGTCTGTCTAGTCTTGTCTGTCTAGTCTTGTCTGTCTAGTCTTGTCTGTCTAGTCTTGTCTGTCTAGTCTTGTCTGTCTAGTCTTGTCTGTCTAGTCTTGTCTGTCTAGTCTTGTCTGTCTAGTCTTGTCTGTCTAGTCTTGTCTGTCTAGTCTTGTCTGTCTAGTCTTGTCTGTCTAGTCTTGTCTGTCTAGTCTTGTCTGCCTAGTCTTGTCTTGTCTGTCTAGTCTTGTCTGTCTAGTCTTGTCTGTCTAGTCTTGTCTGTCTAGTCTCGTCTGTCTAGTCTTGTCTGTTTAGTCTTGTCTGTCTAGTCTTGTCTGCCTAGTCTTGCCTGTCTAGTCTTGTCTCTCTAGTCTTGTCTGTCTAGTCTTGTTTGTCTAGTCTGTCTGCATAAACAATAGTTTAATCCAAACAATTCAGACAACAATTCCTTACAACATAATATTATCATTTTGTTGTTGGTTGTACTGCTTTCCCCAACTTTGTGCCCTTCTCCGTCGATATTATTTTTAAGCAAATATTTGACAAAAACACTTCAATATTTTTTTTGCGGCGATTAGAGGGCTTGTTTTCATCAAACAAAACGCGTGAGAAAAAATCGATAGCGATCAGTCGTACAAATATTTGTCGTTTTCTAGCCTGTTACACGGGTGACAAGAAGAACGAAGCGAAGGGTTGTAAGAGAGATAATGAAATTTGCTTTGTGCGTTTCTGCTTGCACGGATTGTCGGCGTTGGAACAGAACGGACGTTGTTTTGCGTGTGAAATGAAGGGAGGAGATATTATCGGGAAGTCGGTAGTCTGTTTGCCGAGCTTCCGATTATTTGGAAGCCGACGACAGGTTTTATCTTATCGCAGCCAACCTTTTCTCTGTTTTTCGTGACGATAAGTTCGCTTGCCTTATTGGGATCCGATTTTTCTTCTGGAGATTTTTGTCGGTGATTCTGAATCACGTCCTGTTATGTGTCGAAGGTTCGACGGCTTTTCTGCATTTGGTCGACGACCGGTGGGCGATTTAGTCATTCGCCTTACTCACATCTCGTCCACCAACAAAAAAATACTGCACTGCAAATTTACAAAACGCTAAATCACAACAAAAACTTTTCTTCAATCTCAAAAATTCAAATATTTTTTGTGCGATTCTTAAGCGTTTGAGAATGTAAGGAGAGCATGAGTTGAAATCCCCCGCGATTTGTAATTTTTTCGATCTCGTGTTTGTGTGTGTGTTTATAGGAAGGGCGTCAAATGCCTACATTATTGTATTGTCGTAATGGAACAATGACACTAATATGCATATATAAACAATGAAATAGATATTATACGGCCGAGACTTGCCCCGTAATTATATGGAAATCGTCTCCATAAATTCACTTACTATCTTGGACAAACCTCCCACACGACAAATCTCAATTTATTCATCAAAACACATTTCAGGCTTTTTCCGTCTTCAGAACTAATTAACCAACTTTTCATATGTTCGTCGGGAAACGTGGGAATCGAACTATTTCCTCACTTCTTGTTTTACAGCTCTTATTCTGAGCTAATGAGACGGGAAATCCGAAACTAATTGTTTTTGAGGCCGCTACAAAATGTTTACTGCACATGCTTTTCTTCCTACGAAATTTATAGAGCAATTATTTTAATGTGCCTTAAAGCGACTAATTGTACAATAATGAAACCGACAGAACTAATCTCAATAAACTCATCTTCTTCTTGTTAATACATTCACAGACGAATTAAATTTTGTAAACAGGACAAAAGAAAAAAGACGGATAAGTCTATACAGATAAGACTAGATAGACAGACAAGACAAAGTATTTTTGAAAATGTAGAAACTATAGATATTGGTGTATATTTATATAAGATATGTGGATCCGATTTAATTAGCAATGGTTACACGCTACTCTTAAGCAAGATGGGTACTCGTCCATCAATCGACTTATTGTAGCTGTGCAAATGGATTTTATAGCGGTTGATGGTTATAATTTCCTTGAAAAACCTAAAGAAGTTTTACTATGATAAGATTGAATGGAAAGAAGAGTGAATTGATAAGATTGTGTTGTTGGTAGCGGGCGAAAGGTGTTTTCGGGAGCATCTCGCCCGCGGCGGGGTCAGCGACTTCGCCCCGCGCAGAAATTCGCAGTTGTGAGATGTGTCCACTAGTTCTCACGGCCCGCCCGCGCGGTCAAGGATCTCCGTCTGTTGGCCGGCCTCCGCATCTCTCCGGCAACAAAACACCTGACCAACTACTCAAGAAGCCAACAATACAATTGAATCACGGATTGAAGCACGTGCATTGATCCACCGACACTTAGATAACTGTTTGGACAATGGACGGACGGGTACTTTATTATGGATGCGGGTTAAAGAACTTTAGATGAATAGATTCTTTTTAAATTAAAGAGATAATACTAAATGGACAAGACTGCGTTAAGTTGAAGGGAATAGCTGCGACAATTCCGGACGGAAAATACTAGTTTAACTCGTTTTTTTTTTAGTTGGAAGAAATGTTTGAATATTTTAACGATGTTCTCGCGCAGCGTTACTGTTTCTTTTATTGTGAACATTTTTTTGAAAATAACAATCAAAATTTACGATCTCTTAAATCAGGAATATTGTTTTTATGTAACGTTTTATTGTCCAATTTTTGATATTATAAAGATGTCAAAACAGAAACTAGAATATTTTCCTTGGTTCTCGTAATTTATTTAGTTGATGGCGTTTGTTAAAGTATTTGTAAAGACGAACAGAAGCAGCGAGGAATGGCAAGACGAAGAGAAAAAACAGTGGAAGTATTGCTACCACATACCATCAGAGCTCGCACAATCTGTCACTGACCTGAGAGACGTACGTGGAAAGAATTAAGAGTATTTTACGATTGCTTTTTGCACAGAGACACCCGCCGAACAAAACGAGAAAAAGACGACGCGAACAGAAAATAAACGGAGAGAGCAGGAAAACGCCTCGGAGATTATGGAGTTGCGATCTGCGACCGGGAAGTTTATGGATGGATGTTATAAGGTACGACAAGTTGCTTTTGTAAAATTCATGGAAATTCGCATCATCTCACTTTCTAACGCGCATTTTATTTGCAACCACATACGGAAATTAATTTTACGGAATTCAAAGTTTTCTCCGTATAAACTGCTCCAGTTTATTTTCATACGAATAACATGTAAAACAATGAACATGTATAGTTTTGTCCATCTTCGTTTAGTTTTGTCCATTTAGTCTTTTTCGTAAAACATGTTTCCTAGATGTATAAATGTTGTAGTAATTTATGATTAGAACGTTGATGAAGATACAATCTATAATTTATATAGTTTTGAAGTAGTTGATGTCCGAGATAAATATACAGCAAGGAAATTTATAATGTTTGCTAGAGAAAAAGTATTCGGTTCCGTTTAAATAATAATCGTATTCAGAGTCGCAGAGCAGTAAGTTAGACGGGGTTTTTTGTTATTGTGATTTAGTGTGGTTAAGGAAGTCCTCGTGGAAAATAAGTTTTCTCGCGTCGGCAATAAATTGCGCCGAGCGCGGCGGCCGTAAGTGAAAAAGCGCAGTTATTGTAATTGCTTTGCTTCTCTTCTTCTGCCCATCTACCATGTGCCGTCGATATGAGGTACGGCCTCAATTAAAAACTCGAGAACATCTTCCTGCACGCTCTATCTAACTGGACAATCCAATTTCATTAACATTTACAACAACAAAAACTATCTAACTTAATACAATACATATATCAATCTAGTAGTAGACTTATTTGTCTAGTCTTAACTTTCAAGTCTTGTCTGTCTAGTCTTATCTGTCTAGTCTTGTCTGTCTAGACTTGTCTGTCTAGTCTTGTCTGTCTAGTCTTGTCTGTCTAGTCTTGTATGTCTAGTCTTGTCTGTCTAGTCTTGTCTCTCTAGTCTTGTCTCTCTAGTCTTGTCTGTCTACTCTTGTCTGTCTAGTCTTGTCTGTCTAGTCTTGTCTGTCTAGTCTTGTCTGTCTAGTCTTGTCTGTCTAGTCTTGTCTGTCTAGTCTTGTCTGTCTAGTCTTGTCTGTCTAGTCTTGGCTGTCTAGTCTTGTCTGACTAGTTTTGTCTGTCTAGTCTTGTCTGTCTAGTCTTGTCTGTCTAGTCTTGTCTGTCAAGTCTTGTCTGTCTAGTCTTGTCTGTCTAGTCTTGTCTGTCTAGTCTTGTCTGTCTAGTCTTGTCTGTCTAGTCTTGTCTGTCTAGTCTTGTCTGTCTAGTCTTGTCTGTCTAGTCTTGTCTATCTAGTCTTGTCTGTCTAGTCTTGTCTGTCTAGTCTTGTCTGTCTAGTCTTGTCTGTCTAGTCTTGTCTGTCTAGTCTTGTCTGTCTAGTCTTGTCTGTCTAGTCTTGTCTGTCTAGTCTTGTCTCTCTAGTCTTGTCTGTCTAGTCTTGTCTGTCTAGTCTTGTCTGTCTAGTCTTGTCTGTCTAGTCTTGTCTGTCTAGTCTTGTCTGTCTAGTCTTGTCTGTCTAGTCTTGTCTGTCAAGTCTTGTCTGTCTAGTCTTGTCTGTCTAGTCTTGTCTGTCTAGTCTTGTCTGTCTAGTCTTGTCTGTCTAGTCATGTCTGTCTAGTCTTGTCTGTCTAGTCTTGTCTGTCTAGTCTTGTCTGTCTAGTCTTGTCTGTCTAGTCTTGTCTGTCTAGTCTTGTCTGTCTAGTCTTGTCTGTCTAGTCTTGTCTGTCTAGTCTTGTCTGTCTAGTCTTGTCTGTCTAGTCTTGTCTGTCTAGTCTTGTCTGTCTAGTCTTGTCTGTCTAGTCTTGTCTGTCTAGTCTTGTCTGTCTAGTCTTGTCTGTCTAGTCTTGTCTGTCTAGTCTTGTCTGTCTAGTCTTGTCTGTCTAGTCTTGTCTGTCTAGTCTTGTCTGTCTAGTCTTGTCTGTCTAGTCTTGTCTGTCTAGTCTTGTCTGTCTAGTCTTGTCTGTCTAGTCTTGTCTGTCTAGTCTTGTCTGTCTAGTCTTGTCTGTCTAGTCTTGTCTGTCTAGTCTTGTCTGTCTAGTCTTGTCTGTCTAGTCTTGTCTGTCTAGTCTTGTCTGTCTAGTCTTGTCTGTCTAGTCTTGTCTGTCTAGTCTTGTCTGTCTAGTCTTGTCTGTCTAGTCTTGTCTGTCTAGTCTTGTCTGTCTAGTCTTGTCTGTCTAGTCTTGTCTGTCTAGTCTTGTCTGTCTAGTCTTGTCTGTCTAGTCTTGTCTGTCTAGTCTTGTCTGTCTAGTCTTGTCTGTCTAGTCTTGTCTGTCTAGTCTTCTCTGTCTAGTCTTGTCTGTCTAGTCTTGTCTGTCTAGTTTTGTCTGTCTAGTCTTGTCTGTCTAGTCTTGTCTGTCTAGTCTTGTCTGTCTAGTCTTGTCTGTCTAGTCTTGTCTGTCTAGTCTTGTCTGTCTAGTCTTGTCTGTCTAGTCTTGTCTGTCTAGTCTTGTCTGTCTAGTCTTGTCTGTCTAGTCTTGTCTGTCTAGTCTTGTCTGTCTAGTCTTGTCTGTCTAGTCTTGTCTGTCTAGTCTTGTCTGTCTAGTCTTGTCTGTCTAGTCTTGTCTGTCTAGTCTTGTCTGTCTAGTCTTGTCTGTCTAGTCTTGTCTGTCTAGTCTTGTCTGTCTAGTCTTGTCTGTCTAGTCTTGTCTGTCTAGTCTTGTCTGTCTAGTCTTTTCTGTATAGTCTTGTCTGTCTAGTCTTGTCTGTCTAGTCTTGTCTGTCTAGTCTTGTCTCTCTAGTCTTGTCTGTCTAGTCTTGTCTGTCTAGTCTAGTCTGTCTAGTCTTGTCTGTCTAGTCTTGTCTGTCTAGTCTTGTCTGTCTAGTCTTGTCTGTCTAGTCTTGTCTGTCTAGTCTTGTCTGTCTAGTCTTGTCTGTCTAGTCTTGTCTGTCTAGTCTTGTCTGTCTAGTCTTGTCTGTCTAGTCTTGTCTGTCTAGTCTTGTCTGTCTAGTCTTGTCTGTCTAGTCTTGTCTGTCTAGTCTTGTCTGTCTAGTCTTGTCTGTCTAGTCTTGTCTGTCTAGTCTTGTCTGTCTAGTCTTGTCTGTCTAGTCTTGTCTGTCTAGTCTTGTCTGTCTAGTCTTGTCTGTCTAGTCTTGTCTGTCTAGTCTTGTCTGTCTAGTCTTGTCTGTCTAGTCTTGTCTGTCTAGTCTTGTCTGTCTAGTCTTGTCTGTCTAGTCTTGTCTGTCTAGTCTTGTCTGTCTAGTCTTGTCTGTCTAGTCTTGTCTGTCTAGTCTTGTCTGTCTAGTCTTGTCTGTCTAGTCTTGTCTGTCTAGTCTTGTCTGTCTAGTCTTGTCTGTCTAGTCTTGTCTGTCTAGTCTTGTCTGTCTAGTCTTGTCTGTCTAGTCTTGTCTGTCTAGTCTTGTCTGTCTAGTCTTGTCTGTCTAGTCTTGTCTGTCTAGTCTTGTCTGTCTAGTCTTGTCTGTCTAGTCTTGTCTGTCTAGTCTTGTCTGTCTAGTCTTGTCTGTCTAGTCTTGTCTGTCTAGTCTTGTCTGTCTAGTCTTGTCTGTCTAGTCTTGTCTGTCTAGTCTTGTCTGTCTAGTCTTGTCTGTCTAGTCTTGTCTGTCTAGTCTTGTCTGTCTAGTCTTGTCTGTCTAGTCTTGTCTGTCTAGTCTTCTCTGTCTAGTCTTGTCTGTCTAGTCTTGTCTGTCTAGTCTTGTCTGTCTAGTCTTGTCTGTCTAGTCTTGTCTGTCCTAGTCTTGTCTGTCTAGTCTTGTCTGTCTAGTCTTGTCTGTCTAGTCTTGTCTGTCTAGTCTTGTCTGTCTAGTCTTGTCTGCCTAGTCTTGTCTGTCTAGTCTTGTCTGTCTAGTCTTGTCTGTCTAGTCTTGTCTGTCTAGTCTTGTCTGTCTAGTCTTGTCTGTCTAGTCTTGTCTGTCTAGTCTTGTCTGTCTAGTCTTGTCTGTCTAGTCTTGTCTGTCTAGTCTTGTCTGTCTAGTCTTGTCTGTCTAGTCTTGTCTGTCTAGTCTTGTCTGTCTAGTCTTGTCTGTCTAGTCTTGTCTGTCTAGTCTTTTCTGTATAGTCTTGTCTGTCTAGTCTTGTCTGTCTAGTCTTGTCTGTCTAGTCTTGTCTCTCTAGTCTTGTCTGTCTAGTCTTGTCTGTCTAGTCTAGTCTGTCTAGTCTTGTCTGTCTAGTCTTGTCTGTCTAGTCTTGTCTGTCTAGTCTTGTCTGTCTAGTCTTGTCTGTCTAGTCTTGTCTGTCTAGTCTTGTCTGTCTAGTCTTGTCTGTCTAGTCTTGTCTGTCTAGTCTTGTCTGTCTAGTCTTGTCTGTCTAGTCTTGTCTGTCTAGTCTTGTCTGTCTAGTCTTGTCTGTCTAGTCTTGTCTGTCTAGTCTTTTCTGTATAGTCTTGTCTGTCTAGTCTTGTCTGTCTAGTCTTGTCTGTCTAGTCTTGTCTCTCTAGTCTTGTCTGTCTAGTCTTGTCTGTCTAGTCTAGTCTTGTCTGTCTAGTCTTGTCTGTCTAGTCTTGTCTGTCTAGTCTTGTCTGTCTAGTCTTGTCTGTCTAGTCTTGTCTGTCTAGTCTTGTCTGTCTAGTCTTGTCTGTCTAGTCTTGTCTGTCTAGTCTTGTCTGTATAGTCTTGTCTGTCTAGTTTAGTCTGTCTAGTCTTGTCTGTCTTGTCTTGTCTGTCTAGTCTTGTCTGTCTAGTCTTGTCTGTCTAGTCTTGTCTGTCTAGTCTTGTCTGTCTAGTCTTGTCTGTCTAGTCTTGTCTGTCTAGTCTTGTCTGTCTAGTCTTGTCTGTCTAGTCTTGTCTGTCTAGTCTTGTCTGTCTAGTCTTGTCTGTCTAGTCTTGTCTGTCTAGTCTTGTCTGTCTAGTCTTGTCTGTCTAGTCTTGTCTGTCTAGTCTTGTCTGTCTAGTCTTGTCTGTCTAGTCTTGTCTGTCTAGTCTTGTCTGTCTAGTCTTGTCTGTCTAGTCTTGTCTGTCTAGTCTTGTCTGTCTAGTCTTGTCTGTCTAGTCTTGTCTGTCTAGTCTTGTCTGTCTAGTCTTGTCTGTCTAGTCTTGTCTGTCTAGTCTTGTCTGTCTAGTCCTTGTCTGTCTAGTCTTGTCTGTCTAGTCTTGTCTGTCTAGTCTTGTCTGTCTAGTCTTGTCTGTCTAGTCTTGTCTGTCTAGTCTTGTCTGTCTAGTCTTGTCTGTCTAGTCTTGTCTGTCTAGTCTTGTCTGTCTAGTCTTGTCTGTCTAGTCTTGTCTGTCTAGTCTTGTCTGTCTAGTCTTGTCTGTCTAGTCTTGTCTGTCTAGTCTTGTCTGTCTAGTCTTGTCTGTCTAGTCTTGTCTGCCTACTCTTGTCTGTCTAGTCTTGTCTCTCTAGTCTTGTCTGTCTAGTCTTGTCTGTCTAGTCTTTGTCTGTCTACTCTTGTCTGTCTAGTCTTCTCTGTCTAGTTTTATCTATCTAGTCTTGTCTGTCTAGTCCATTCAAAAAAAAAAAAAATAGATTAATAATGATCTTCAATATTATAATAAGCCTTTTTTACCAAGTATTGTCTTAATCTCGTTTTGAATATTTTAATTATACTAAAAGAGTAACAAGCCTTCCCTGTACTAAAAAGGGGTCCAAAAAACATACATTTTTCGAAAATTTATTAAATAATTAAAAAAAATGCACAAATTCTCGAAATTTTGCACAAATTATCTGCAAAAGATGCAATTATTTTCTAAAAATAATTTCAACTCTCTACCGTCTCCGGGGGCTGCTGCGCAAAGTTTTCACGATTTTTTACTTTTTCTCCCAGAACTCGGACAGTTTTCGTCGCACGGACCTGCGGCCGGCACCGGCGTGTCCGGAACATCGCCACACGTCCAACCCTCAATTTTCGACATTTTTACTTAATTTTGTGTGCCTTTGCTTAAGTGCCAAAAACCTAACATTTTCTTGCAAAAATTTCCTCCATTTTTGGACGCCTAAATGACGCGATCCGGAAGTCTCATCGAAAATCGCCGTACGTGGGGTCGTTCGTCTGTTCTTAGGCTACAAGAATCTGATGCACCGGATTTCCTAGACGCAGGGGGCCGCCGGAGGCGGCCTTTTAGTCGGGGTAGCCGGATTCGCAGAAAGATGTGAATAACGTCGCCGATAAAAGTCGCGCAGCGACGAGAGTGGTGTCTGATGACGCGTCTGCAAGTTTTCTACCGGAATCTTTGCGTGAATTTTATTTTCCCTGGGCATCTTCTCCGCATCCTTCGTAAAAGTGGTAATTTTTTTAATGCAAAATTTTTGGGTCCATGTGGGTTCCAAGCGTTCACCCTGAATCGCACGGTCGCGACGGAATCGTAAATTTAGACCAATTCTGAGACGACTGACGTGTGGCGTTTCCCGAATTTCACCTGGGGGACTGCACCACGGGGGTTTTAAAAAGTTCAAAAGAAGATGAAAAAAAGAAGAAATGTTCAAAAAAGTTCAAAGACATTTTTATGCCGCCGGAGGTGGCAGATCTTTTTTTAACCGTATTTTAACTGCGTGCCTTCGACGGTTTAACCGAGAATATCCGTCCGTACGTTGCGCATCCCCAAGTGTCGTCCTCCGTCTTGCTGCGCCCCTGCAGGGGTCCAAAACCCACCCGAAAATCGACGTTTTTACTCGACGGAAGCGGCGGCGGCGGCGCAAAACGGGACTGTTTTCTGTTATATTTTTCTGTTATAGAACCGAGATCACCGTCGAGCGGTGACGTTTTTGCGATGCAACTCCCGCAGGTTCGGACGCACCAGACGGAAAACCAATATTACGATATTTTACTTTTGAGGCGCATTTTTCGTCGGATGTCAATTTTTCCGGATCTTCTAGCCGCCGCCGCACCACGTGTTTAGAGCCCTCGCTCGCCGTCCTGCGACGTTCCGGTCAGCTGGTACATGAGTCAATAATTTATTTTTTTTGGCGATTTTGCAATCACTTCCACGGACTCCCAGGACTTATTTGAGGGGCTCCAGGTCGCCGGCTGGGTTTGTTCACTTCAGAACACTTGCCCGCAGCCGTCCCGGCAAGAATTTTTAAACTGCGACGACCTTTTGCAAATCTGCGGCAGTTTGAAGAGAAAAATTCGCAAAAAGTGAGAAAAACCAGAGGCATTTTGCGGGGATCCCTAGGGCGTCCGAACAAATTGAGGGATCGGAACCGGACCCGTGCCGTTCGATCGGCCATAGAACCTTTCAGTTTGTTTGGGAGTTTAATCCAGATTACGTCGAAGATGGCGTGGTGACGCCATAAAAACGACGTTATTTGGACGTCCAGGAAAACTCCCACGGAACCGCCAATTTGAGCTCTGCAGGAACGGTTTCATACGATTCCCGCAGGGAATTGAACGGTTCATCTTTCCCTGCAAGCGGCAACGCGCTGCGTCGTCTGCGACCGTTGCGACGTCCGCCCAAACTCGCCGTATTACAGGAAACAAGTGACGAGAGTAAAACGTCCATATTTTTGCAGCGCCCCGGAGAATATTTCAGATTTTTCCGTGGATTGTAGAACGGTGTTTAGGCTTTCGGTACCCATAATTACCGTCTGCGTTCAACGTGCCGCGGAGACTCGCGATTTTTGCGACGCAGTTCTTTAGATTGAGCCTTTGGCTTTGCGGCAGAGTGACGGGCGCCGCGGCGCCGAGTTCCAGAGGCACAAAGACGTCGAGATTTTTCGCCGTTTTTTCAACACGCCCGCAAACCACCAAGGCGCGGTCCATCGCGGTATTTTTTCTATGCGGGGTGCGAGTTTGGCCATTCCGCGGCCCGTAGTCTGCGCGCGGCGATTTAAAAAAAAAACTTTACCAAAAAATGGAGCCGGGAAAATAAAATTTCTTAATAGCCGTTTTCTCCGAAAACAAAATATACCAAAATCAAGATTATTTTTTGCCGATTCTTCTGATGTGATGAATGTTTGATGAATGGCAATGAAATCTATGTTTCCTCAAGTTGTCGACAAGTCTTGTCTGACTAGTCGCGTCTCTCTAGTCCCGTCTGTCTAGTCTTGTCTGTCTAGTCTTGTCTGTCTAATCTTGTCTGTCTAGTCTTGTCTGTCTAGTCTATCTAGTCTTGTCTGTCTAGTCTTATCTGTCTAGTCTTGTCTGTCTAGTCTTGTCTGTCTAGTCTTGTCTCTCTAGTCTTGTCTTTCTAGTCTTGTCTGTCTAATCTTGTCTGTCTAGTCTTGTCTGTCTAGTCTTGTCTGTCTAGTCTTGTCTGTCTAGTCTTGTCTGTCTAGTCTTGTCTGTCTAGTCTTGTCTGTTTAGTCGTGTGTGTCTAGTCCTGTCTGTCTAGCCTTGTCTGTCTAGTCTTGTCTGTCTAACCTTGTCTGTCTAGTCTTGTCTGTCTAGTCTGTCTAGTCTTGTCGGTCTAGTCTTATCTGTCTAGTCTTGTCTGTCTAGTCTTGCCCGTCTAGTCTTGTGTGTCTGGTTTTGTCTGTCTAGTCTTGTCTGTCTAGTCTTGTCTGATTAGTCTTGTCTGTCTAGTCTTGTCTGTCTGGTCTTGTCTGTCTAGTCTTGTCTGTCTAGTCTTGTTTGTCTAGTCTTGTCTATCTAGTCTTGTCTGTCTAGTTTTGTCTTTCTAGTCTTGTCTGTCTAATCTTGTCTGTCTAGTCTTGTCTGTGTAGTCCTGTCTGTCTAGTCTTGTCTGTCTAGTCTTGTCTGTGTAGTCTTGTCTGCCTAGTCTTATCTGTCTAGTCTTATTTGTTTAGTCTTGTCTACCTAGTCTTTTCTCTTCAATCATATGTGTCTTGTCTTGTATTTCCAATCTAGTTTAGACTAAATATAAATAAGTTGTGATTATGTAACGTGAATCATGAATATTATTAATTGCTCAATAGATTAGTAAACTAATTTCTATATAAACGGTTCGGTTTATAATAAATGGATCGAATGTTGATCACTTTCTAGTCACTAATTATAACATTGATCGATTTAGTGTTTGCAGCAGAAACGATTTTCTTTTTTTATTTCACCTAGCCCATTATGCGTACGAAACTGGTTCACTTACACACACACACACACTTATTTTATTACAGTTAATATTTGACATTAAGTGAGAAGAATGAACGTAAAAAACTGTTACAAGTCGAAACTAATTTATGCAAATTGTCGGCTTAATAAGTTTCTAATGGTCCACATCGACTCCTCCTACAAATAATTAACACTATTTAATAATAATAATAATAATCTTTATATACTGGCACATCAAAATGAAGACATTAACCCCTTGACATATAATAACGTCTCTAAGACGTCATGTATATTTGATAAGATCACAAGTATTTGGACTCGTCAACTCGCATTTTATTCGTATATCAAGGGGTTAATTTACATTATTGTATGTGAAAGATGGCATTATTATAATCATGTGTAAAAGTATCCAAATCCTACGTAAAAGTCCAATGTAAATCAAATAGTTTCATTATTAAACGATTTCTGTTTGTTGTTACTATGGAAACAACTCGCGACATTGAACCAAAAACATAGACGTAGGGAAAATAAATTTTCTGGCGTTGATTAAAATTTAATTGTTTTTTCTTATTTTGAACCAAGGAGTCTTAGCCTATCAGACTGGATTTATCTGGCTCTAATATAACTTAACATAACCTAATCTAGATTGAATCTAGGTTAACACATATTTCATCGACAACGACCCAATAGTGTTCCCGTCACTGTGCGATTTTACTAGTTAGAATATTTTGTCACGGAGGCAATGAACGTTCTAACCTTATTGTGTCAGAGATTTGAAGTCTGTCAAAATTACAGTTTTTCAATATTTTCGGAAAGAAATAATGATTTTCTTGTAGATTCAAAAATAGTAATTTAACAAGCTTCCTAGATCATACAATCCTACATACAATATCGTACAATAATGTATGATATGGGTGTGTGAAGAAGGACGTTTGTGCACTCATTGCGTTTAACGCACTCGCCTTCGGCTCGTGTTTTAAACATCGCAACTCATGCACAAAGCCCTTCTTCATACACATGTAATATAAACTACTATTATTGTCACCAACTGTAACAAAGGGATATCGATCACAAGGTTAAAACGCACTCATTGCGATTAAAGCACTCGCTTTCGATTCGTGTTTTAAACTTAGCGTGTCATGCACAAAAGCCCTTCCTTACACACTTGTATGATAAACTACTATTATTGTCACCAATAGTAACAAACGGCTATCGACCACAAGGTTAAAATGCTTCATAGATAAAATAGTGTATGATACACATGTGTGAAGAAAGGCTTTTGTGCAATCATTGTGATTAAAACACTCGCCTTCGGCTCGTGTTTTAAATTTCGCAACTCATGTAGAAAAGCCCTTCCTCATACACTTGTATTAAAAACTACTTTTATTGTCACCAACTGTATCAAAGGGATATCGACTACAAGGTTAAAATGCTGCATAGATAAAATAATCTATGAAACAAGTGTGTGAAGAAGGGCTTTTGTGCACTCATTGCGATTAAAGCACTCGCCTTCGGCTCGTGTTTTAAACTTCGCAACTCATGCACAAAATCCCTTCTTCACACACTTGTTTCATAAACTACTAATATTATCACCAACAGTAACAAACGGCTATCGACCACACGGTTAAAATGCTTCATAGATAAAATAATGTGTGGTACACGTGTGTGAAGAAGGGCTTTTCTGCACTCATTGCGATTAAAGCACTCGCCTTCGGCTCGTGTTTTAAACTTCGCAACTCATTCACAAAAGCCCTTCTTCACGCACTTGTTTCATAAACTACTATTATTATCACCAACAGTAACAAACGGCTATCGACCACAAGGTTAAAATGCTTCACAGATAAAATAATGTGTGGTACACGTATTTGAAGAAGGGCTTTTGTGCACTCATTGCGATTAAAGCACTCGACTTCGGCTTGTGTTTTAAACTTCGCAACTCATGCACAAAAGCCCTTCTTCACACACTTGTTTCATAAACTGCTAATATTATCACCAACAGTAACAAACGGCTTTTAGACCACACCGTTAAAATGCTTCATAGATAAAATAATGTGTGGTACACGTGTGTGAAGAAGGGCTTTTCTGCACTCATTGCGATTAAAGCACTCGCCTTCGGCTCGTGTTTTAAACTTCGCAACTCATTCACAAAAGCCCTTCTTCACGCACTTGTTTCATAAACTACTATTATTATCACCAACAGTAACAAACGGCTATCGACCACAAGGTTAAAATGCTTCAGAGATAAAATAATGTGTGGTGCACGTGTGTGAAGGCTTTTGTGCACTCATTGCGATTAAAGCATTCGCCTTCGGCTGGTGCTTTAAACTTCGCATCTCATGCACAAAAGCCCTTCCTCACACACTTGTTTCATAAGGGATTTTGTGCACTCATTGCGTTTAAAGCACTCGCCTTCAGCTCGTGATTTATGCCCGCTCCACACTCTCGCGAAGTAGCACGGAGTTGAGCGATTGAGCGAGGAACGAGAGTGTGGTTAGTTTACCCGGTCCACCTTGTGCTTCCTCGCCTCGCCTTGGCTAATTTCGCTTCATGAAGCGGTTTTTCGTACCCGAGTCAAAGGGACACGAGGCGCGAGTACGAGGAAGGGAGTATCACGTCTACACTCTCCTGTTTACTCGTCCTTTCCTATATATTATACACACAAATAGTTGCAGCAGCAGCTACCACCTGTTCGGTGTCAGTCATGGCACTGAGGTCCTCGCGAAGTAAGGCGAGAGTGTAGATGCCTCCTCCGTCTAGTTCCTCGCCTCGAACAACTTCAGCGAGGATCCTCGCCGAAGTTACTCAGCGAGAGTGTGGAGCGGGCATTAAAATTAGCAACTCATACATAAAAGCCCTTCTTCACACACTTGTATCATAAACTACTATTATTGTCACCAAAAGTAATAAATAGCTATATCGACTACAAGGTTAAAATGCTTCATAGATAAAATAGTGTACGATACACGTGTGTGAATGACTTTTGTGCATGAGGCGATTAAAATTCGCAACTCTTGCATAAAAGCCCTTCTTCACACACTTGTATCATAAACTCTATTAATAGCACCAACAATATCGACCACAAGGTTATTCTGTCATATTATAAACATATTAAGAAATCTGAATCGAATATTACTGCGGGTAATCGACAAAAGTATGATTAGTTTGAATTTAGAAAGCATTAGATAGTTTCTAAGAGAAGTCTTTAGTTTGATTGGTAGCAGACGGGATGGTAATTGAAATGGAAACAATTTGCAGTTGAATGCAGAAAAATGGTCGCAATTAAATAAGGAGGAAAAATCGCGTTGAAATGGCAAACAATTGTCCGTCTTGTTTCCCGCTGATGGAAGAGGCGAACCGATCTGAAGTCTCGTCGGTTTCACATGGACGCACTCCACCGATGCATTCCGCCAATTAACAGAATTACAACAACATCTGGAATTTCATGCTCGGGAACATAATTGCGGTAAGAAAAATATCAATGGGAAAGACGTAATCTAGAGATTGAAATTAATATAATCGAGGTAATTAGTGCAAATAATTGAGAGGTAAAATGCGTTTACTTCGATTGCAAATACTTGCAATGGACTTTTACATAGTTGAAATTTTTTTATGCGGATGCGCCAATGTTTTCGGGCACCACTTTTTTGACGTATAACCACTGAAAATAACAAAACGTGCCCGAAATTTTTATATTGCCGCCTTACAAACATTGCGGACGCGCATGCGCTTAACTAACAAAGGTCTATTTACTTCTTGTTTCCGTTTCAAACATTCTTCCAACTGCAATAGTTCTCCTTTATCAATTCTTCAATTTCTATCCAAATTAACCAACCAAACTTTTGAAATCTCTAAAAGAAGAAGAAGAATAGCAAATTAGCAGATTTTTATTTAGACTTAGCAAAAATAGCAGAATAAGAAGAAGAATAGAAATAGAGGAAGAAGAGCAAGATAACTTCTGTGTTCAACCAAGCGTTAGGGATTTTGTCTTCATCGAGACACTTGTTCAAGAGTATCAAAGCTTGTTTTGGTGTTTTCCTCCCGCCTTCAGCATTTCGTTCGTCACTCTATTTTCAATAGCAAGGCACCTGGTGAAGATAGAGTGAGGAACAAAATGCTGAAAGCCGGAGGAGAAACTGTGATGGCCTTGCCTGAGCCACGCACAGGAACGCGGTGACTTATTTCCCTACTCGTGGATTTGAACCTGAGACTTATGGCTTCGTGATCCGACACGTTTACTACTAGGCCACCACCGCTTTAGATTTTTCTGTCTAATCTTGTCTTAACTATTCAACCCTGCGTGTTAAGTCTATAGGGGAGCGTTTTCAAAATCGTACCGCTCAGTTAAATCGTACCACCTAAGTATGATACTATTCGTCTAACCTAACCTTTTTTTTTAAGAGGAGATTTTTAAGAGGAGGCATTTACGCACGACCCCCAGAACGTTGTGTTCTAGAGAGTGTGGGACTCACCGCCACCGGTATTCCCGGGACGGAACTGCCCACTAAAACCCAACCTCTGTATTTCCCATGGATCCCCCGTGGAACCGGCGCTAGTCATTACTTCGCGGGGTGGGAAGCTTCGGCCCTGCCGACGTTCACTTTTCTCGAGTTGGTTGTTTTTTACTCATGCCTTCCTATTCGCCCTGCTCTCCTGGACCTATCCGCCTCCTCCTGGAGGCGTAGTATCTTCAGGATGTTTACGGCTAGCTCGCAGGCAGTATTCCATTGTTCCTACGAATGCATCAGTGACGCACCGCATCCAGCGGAAGTTATGCGTGCGCCAGAATTAAACTCCCATCTCTGTCTCTCCTGCTGGAATCTGGGGCATTCCAGCAGGACGTGTTCTGCTGTCTCCGAGATCCCTGGGCACTGGGGGCAGTCGGGTGTTACTGCTGCCCCTATTCGGTGGAGGTACTCACGGAAGCCCCCATGTCCCGTGAGTATTTGGGTGAGGCGATAGTTCACATCACCGTGCATCCTGCAGATCCACGGCTCGATGGACGAGATTAAGCGGTAGGTCCAGCGACCGTTACTTGATTTGTTCCATCTTTCCTGCCACTGCGTTAGGGTGATCGCCCTCTCGGTCTGTGCTCAAACGTTTTCGGCCTCCGTCTGTTGGGGACCGTCTTGTGCCGGCCCCTTCTTTTTATATTGTCGCATGCGCTATTTTGGTAGCAGGTCTATTGGTGGCAGGCCAGCGATGACCTGTGCTGCATCTGCGGATACAGTCCGTTAGGCGCATGTGATCCTCAGTGCACTCGTCCTGTGTGCGGGGGCTATCAGCCTTAGGTATGCGGGAACCTCCGTCATTTCTGCCCAGGTCGGCGCCGCATACTGCAATTTAGAGATGCTAACGCAGGCGAGCACCCTTCTCCTGGCACAGCGCGGACCTCCAATGTTGGGCAGTATCCTGGAGATAGCTGCGGCAGTTGTAACGGCTTTATTTCCTGCGTATCTGAGGTGCTCCTTCAAGTTGAGCCTCTGGTCCAGCATCCATCTCAGGTACTTGATGGCAGGTTGGCTCCTGATGGTGCGTCCCCGGTAGGTCAGTACCATTGAGGTCCTAACCTTTCTGTCAGTGAGAAGCACTGCCTCAGTCTTCTGTACGGCCAGGGAGAGGCCGACTGACTCCATCCATTCCCAGATAATCTCCATGGCTTCCCCGAACAGTGCAGCGATGGCGTTACAGTCGGTGCTGGGTATGAGAACCGCAACGTCTTCTGCGTACACTACCAGCCGACAGTCCCCTGGCAAGGGCAGCTTCAGTAGTTCGTTGTACAGAACGTTCCATAAGTCCGGGCCAAGAACCGACTTGACGAACGCCTGCAGTGATGCTGCACTTCGTCTCCGCGAATAGTACTCTGTCACTGAGGTAGTTCAGGATGATTTTCCTCAAGTACCCAGGGACGTTGAAGTCCCGGCAGAGGGCCTCACAGATCTTGTCACATCTTGCAGAGTTAAATGCATTTCTAACATCCAGTGCAACCATGAGAAAAAGTCTCCTCCTCCTAAGTGGTCCGCAAATGTGGCTGGTGACCAAGCGCTTCACCTCTTCTACCGCATCCGTAGACGACCTCGCAGGTCGGAAACCGTACTGGTTGTCCGTCAATTGGTGATCCACGTAGCCGCGGAGGCGCTCCTGGACGATCTTCTCCAGGATCTTGCTCGCCGTGTCAAGCATACACAGTGAGCGATACGAGGATGATTCTCCGGGGGGCTTCCCGGGTTTTAGGATCAGGACAAGGCGTTGCTTTTCCTATGCGTCCGAGAAGATACCTTCGCGTAGGCACGATCGTGGAGGCAGCTTTGACGGCCGCTCACAAAGCCAGGTTTGGGATGCGGTTCAGACCCGCTTTTGCTTTCCTCGTGCCAAAACGCAGACATGCGTCTAGGACCTCACACCGTGTGACCGGGGGATGTCGCGCGGGTCGACGTTCTCCCGTATGTTTGTCTTCATTGGCCCAATTCGACGTCTATTCAAATAGACAATATAATAATCAAATAGACAGTCAATTAGACGTCTAACTTAACCTAAAATAACCTATCCTAACCTTGTATGATACGTATAGGTATATAAGTATATTATTATTCGTCTGTCTAGTATTGTCTAATCAATTTTATTAGATGAATAAAATTATGTAGTCAACATATTAATTAGTCTTAATTGCTTAATATTCGTGAAATTAGTGAAAAGTGTTGCAGCTGTCGGGTTCAAGAGCGTTTGATAAATCGTGAGTTGTAGGTTTATCCGTAGGTATTTCACATGGATTTAGAAGAGAATATTGGGTCCAATTAAACGCGGGAATATTTCGATTTGTCGCGGCGAGACTACTGAAAACGCGATAAAACATCCAGCGATAAGAATCTGGCCGCGTTCGGACGACTTTGTGTACAATTTTCCCGAGCTCGAATTTCTTTTCTCGCGTTTGTCGGGCGATTCAATAATTCATGAGATTTCGAATTTTATCGGACTCAACTTTAACATTTCCTAATTGGAACGGATTCTGATTAGACACAACTGGAACCGATTGATAAAGTTTCTATTTCCGTTGTCTCTCTCGCGCACGTCCACCACGACCCGACAACAATTCCTTCGTTCTTTCTTTCTTTAATAAGATACGGCCACAGCACAAGCGCAACCATAAATCTTATCAAAAACCATTTTTATTTGACATTAATTATTATTATATAGAAAAATAATTGTATATGTTTAGAGATTTAGTGTAGATAGACCAAATCTAAATCACTTCTGTTCATTATTTTATTTTCTCTCACTTATTGTTAATTCATAATTTTATACACACTTATCAAAATTATATCATAGTCTTGTCTGTCTAGACAACACTATTTTCTATGATTTTAAGTGTAATCGACAAGAATTTGCTACAACCAATATCTTCATACAACGCAGATTGAATATACTTTTTCTGAGTTGAAAAACCGAACTTTTTTACGTATAATTTGATTATTTGCACATAATTTTCATATTACCGCCTTTCGAACTGGGCGGATGCCCATGCGCTTAACTAACCGTAAAAAGGTCTATCTATTGATGGTTTTTTAATAAAAATAATCACCCCATTAGCCTTGTTGCCACGACTACTGTTATAATAAATACTAGTACATGGGATCGTATTTCTTGAAATGAAATAGTTATTGTGCTCGCCTCAAAATAGAAAATTATAACCGGGATATCTGTATGTAGGACGTTGGTGTCTACAAAAAAGTATTCTTTGCAAATTTCTAAATTCCCTCGGTTTTATCACAAAAGCAAAAAATATAAAATCCCAAAATTTATCCAAGGGTCGAGCTATAACATGGGTTTAAATAGAGAACGATTTAAGAGGTTTGCAAATAAATTTATTCAGCAAAAACGATTCGCTTTGGAAAGATGAAAATAACACAATTTTTAGATGAAAATCTGGTCTATAAATTAGTACTAAATGCATGTTTGGTAGACTTCGGAGAGTTGGGCAAAAAATATATTGGCAAGTTTTCAATATCTATTTCCTTATTAGAAAAAATCCTATGTCAAAGCTATCGGCCACAAAGATACCAAAACCTCAATTTCAATAGAAAAATGTATAATCTATATAGATCTGATAGAAATTTTAATATATCTGTAGCAGTTTTCAATTTATAGTACTTTCTATTAAAGTGAGAGTTTGAGGGGCGGCGACCGCCGCCAGATAAAATATTTTGCAAAACTAACTGAGGGATATCATAGACTGACTAATTCTCTACAAATGTGTCAAATTTTATTGTTCCAAGTCGTGTGAAACTTGCTAAAGTAATTTTTTTACAAAAACAGATATATCAATCACGAATTTCAACCAAAAACGAACACGAAAATTTCATAATATTCAATAATTACGAAAAAACGTATTAAGCCTTGAGGGGAGGACCAGAAGTATCAGCTGACAAAATTTGAACGCTCCCTTCCAATGGGGACGGCATGTGGAAATGAGAAACGCAAAAGTTTGAAAATCATGTAAACAATTGGAGGCAGATTTCAAACATCGGCCACGTCTGGACCGTCAGCCGCAGAAAACTCATGCAACATATTTTAGTAGAACTTGATGAGTCCTATTCGAATTTGAATGGAAAATGACGATAAGTTTTGAGATGGCTGTTCCATTCGCAGTCAAAGGGTAAAACTGAGAGTTTTTCGCAAATAATTCTGTAGCTATACATCCCAGGAAGAAGCGAGTGGTACCGTTGGAATCTAAATTCCATTGAAATGCATTAATTATACTTAAAAGAAACTCGTAGCTATTGCCATTTACGAAATAAGTTTTTGAATTCAAATATGGACAGAAGCAACTGTTTCTGATGTAAAATTGTTTGAACTTTAAGAATCTGCAAAAATAAAAGTGTAAAATTTTCGTTTTCATGTAGAAATTTGTGAAAAATTGCCAATTTTGACGTTGCTATGTGTTGATAATTAAGAGCCTAATCGCCGAAATCTGTAATTTAGAGATTTTAAGAAATATCTTTGAATTTGATTTGAATCTGAACCTAACAAAGAGAGAAAAATCAGAATTTTGATTTAAATTATTTTTTTTAATTTTATCTTTTCACAAGCACACGATAAACGGATAAACTTGAAATATGACATTAGCAATTGGCCTTTTCGCCGAACATGCGCTCCTCAGATTGGAAATGCAAATTTTTCTTTTAGCGTTTCCGATTGAAGAGATGAAAAAAATGTGACTTTGCGAATTGGGGCCTACGATACTTCCCCGGAGATGTAATGCGTCGCGAGAGGTGTCGATAGAAAGTAGAGACGTCGGGCTATACTTCCTGAAAAAAGCAATAGAAGTCTAAAACATTTCATCGAATATGGAAGTTCAAACCTTCTATATTCTGTGAAATGTTTGCTCAATTGTGAGAATTTCGTTTCGAGTTTGGACGGACGTCGCGAGCCCGAAATACGATGGACCAGCCCGTCGTTCACATCGAAATATAGAACCTTTTCTTCTATATCTAGAAACCGCCATCGCGACACCCTGTTCTTTAATTTAGCAAATCTCGGAGGATTCTCGCGGACGTCTACAAAACATGGTTTTCCTGGCGTCCCCGCGCCATCCAGAACGAAATCGTAGTTAAACTCCAAAAACAAATTAAAAGATACTATGCCTAATCGATTGGTGTCGGTCCCGTCCAGATCCGACTGTTGGTTATCCCAGGAGAGGGGTCCCTGCAAATAAGGGGAAAAAATTAGGTGAAGAAAAAAATCAGAATTTTGTTTTAAATTCTTTTTTTAATTTCATCTTTTCACACGCACACGATAAACGATAAACCGATAAACTTGAAATATGACATTAGCAATTGGCCTTTTCGCTGGGCATTACGCTCCTCAGACTGGAAATGCAAATTTTCCTTTTCGTGTTTCCGATTAAAGAGATAAAAAAAGTGACTTTGCGAATTGCGGCCTGCGATACTTCCCCGGAGGTGTAATGCGTAGCGAGAGGTGTTATTCGAAAGTAGATACGTCGGGCTATAATCCCTGAAAAGAGCAATAGAATTCTAAAACATTTCACCGAATATGGAAGGTTTAAATTTGCTCAATTTTAATTTTAAGAAAATCGTTTCGAGTTTGACCAGTACGTCGTTCACATCGCCATATAGAACCTTTGGTTCTGTATTTAGAATTCGCCACAGCGACACCCTGCTCTTTAATTTAGCAAATCCGGGAGAATTCTCGCGGACGTCTGCAAAACATGGTTTTCCTGGCGTCCCCACGCCATCCAGAACGAAATCGTAGTTGTACTCCAAAAACAAACTAAAAGGCGCTATGCCGAATCGATTGGTGTCGGTCCGGTTCCGATCCGACTGTTGGTTATCCCACGAGAGTGATCCCCGCAAATTGAAAAAAAACCGCAACCGAATATGGAAGGTTTCAATTTGCTCAATTTTGAGAAATTCGTTTCGAGTTTGGACGGACGTCGCGACCCCGGGATGCGATAGACCAGTCCGTCGTTCACATCGCCATATAGAACCTTTTGTTCTCTATTTAGAAACCGTCACCGCGACACCCTGCTCTTTAATTTAGCATATCCCGGAGAATTCTCGCGGACGTCTGCAAAACATGGTTTTCCTGGCGTCCCCGCGCCATCCAGAACGAAATCGCAGTTAAACTCAAAAAACAAACTAAAAGGCGCTATGCCGAATCAATTGGTGTCGGTCCGGTCCCGATCCGACTGTTGGTTATCCCAGGAGAGGGATCCCCGCAAATTCGGTGAAAAAATAACGCATTTTTCTTTTAAATTTTTGTGTTAAAATTGACCCAGAGCGGGAATAGGTTGTCATATGTCCCAGATTCTTCCACCGCCCGTTACGGGTAAACATCTCGCATCGAACGAATCTGTATGGAGACGCGGCGCTATTCAATCAAAAGAACAGCGTCCATAGATGTGATCGAAAAAACTGTTTTTTTTCGCTTACATTTTTTCGCCGCACCGGGTAAACCAACGGTCCCGTACTTTTCCGCATGACGTCAAAAAACGTGAAATCGACGCGACAAGAATCGACGCAGTAAAAAAATCGAGCCGTGGGCCAAAATTGCTCCTCAAAAGTGCTAGAAACGATTTCCTGTTTTTGGCAGCTGGAGGATGCCGTGTGTGACTTGCGAACAGCAGCCCGACACGGGTCGAAGGCCCGCTCAGTTTTACAACAGAAAATGACAATTTCCCGTTTCGAAGCGCAAGATGAACGGAGTTATTGAAGAATAAGTGAGAAACTTAAAACGCAGCTATAGCCGCACCTTGCGGGGGCGGTGCTTTCTAAAGTTTGTCTAAAAAAACCTAATGTTTTGATAAATTCACCGGAAAAAAAATCAAGAGGTAAACCGCATTTTTACACATTTTTTTGTAATTTTCAAAAAATGTGATTTTCAGACCCCCTTTTGGTTCTGGGACGGTACCTTACTCGATTAGTACAATTTAATAATAATAATTAGAATAATCTAAATTAGAGAACTATGTATTTACAGAGTACGTATCAAGTTTCAGAATATATTCTGTCTGGGTTTGTTACTGATCTTCGTATAAAAACTTCAAATTCGAATATTGGGATGAAACCAAACTTATTAAAGCGGAATATAGCTTGAATATATACGTTTAGTGCACCGAAAGTGGACGGGGGGCTTGTAAATAGCATATAAATATCTGTTGTGTTTCAACATGAGATTGGTTTTGCAGGCTTAAAAAGACTTAATAAAATTATAGAGCTACGGAAAGGTTGAACATCTATATATTCAAGCTATATTCTGCTTTAATAAGTTCAAGTTTCCAAATTCCCGTTGGCCAAATTTGAACGCTCCGCCTCCAATGGGGACGGCGTGGAAAGTTATTTTGTCTCAAATGGATTTTGCAAATATCTCGTCAACGCCTCAAAATAGAAAATTATAACCGGGATATCTGTATGTAGGACGTCGGTGTCTACAAAAAAGTATTCTTTGCAAATTTTGCAAATTCCCTCGATTTTGTCACAAAATTAAAAAACATAAAATCCCAAAAATTTATCCCTTCTCTGAATTTCGTTTTTCAATTTACATGGGTTTAAATAGAGAACGCTTTAAGAGGTTTGTAAATAAATTTATTCAGCAAAAACGGTTCGCTTTGGAAAGATGAAAATGACACAATTTTTAGGAGAAAAACTGCTCTATAAATTAGTGCTAAATGCATGTTTGGTAGTCTTCGGAGAGTTGGGCAAAAAATATATTGGCAAGTTTCAATATCTATTTCTATATTAGAAAAAATCCTGTCTCAAAGCTATCGGCCACGAACATACCAAAACGTTAATTTCAATAGAAAAATGTATAATCTATATAGTTCCTATAGAAATTTTAATATATCTGTAGCAGTTTTCAATTTATAGTTATTTGAATTTATTACTTACTATTAAAGTCCGTGTTTGAGGGGTGGCGACCGCCGCCAGATAAAATATTTTGCAAAACTAACTGAGGGATATCATAGATTGACTAATTCTCTACAAATTTGTTAAATTTTATTGTTTCACGTTGTGCGAAACCTACTAAAATATTTGTTTAACAAATCCAGATGTGTTAATCGAATTTCATCAAAAAAGAACACGAAAATTTCAAAATATACAAAAATTGCAAAAAAACATATTAACCCTTGAGGGAGTTCAATAAAACTTTTATTGGATGTGGCTACCCACCAGAAGTATGGGCTGACAAAATTTGAACGCTCCCCTCCAATGGACACGGCGAGGCGACAAATTCACGTGAGGAAATTAGAAACGGAAAAGTTTGAAAATTAAGTAAATAATTGGAGGGAGATTTCAACATCGGCCACGTCTGGGCAGTCATCCGCAGAAAACTTATGCAACATATTTTAGTAGAACTTGATGAGTCCTATTCGAATTTGAATCGAAAATGACGACAAGTTTTGAGATGGCTGTTCCATTCGCAGTCAAAGGGTAAAACTGAGAGTTTTTCGCAAGTAATTCTGTAGCTATACATCCCAGGAAGAAGCGAGTGGTACCGTTGGAATCTAAATTCCATTGAAAAGCTTTAATTATACTTAGAAGAAACTCGTAACTATTGCCATTTACGAAATAAATTTTTGAATTCAAATATGGACAGAAGCAAATGTTTCTGATGTAAAATTGTCTGAACTTTAAGAATCTGCAAAAATAAAAGTGTAAAATTTTCGTTTTCATGTAGAAATTTGTGAAAAATTGCCAATTTTGACGTTGCTATGTGTTGATAATTAAGAGCCTAATCGCCGAAATCTGCAATTTAGAGATTTCAAGAAATATCTTTGTATTTGATTTGAATCTGAACCTAACAAAGAGAGAAAAATCAGAATTTTGATTTAAATTATTTTTTTTAATTTCATCTTTTCACAAGCACACAATAAACGGATAAACTTGAAATATGACATTAGCAATTGGTCTTTTCGCCGAACATGCGCTCCTCAGATTGGAAATGCAAATTTTCTTTTCGCGTTTCCGATTGAAGAGATAAAAAAATGTGACTTTGCGAATTGGGGCCTACGATACTTCCCCGGAGATGTAATGCGTCGCGAGAGGTGTCGATAGAAAGTAGAGACGTCGGGCTATACTCCCTGAAAAAAGCAATAGAAGTCTAAAACATTTCATCGAATATGGAAGTTGAAACCTTCCATATTCGGTAAAATGTTTGCTCAATTGTAAGAAATTCGTTACGAGTTTGGACGGACGTCGCGAGCCCGAAATACGATGGACCAGCCCGTCGTTCACATCGACATATAGAACCTTTTGTTCTATATCTAGAAACCGCCATCGCGACACCCTGTTCTTTAATTTAGCAAATCTCGGAGGATTCTCGCGGACGTCTGCAAAACATGGTTTTCCTGGCGTCCCCGCGCCATCCAGAACGAAATCGTAGTTAAACTCCAAAAACAAACTAAAAGGCGCTATGCCCAATCGATTGGTGTCGGTCCGGTCCCGATCCGACTGTTGGTTATCCCAGGAGAGGGATCCCCGCAAATTGAAAAAAAACCGCAACCGAATATGGAAGGTTTCAATTTGCTCAATTTTGAGAAATTCGTTTCGAGTTTGGACGGACGTCGCGACCCCGGGATACGATGGACCAGTCCGTCAAACACATCGCCATATAGAACCTTTTGTTCTCTTTTTAGAAACCGCCACCGCGACCATCTGCTATTTAATTTAGCAAATTCCGGAGGATTCTCGCGGACGTCCGCAAAACATAGTTTTTCTGACCTTCCCGCGCCATCCACAACGAAATCGTAGTTAAACTCCAAAAACATACTAAAAGATACTATGCCTAATCGATTGGTGTCGGTCCCGTCCAGATCCGACTGTTGGTTATCCCAGGAGAGGGGTCCCTGCAAATAAGGGGAAAAAATTAGGTGAAGAAAAAAATCAGAATTTTGTTTTAAATTCTTGTTTTTAATTTCATTTTTTCACACGCACACGATAAACGATAAACGGATAAACTTGAAATATGACATTAGCAATTGGCCTTTTCGCCGGGCATACGCTCCTCAGACTGAAAATGCAAATTTTCCTTTTCGTGTTTCCGATTAAAGAGATAAAAAAAAGTGACTTTGCGAATTGCGGCCTGCGATACTTCCCCGGAGGTGTAATGCGTAGCGAGAGGTGTTATTCGAAAGTAGATACGTCGGGCTATAATCCCTGAAAAGAGCAATAGAATTCTAAAACATTTCACCGAATATGGAAGGTTTAAATTTGCTCAATTTTAATTTTGAGAAAATCGTTTCGAGTTCACGTCGTTCACATCGCCATATAGAACCTTTGGTTCTGTATTTAGAATTCGCCACAGCGACACCCTGCTCTTTAATTTAGCAAATCCGGGAGAATTCTCGCGGACGTCTGCAAAACATGGTTTTCCTGGCGTCCCCGCGCCATCCAGAACGAAATCGCAGTTAAACTCCAAAAACAAACTAAAAGGCAATATGCCGAATCAATTGGTGTCGGTCCGGTCCCGATCCGACTGTTGGTTATCCCAGGAGAGGGATCCCCGCAAATTCGGTGAAAAAAAAACGCATTTTTCTTTTAAATTTTTGTGTTAAAATTGACCCAGAGCGGGAATAGGATGTCATATGTCCCAGATTCTTCCACCGCCCGTTGCGGGTAAACATCTCGCATCGAACGAACCGGTATAGAGACGGGGCGCTCTTCAATCAAAAGAACAGCGTCCATAGATGTGATCGAAAAAACTGTTTTTTTTCGCATACATTTTCCGCCGCACCGGGTAAACCAACGGTCGCGTACTTTTCCGCATGACGTCAAAAAACGTGAAATCGACGCGACAAGAATCGACGCAGTAAAAAAATCGAGCCGCGGGCCAAAATTGCTCCTCAAAAACAGCAGCCCGACACGGGTCGAAGGCCCGCTCAGTTTTACAACAGAAAATGACAATTTCCCGTTTCGAAGCGCAAGATGAACGGAGTTATTGAAGAATAAGTGAGAAACTTAAAACGCAGCTACAGCCGCCCCTTGCGGGGGCGGTGCTTTCTAAAGTTTGTCTAAAAAAACCTAATTTTTTGTTAAATTCACCTTAAAAAAATCAAGACGTAAACCGCATTTTTACACATTTTTTTTGTAATTTTCAAAAAATCGTGATTTTCAGACCCCCTTTTGGTTCTGGGACGGTACCTTACTCCATTAGTACAATTTAATAATAATAATTAGAATAATCTAAATTAGAGAACTATGTATTTACAGAGTACGTACCAAGTTTCAGAATAAATTCTGTCTGGGTTTGTAACTGATCTTCGTATAAAAACTTCAAATTCGAATATAGGGATGAAACCAAACTTATTAAAGTGGAATATAGCTTGAATATATACGTTTAGTGCACCGAAAGTGTACGGGGGGCTTGTAAATAGCATATAAATATCTGTTGTGTTTCAACATGAGATTGGTTTTGCAGGCTTAAAAAGACTTAATAAAATTATAGAGCTACGGAAAGGTTGAACATCTATATATTCAAGCTATATTCCGCTTTAATAAGTTCAAGTTTCCAAATTCCCGCTGGCCAAATTTGAACGCTCCGCCTCCAATGGGGACGGCGAGGGAAGTTATTTTGTCTCAAATGGATTTTGCAAATATCTCGTCAACGCCTCAAAATAGAAAATTATAACCGGGATATCTGTATGTAGGACGTCGGTGTCTACAAAAAAGTATTCTTTGCAAATTTTGCAAATTCCCTCGATTTTGTTACAAAAGTAAAAAATATAAAATCCCAAAAATGTATCCCTTCTCTGAATTTCGTTTTTGAATTGACATGGGTTTAAATAGTGAACGCTTTATGAGGTTTGTAAATAAATTTATTGAGCAAAAACGGTACGCTTTGGAAAGATGAAATTGACACAATTTTTAGGTGAAAAACTGCTCCATAAATAAGTGCTAAATGCATGTTTGGTAGTCTTCGGAGAGTTGGGTAAAAAATATATTGGCAAGTTTCAATATCTATTTCTTTATTAGAAAAAATCCTGTGTCAAAGCTATCGGCCACGAACATACCAAAACGTTAATTGCAATAGAAAAATGTATAATCTATATAGTTCCGATAGAAATTTTAATATATCTGTAGCAGTTTCAATTTAGAGTTATTTGAATTTATTACTTACTATTAAAGTCCGTGTTTGAGTGGTGGCGACCGCCGCCAGATCAAATATTTTGCAAAACTAACTAAGGGATATTATAGACTGACTAATTCTCTACAAATTTGTCAAATTTTATTGTTCCACGTTGTGTGAAACTTACTAAAATCATTTTTTTACAAATCCAGATATGTCAATGTCGAATTTCAACAAAAACGAACACGAAAATTTCAAAATATTCAAAAATTGCGAAAAAAACGTATTAACCCTTGAGGGATTTCAATGAAACTTTTACTGGATGTGGGTATCCACCAGTAAGTATCAGCAGACATAATTTGAACGCTCTCCTCCAATGCAGACGGCGTGAGGAAATGAGAAATGCAAGTTTGAAAATCAAGTAAACAATTGGAGGGAGATTTCAAACATCGGCCACGCTTGGGCCGTCAGCCGCAGAAAACTCATGCAACAAATTTTAGTAGAACTTGATGAGTTCTATTCGAATTCGAAAATGACGGTTAGTTTTGGCTGTTCCTTTCGCAGTCAAAGAGTAAAACTGAGAGTTTTTTCGCCAATAATTCTGTGGCTATACATCCTAGGAAGACGCGAGTGGTACCGTTGGAATCTAAACTCCATTTAAAAGCTTTAATTATTTTTAAAAGAAACTCGTAAATATTGCCATTTACAAAATAAATTTTTGGATTCAAATGTGGACGAGATGTGGAAGCAACTGTTTCTGATATAAAATTGATTCAAAATTCATTGATAAAAAAATTTCGTTTTCTTGTAGAAATTTGTGAAAAATTGCCAATTTTGACGTTGCTATGTATTGCTAATCAAGAGCCAGAGTTGCCGAAATCTGTAATTTAGAGATTTCAAGAAATCTCTTTGAATTTGATTTGAATCTGAACCTAACAAAGAAAGAAAAATCAGAATTTTGATTTGAATACTTTTTTTAAATTTTATCTTTTCACAAGCACACGATAAACGATAAATGGATAAACTTCAAATATGACATTAGCAATTGGCCTCCTCGCCAGGCATGCACTCCTGAGACTAGAAATGCAAATTTTCCATTTCGCATTTCCGATTGAAGAGATGATAAAAAGTGACTGCGAATTGGGGCCTGCGATACTTCCCCGGAGGTGTAATGCGTCGCGAGAGGTGTCGTTCGAAAGTATACACGTCGGGCCAAAATCCCTGAAAAGAGCAATAGAAGTCTGAAACATTTCACCGAATATGGAAGGTTTCAATTTGCTCAATTGTGAGAAATTCATTTCGAGTTTGGACGGACGTCGCGAGCCCGGGATGCGATGGACCAGTCCGTCGTTCAAATCGCCATATAGAACCTTTTGTTCTATATTTAGAAACCACCACCGCGATACCCTGCTCTTTAATTTAGCAAATCCCGGATGATTGTCGTGGACGTCTGCAAAACATGGTTTTTCTGGCGTTCCCGCGCCATATAGAACGAAATCGTAGTTAAACTCCAAAAACAAACTAAGAGGTACTATGTCGAATCGATTGGTGTCGGTCCGGTCCCGATCCGACTGTTGGTTATCCCAGGAGAGGGATCCCTGCAAATTAGGTGAAAAAAACCCGCATTTTTCTGATTTTTGTGTTAAAATTGACCCAGAGCGGGAATAGGATGTCATATGTCCCAGATTCTTCCACCGCCCGTTGCGGGTAAACATCTTGCATCGAACGAACCTGTATGGAGACGCAGCGCTATTCAATCAAAAGAACAGCGACCAAAGATGTGATCGAAAAAACGTTTTTTTTCGCTTACATTTTCCGCCGCACCGGGTGAACCAACAATCGCGTACAATCGCGTGAAATCGACGCGGCAAGTGGACGCAGTAAAAAAATCCAGCCGTGGGTTAAAATTGCTCCTAAAAAGTGCTAGAGGTGCTGGTTTTGTTATTGATCCTCGTATAAAAACTTCAAATTCGAAAAAAAATTAAATTAACAAAACTTTATTAAAGTGGAATATAGCTTGAATATATATGTTTAGTGCACCGAAAGTGGATGGGGGGCTAGTAAATAGCAGATAAATATCTGTTGTGTTTCAACATGAGATTCGTTTTGCCTTAATTTTGTCTTAAAAACTAATAAAATTATTAAAATTAATTTTGTACTTAATAAAATTATAGAGCTATGGAAAGGTTGAACATTTATATATTCAAGCTATATTCCGCTTTAATATGTCCAAGATTCGAGTTTAAACTTCATTTATGTATTGTAAATCTTAATAAATGTATTTTAAATATTTTAATAAAAAAAAATGTTGCTGTAAAATTTTGTTTGTATGTTGTTTGTTGATTATTTTCTCGGGCCATAAATAATCTGTAATACTTTCTCCGTTGGGTCGGAGAGGAGTAAAAAATTGGCCGAGGGGGAAGAGTAAAATTTATGTGGTTGAACGGCAATTGACACAAATTCCCTTAGGTGTGCGATATGTTCATAGCGGACGATGTAAGAATGGCAATTATCCGAACCGCCGAGACCTCACTCGCACTCTCTCGTCTAGAACGAAACGGCAGCTCAAGATTACATCGACATATGGAAAAAACATTTGCCAATCGCCAACTATCCGCGACAAACAACATCCAATAGATTCTCAAGAAAAATCTATATCTACCATATGAAATGGGAAACTTATTTTCACAAACTTTCAATTGGTATCACATGAGACGACAAAAAAGTCTCATATTAATGTTGGCACAACCATACTACATTATAGATAATCATATAAACTTATTAAAGTAGGAACACAGCCTGAATATAAAAATATATTTAACCTTTCCGGAGCTCTATAATTTTATTAAGTCTTTCTAGAACTACCAGAACAAATCTTATGTGAAATTTGCCAGCTATTTACTAGCTTTCAGTCAGCCTTCGTGACACTCAAGGAAAACCAGAAAAATATAATTGTTTTTTGAGATCATGACTTGCTATTAATTTAAGTGGATAGCCATCTGCAGACGCGTTTCGAGATTTATCTATCCTCAGTGCAGCTTTGCTTTTTATGAATAATAAACCACTTACTTGAGGCAGTCTAAAAAGAGGAAGTTTTGGTAGTCCTAAAAAGACTCAAGTTTGTTATAGAGCTCCGGAAAGGTTGAATCTATTTATATATCCAGGCTGTGGTTTATATATTTATATATCCAGGCTAAATTTATTACGTGTATACGTCTCAAATTGTCCCAGCAGAAAAATTATATTTATTATATACATGATATCTAAAGGACTACCGATCAAGAGGTCCTATTGTCCTTCATATTATCTCATTTGAATGCAAATATAGAATCAACATGAATCAAATATTTTAAGAAATGTCGGAAGTTGTGTGAGAGTAAACATTAATTGTTTAAAATATTTGTCAATTTAAATAATTTATGTGGCGCACACCTGTGGCAATGGGTAGGCAATAAACGAGAAGAATGGAAAAAAAGAAACTCTAGTTTAAAAACCTAATTGCGTTCCATTATTTCACATTTTAGTGGAAATATGTTTCGGAATTGAAACCGGTGTCGAGTCGCATTAGAAAGTGTTTTGCTGCGTGGGCCGCCGACGCCCACTCCTCTCCACTATTTAAACCGGATAATTAGTTTATTTAGTACATTAATTGTTGAACAAGGAAGTTGTCTGACGCCCACTGGCCCCCCGGTAACCGATAATAAATTAATTGATTTCTTTTGTGTCGTTCCCACTAAAGACGCTTCCATACAAACCAAAAAGGTTTTAAAAAACTCTTCATTTTTTCTCAAGAAGTAACAGTGATGTTAATCTCATTATATATTCGATACTACTATATACGATATACTTGATGCATTATGTATTATCTTGTCTGACTGTAAAGTCTAGTATGTATAGTCTTGTTTGTCTAGTCTTGTCTGTCTAGTCTAGTCTGACTAGTCTTGTCTGCCTAGTCTTGTCTGTCTTGTCTGTTTAGTCTTGTCTGTCTAGTCTTGTCTGTCTAGTCCTGTCTGTCTAGTCTTGTCTGTCTAGTCTTGTCTGTCTAGTCTTGTCTGTCTAATCTTGTCTGTCTAGTCTTGTCTGTCTAGTCTTGTCTGTCTAGTCTTGTCTGTCTAGTCTTATCTGTCTAGTCTTGTCTATCTTGCCTGCCTATAGCGGTGGTGGGAAACCTATGGCACGCGTGTCACAGCTGACTCGTAGGAAAATTTTATTGGCACGCGAACTACTTCCACGCATGTCTTCTAAACTTGTTAAACTATCTTTTCTAAAATAAATTTTTAAGTTTCTCCATCTACTTTTGTCCGTAATTGCAAAAGGGCGAACAAAAATGATCAAATTTAAAAAATTCACCAAAGCCGTATTTACAAAGCTACAATTTTGAAATCTGGGAATTTGTGAGATCTCGTAGGTCTATTAAATCATACCATGTTTTATTAAAATCCGTCGATTGGTTTGCCCGTAATTTCAAAAGGCGCACAAAAATTTCCAAAATTCACGAAAGCCGTATTTACAAAGCTACAATTTTGAAATTTGGCAGTTTGTGAGATTTCGCAAGAATATCAAATCGTACCAAGTTTCATCAAAATCCGTCGATTCGTTTGTCCGTAATTGTAAAAGGCACACAAAAAATTACAAATTTCAAAAATTCACAAAAGCCGTATTTATAAAGCTACAATTTTAAAATTTGGGAGATTTTGCAAGAATATCAAAGCACATCCAGTTTTATCAAAATACGTCGATTTGTTTGTCCGTAATTGCAGAAAGCGCACAAAAATTTACAAATTTAAAAAAATCACAAAAGCTGTATTTACAAGGCTACAATTTTGAAATTTGGGAATTTGTGAGGTCTCGTAAGAATATCAAATCATACCATGTTTTATCAAAATCCGTCGATTGGTTTGCCCGTAATTTCAAAAGGCGCACAAAAATTTCCAAAATTCACGAAAGCCGTATTTACAAAGCTAGAATTTTGAAATTTGGCAATTTGTGAGACTTCGCAAGAATATCAAATCATGCCATGCTTCATCAAAAGCCATCGATTGGTTTGTCCGTAATTGCAGAAGGCGCACAAAAATTTACAAACTTCAAAAAATCACAAAAGTCGTATTTAAAAAGCTACAATTTGGGAATTTGTGAGATCTCATAAGAATATCAAATCATACCACGTTTTATCAAAATCCGCCGATTGGCTTGCCTGTAATTTCAAAGGGCGTACAAAAATTTCCAAAATTCACGAAAGCCGTATTTACAAAGCTACAATTTTGAAATTTGGCAATTTGTGAGATTTCGCAAGAATTTCACATCATACCAAGCTTCATCAAAATTCGTCGATTGGTTTGTCCGTAATTGCAAAAGGCACATACAAAATTACAAATTAAAAAAAATCTCAAAAGCCGTATTTATAAAGCTACAATCTTGAAATTTGACAATTTGTGAGATTATGCAAGAGTATCAAATCATGCCAAGTTTCATCAAAATGCGTCGATTGGTTTGTCCGTAATTGCAGAAGGCACACAAAAATTTACAAACTCAAAAAAATCACAAAAGTCGTATTTACAAAGCTACAATTTTGAAAAGCAGTTTGTGAGATTTCGCAACAATATCAAATCATACCACTATTTATCAAAATCCGTCGATTGGTTTGTCCGTAATAGCAAACAGCGCACAAAAATTAACAAATTTTAAAAATTCACAAAAGCCGTATTTACAAAGCTACAATTTCGAAATTTAGCAATTTGTGGGACTCTGTAAGAATATCAAATGATATTGTACATTTCATCAAAATGCGTAGATTGGTTTGCCTGTAATTGCAAAAGGCGCACTAAAATTTACAAAATTCACAAAAGCCGTATTTACAAAGCTACAATTTAGAAATTTGGTAACTTTTGAGATTTCGTAAGAATATTAAATCATACCAAGTTTCATCAAAATTCGTCGATTGGTTTGTCCGTAATTGCAGAAGGCGTACAAGAATTTACAAACTTCAAAAAATCACAAAAGCCGTATTTACAAAGCTATAATTTTGAAATTTGGCAGTTTGTGAGATTTTGCAAGAATATCAAATCATACCAAGTTTCATCAAAATCCGTCGATTGGTTTGTCCATAATTGCAGAAGGCGCACAAGAATTTACAAATTTAAAAAAATCACAAAAGCCGTATTTACAAAGCTACAATTTTGAAATTTGGCAGTTTGTGAGATTTCGCAACAAAGTGTTTACAAAGCTAAAATTTCGAAATTTTGCAATTTGTAGTGAAAATATAAGATCATACTACATTTTATCAAAATTCTTCGATTGGTTTGCCTGTAATTGCAAAAGGCGCATAAAAAATTCCAAAATTCACAAAAGCCGTATTTACAAAGCGACAATTTTGAAATTTGGCAATTTTTGAGATTTCACAAAAATATCAAATCATACCAAGTTTCATAAAAATCCGTCGATTGGTTTGTCCGTAATTGCAGAAGGCGCACAAAAATTTACAAATTTAAAAAAATCACAAAAGCTGTATTTACAAGGCTAAAATTTTTAAATTTGGGAATTTGTGAAGTCTCGTAAGAATATCAAATCATACCACGTTTTATCAAAATCCGTCGATTGGTTTGCCCGTAATTTCAAAAGGCGCACTAAAATTTCCAAAATTCACAAAAGCCGTATTTACAAAGCGACAATTTTGAAATTTGCCAATTTTTGAGATTTCACAAGAATATCAAATCATACCAAGTTTCATAAAAATCCGTCGATTGGTTTGTCCGTAATTGCAAAAGGCGCACCAAAATTTACAAACTTTAAAAATTTATAAAACCTTATTTACAATTTCGAAATTTGGCAATTTGTGGGACCTCGTAAGAATATCAAATCATACTACATTTCATCAAAATCTGTGGATTGGTTTCCCTGTATTTATAAAAGGCACACAAAAATATCCCAATTTTACCAAAGCCGTATTTACAAAGCTAAAATTTTCAAATTTGGTATTTTGTGATATCTTGTAAGAATATCAATTCATACCAAGTTTTATCAAAATCCGACGATTGGTTTGTACGTTGCAAAATTGCAAAAGACGCACAAAAATTTTCAAATTTCCAGAATTCACGAAAACCGTATTTACAAAGCTACAATTTGGAAATTTTGCAATTTGTGAGATTTTGCAAGAATATCAAATCATACAACGTTTTATCAAAATCCGTCGATTACTTTGTCAGTAATTTCAAAAGGCGCACGCTAATATTCAGGCTAATACGTTAACTGATTTTCACTATCACATTGTAAAAGTAGACCTGGCACGTCAGCATCTCAAAATGTGAATATTTAAAAAAATTGGCACGCGGCCGGAAAAAGGTTTGGACCCACCCCTGGACTATAGTATTATCTGTCGACTCGTGTCTGTCCATTCTTATCTGTTTAGTCATGTATCTCTAGTAATAATTCTGGTTTCATCTTTTCTGCCATTCCCCCTTGTCAGAAAATCTTGTTTTTTGCAATAAATTCTGCATTTTATTGCAATTTATGTCCCAATTTTATAATATTTTGCAGATGTGTTGACATTAAGCACTAGACACGAACGAGGAAAAAATAGTAAATTTCCTAAATAAAATAGCTGCTTATCTCATCTGTCTTAGCCAGTTGATGGCATAAGATTTGCATACTGAATGTTGTATGAAAGTTGCTGGCGAAAAAGTGTACGCGATAATATTTCACGCAGGTTAAAATTTGAATAATAATGCAAGAAAAACGTCGTTGTGCTTGATGCATGTTTTACTTTTTATTCGTTTGTGTTGATTGCGAATGAACGCTGGCGTGTTACAAATCCCCCGTGAATAAATAAACATCCGTCTGTTTTTGTGCGACTGGTCTGGAATCGAGCCGCTCAATTTGTCATAGAATTGATAAAGAAAAGTGGGAATATTACAGATGATGATTGATGTATAGATTAAGGAAGGCATAATGTTTACGTATAATAAATAATACGGTCATTCGTTACGTTTGAATCAAAATGCTAATGGTGGAGGATGCGGGTTATATTCAATGACTATAAAAATTATAGTATTTATTGCAAGACGGGGAATATATTTACGTGCTCGTCCGACGTCGACCTGCATCGCACACACTAAATCAGTTACATTTAATATCTACACACACGATTCTTCGCTCTTTTTCACTACACCACAAACTCTATCATTTCGCATGCACATTTTATCCCAACCACCGTGTAATTTCGTTTACGACTCGATAACTTTTTTATCAAATTAATGCTCGATAGAAAAGAACAATTGATACATCAAACTTGATTATATACACAGGGTTTTCATTTCTATCAAAGCGTATAATTCCCTTACATTGACAAGGACAAAAGGCAAACAATAAAAATATCAAAGCTGGGATTGAAGATGGTATACCTCGTGGTAGTATAATTGGTCTTGTATTTAATACCCGGGATTAAACTGAATTAAACAAACACGACTAAACAATCTAAACTGGATTGACAAGGCTAGAGAAATAGCACTAGCTAGACAAAATTAGACAAACCCAGACAAATTAGATTAGATTGTCATGAAAATGTAGACAAGCCAATCTTCATCTTCTGATTTTACAACGTGAGCTTTGAGAATCTTTAACAATCCTTTTCCTCCTATGGAAATCTTCAGCAACACGTTTCTTACTTATAGAGTTTTCTTCCTCTTCCTTCTCCTCTCCTTCCCCTTCTTCCTCTCAATTTTCCACTACTGTATCATGGGTCTTAAGATATTGCGCTTTAAAAATGGATTTGTGAGCTGCTTCGTTCGGCATCCTACTCATTTGGTCCGCCCATCGAAGTCCCTGTACCTTAATTCACTTAGCTCGTGGAGTTCGCAGTTCATGCGAATTCTATATCATTCTTCCTCTCTCACCAGTCCAAAGATCTTTCGTAGAATATGTCTTACAAAGACACGAAGAGCGCCCTTGTCTACTCTGTCTAGTCTTGTCTGTCTAGTCTTGTCAGTCTAGTCTTGTCAGTCTAGTCTTGTCTGTCTAGTCTTGTCTGTCTAGTCTTGTCTGTCTAGTCTTGTCTGTCTAGTCTTGTCTGTCTAGTCTTGTCTGTCTAGTCTTGTCTGTCTAGTCTTGTCTGTCTAGTCTTGTCTGTCTAGTCTTGTCTGGCTAGTCTTGTCTGTCTAGTCTTGTCTGTCTAGTCTTGTCTGTCTAGTCTTGTCTGTCTAGTCTTGTCTGTCTAGTCTTGTCTGTCTAGTCTTGTCTGTCTAGTCTTGTCTGTCTAGTCTTGTCTGTCTAGTCTTGTCTGTCTAGTCTTGTCTGTCTAGTCTTGTCTGTCTAGTCTTGTCTGTCTAGTCTTGTCTGTCTAGTCTTGTCTGTCTAGTCTTGTCTGTCTAGTCTTGTCTGTCTAGTCTTGTCTGTCTAGTCTTGTCTGTCTAGTCTTGTCTGTCTAGTCTTGTCTGTCTAGTCTTGTCTGTCTAGTCTTGTCTGTCTAGTCTTGTCTGTCTAGTCTTGTCTGTCTAGTCTTGTCTGTCTAGTCTTGTCTGTCTAGTCTTGTCTGTCTAGTCTTGTCTGTCTAGTCTTGTCTGTCTAGTCTTGTCTGTCTAGTCTTGTCTGTCTAGTCTTGTCTGTCTAGTCTTGTCTGTCTAGTCTTGTCTGTCTAGTCTTGTCTGTCTAGTCTTGTCTGTCTAGTCTTGTCTGTCTAGTCTTGTCTGTCTAGTCTTGTCTGTCTAGTCTTGTCTGTCTAGTCTTGTCTGTCTAGTCTTGTCTGTCTAGTCTTGTCTGTCTAGTCTTGTCTGTCTAGTCTTGTCTGTCTAGTCTTGTCTGTCTAGTCTTGTCTGTCTAGTCTTGTCTGTCTAGTCTTGTCTGTCTAGTCTTGTCTGTCTAGTCTTGTCTGTCTAGTCTTGTCTGTCTAGTCTTGTCTGTCTAGTCTTGTCTGTCTAGTCTTGTCTGTCTAGTCTTGTCTGTCTAGTCTTGTCTGTCTAGTCTTGTCTGTCTAGTCTTGTCTGTCTAGTCTTGTCTGTCTAGTCTTGTCTGTCTAGTCTTGTCTGTCTAGTCTTGTCTGTCTAGTCTTGTCTGTCTAGTCTTGTCTGTCTAGTCTTGTCTGTCTAGTCTTGTCTGTCTAGTCTTGTCTGTCTAGTCTTGTCTGTCTAGTCTTGTCTGTCTAGTCTTGTCTGTCTAGTCTTGTCTGTCTAGTCTTGTCTGTCTAGTCTTGTCTGTCTAGTCTTGTCTGTCTAGTCTTGTCTGTTTAGTCTTGTCTGTCTAGTCTTGTCTGTCTAGTCTTGTCTGTCTAGTCTTGTCTGTCTAGTCTTTTCTGTCTAGTCTTATCTGTCTAGTCTTGTCTGTCTAGTCTTGTCTGTCTAGTCTTGTCAGTCTAGTCTTGTCTGTCTAGACTTGTCTGTCTAGTCTTGTCTGTCTAGTCTTGTCTGTCTAGTCTTGTCTGTCTAGTCTTGTCTGTCTAGTCTTGTCTGTCTAGTCGTGTCTGTCTAGTCTTGTCTGTCTAGTCTTGTCTGTCTAGTCTTGTCTGTCTAGTCTTGTCTGTCTAGTCTTGTCTGTCTAGCCTTGTCTGTCTCGTCTTGTCTGTCTGGTCTTGTCTGTCTAGTCTTGTCTGTCTAGTCTTGTCTGTCTAGTCTTGTCTGTCTAGTCTTGTCTGTCTAGTCTTGTCTGTCTAGTCTTGTCTGTCTAGTCTTGTCTGTCTAGTCTTGTCTGTCTAGTCTTGTCTGTCTAGTCTTGTCTGTCTAGTCTTGTCTGTCTAGTCTTGTCTGTCTAGTCTTGTCTGTCTAGTCTTGTCTGTCTAGTCTTGTCTGTCTAGTCTTGTCTGTCTAGTCTTTTCTGTCTAGTCTTGTCTGTCTAGTCTTGTCTGTCTAGTCTTGTCTGTCTAGTCTTGTCTGTTTAGTCTTGTCTGTCTAGTCTTGTCTGTCTAGTCTTGTCTGTCTAGTCTTGTCTATCTAGTCTTGTCTGTCTAGTCTTGTCTGTCTAGTCTTGTCTGTCTAGTCTTGTCTGTCTAGTCTTGTCTGTCTAGTCTTGTCTGTCTAGTCTTGTCTGTCTAGTCTTGTCTGTCTAGTCTTCTCTGTCTAGTCTTGTCTGTCTAGTCTTGTCTGTCTAGTCTTGTCTGTCTAGTCTTGTCTGTCTAGTCTTGTCTGTCTAGTCTTGTCTGTCTAGTCTTGTCTGTCTAGTCTTGTCTGTCTAGTCTTGTCTGTCTAGTCTTGTCTGTCTAGTCTTGTCTGTCTAGTCTTGTCTGTCTAGTCTTGTCTGTCTAGTCTTGTCTGTCGAGTCTTGTCTGTCTAGTCTTGTCTGTCTAGTCTTGTCTGTCTAGTCTTGTCTGTCTAGTCTTGTCTGTCTAGTCTTGTCTGTCTAGTCTTGTCTGTCTAGTCTTGTCTGTCTAGTCTTGTCTGTCTAGTCTTGTCTGTCTAGTCTTGTCTGTCTAGTCTTGTCTGTCTAGTCTTGTCTGTCTAGTCTTGTCTGTCTAGTCTTGTCTGTCTAGTCTTGTCTGTCTAGTCTTGTCTGTCTAGTCTTGTCTGTCTAGTCTTGTCTGTCTAGTCTTGTCTGTCTAGTCTTGTCTGTCTAGTCTTGTCTGTCTAGTCTTGTCTGTCTAGTCTTGTCTGTCTAGTCTTGTCTGTCTAGTCTTGTCTGTCTAGTCTTGTCTGTCTAGTCTTGTCTGTCTAGTCTTGTCTGTCTAGTCTTGTCTGTCTAGTCTTGTCTGTCTAGTCTTGTCTGTCTAGTCTTGTCTGTCTAGTCTTGTCTGTCTAGTCTTGTCTGTCTAGTCTTGTCTGTCTAGTCTTGTCTGTCTAGTCTTGTCTGTCTAGTCTTGTCTGTCTAGTCTTGTCTGTCTAGTCTTGTCTGTCTAGTCTTGTCTGTCTAGTCTTGTCTGTCTAGTCTTGTCTGTCTAGTCTTGTCTGTCTAGTCTTGTCTGTCTAGTCTTGTCTGTCTAGTCTTGTCTGTCTAGTCTTGTCTGTCTAGTCTTGTCTGTCTAGTCTTGTCTGTCTAGTCTTGTCTGTCTAGTCTTGTCTGTCTAGTCTTGTCTGTCTAGTCTTGTCTGTCTAGTCTTGTCTGTCTAGTCTTGTCTGTCTAGTCTTGTCTGTCTAGTCTTGTCTGTCTAGTCTTGTCTGTCTAGTCTTGTCTGTCTAGTCTTGTCTGTCTAGTCTTGTCTGTCTAGTCTTGTCTGTCTAGTCTTGTCTGTCTAGTCTTGTCTGTCTAGTCTTGTCTGTCTAGTCTTGTCTGTCTAGTCTTGTCTGTCTAGTCTTGTCTGTCTAGTCTTGTCTGTCTAGTCTTGTCTGTCTAGTCTTGTCTGTCTAGTCTTGTCTGTCTAGTCTTGTCTGTCTAGTCTTGTCTGTCTAGTCTTGTCTGTCTAGTCTTGTCTGTCTAGTCTTGTCTGTCTAGTCTTGTCTGTCTAGTCTTGTCTGTCTAGTCTTGTCTGTCTAGTCTTGTCTGTCAAGTCTTGTCTGCATAGTCTTGTCTGTCTAGTCTTGTCTGTCTAGTATTGTCTATCTAGTCTTGTCTGTCTAGTCTCGTCTTTCCAGTCTTATCTGTCTAGTCTTGTCTGCATTGTCTTATCTGTCTAGTCCTCTCTGTCTAGTCTTATCTGTCTAGTCTTTTCTGTTCAGTCTGGTCTGTCTAGTCTTGTCTGCATAGTCTTGTCTGTCTAGTCTTGTCTGTCTAGTCTAATCTGTCTAGTCTTCTCTGTCTAGTCTTGTCTGTCTAGTCTTGTCTATCTACTCTTGTCTATCTAGTCATGTCTGTCTAGTCTTGTCCGTCTAGTCTTGTCTGTCTAATCCTATCTGTCTAGTCTTGTCCAGAAATTTCAAGTTTAGAATTAGAATATGAGAACCTTGATGACCTTACTGCCTATAAATAAAACAGTCTTAATCAAAGTTTCGTCTCTATTACATGGACGTGTAGTTGGATTTCGTGTTTGTTTTCAGTTCGGGACGAATTTCCATGTAAAATTTACACGGATTTCAATTAATCTAAAAGGGTGGTAAGGGGAGACGTAAAGTTGGAATCGCGTCCTTGTTTGCGGCCAGTGGAGGTGATCGTAAGCGGATCCTGTCTGCGACAGCGCAAGTAATTTACGGCCAGTAATGACTTTGTGCCGGACTGTTTGCACCGGATTCAATTATTACATCGGTCGGCAGTAATTAAAGTAATGCGACCGCGTTTTACTGCGACCGAACTGCGTCAAACGCACGACGGAATTGCCGCAATTTAATCAAACTTATCCACTTACCAATTACATCTATATTTGTCTATACTAAATCATGCTAGTTTTAATAAGTCCATTGCAATCTTGTTTTTCTAGTCTAGTCGGATTAATCATCTTGTTTGCCTATTCTTATATTTGTAACTTTTTTTAAATATTGTTCGTTAATAAAGTAATAAATTGTGCAAGAAACGACAAAAGTTGTGAAATAAGACGAAGAATTTCCTCACTGATGTGCAATAAAAAGGTTTATTTTGAGCAATTAGGAAATCGTATAGTAATTAAAGATAAGGATAAAAATAATCATAAACCAATTATTTTAACGATGCGGCCTGGCGGCCGCAAACTGCCCGCGACGAATGAGCATTAAGAAAAGACTCAATTATTAAGGACTAGCTGTTTTTCTCTTCTTCTTCTTCCTCTTTGAATTCACAACTCGCATAGACCGACAATGAAACCGTCAATCCTTGCATAAAATCGAATAAAAAAATAACTAGAATCACGCGCGTGTAGGAACCGTACGCTGTGCGGCTTTGAGCTTTCAGTTTTAGAATTAGCTTCAATGGAAACTAATTAACGTTTTCCATGTGGCAGACTAAGGTAAATATTATTCCAAACTCAACGTATTCTTTGCTACTGGTGAACGTTTCAGTTTCCTTAAGAAATTAAAAGTTATTCACTGGTTTTGGCACGTCATTGCTGAACCTGTGGACTACAGATTTTTATCCTGTAATCTATTCAAGTAGCAAATGGATTGATTGAAGCTTTATTCAAATTCTCATCTTCTACACATATTTGACAAGACCAAAGAGAAAAGAATGTATAGAAATGTCTGTCTAGACTTGTCTCTCTAGACTTAACTGTCTAGTTTTGTCTGTCTAGTCTGAACTTGGTATTTCTTAATTGAAAGCTTACCAAGGAATATTATATAAGTTTTCCCACTAATTTTGGGACGCTGAATCGATTGGTGAAGACTAGAAGTCTCTGTGGTGAGCCGTTCAAAAGTTATGACAGCGCGAAATCTGCCGGAAATGCGAGATGTTGTACAGCGAGAAACTATATATCTCGTTTATTTCTGACTTTAGAGTAAAATAAACTGGAAAATCGTTTTTAGCACATCCATTTCCTTCTGGTAACCTAAAAAAATTCTCGAAAAAAATTCGTCAACAAAAATTTTCCATCATTTCGGTCGAAAAAAATGTGCTTTGCCAGTTTTTGTCGATTTTCTTTAGAACGGCAATTAGCTGCGAATTCATTTTCGGTACAGAGAAACAACCCGACAAGACGAACAAGTCGATGTGTAAATTGTCCGGAAAGATTCAATAGATCGTCGAGATATTTCAAATTGAAATTTACCCTATTTTCCATTTGACAAGACGATATCTCGGAAACGGTTGCTTATAATGGAAAATGGATTGCGGCATCGTTCTCAATAGGTCATTCTACTATTAATACACTCAGATTATCCAAGGGAAATTAATAACTTTCCAAGATCTCTACTTGAGCGCCGAAATTTGATAAAAATTTCCTCAATTTTTGCAGGCGATAGAGAACGAAAGGTGCTAGCGAAATATAATTTGCACATTTGCAATCAGCAGTAAAAAATCTTTCAGAAACGTTTTTAAATTTTGCTGTAATCAAAAAAATAACAATTTTTACAAAATCGGTTTTCTCGCATTTCGGCGTTTCCGCGGTATCGACTTCCCGGGGCGATGGTACTTCTTAATCGAAAGCTTCCCGACAAATACTATATACGCTTTCCGACTAATTTTGGGACGCTGAATCGATTGGTGAAGGCTAGAAGTCTCTGTGGCGAGTCGTTCAAAAGTTATGAAAACGCGAAATCTGCCGGAAATGCGAGATGGTGTACAGCGAGAAACTATATATCTCGTTTATTTCTGACTTTAGAGTAAAATAAACTGGAAAATCGTTTTTAGCACATCCATTTCCTTCTGGTAACCTAGAAAAATTATCGAGAAAAATTTCAAAAAAATTCGTCAACAAAAATTTTCCATTATTTCGGGCGAAAAAAATGTGCTTTTCCAGTTTTTGTCGATTTTCTGCAGAACGGCAAACAGCTGCGAAAACATTTTCGGTACACAGAAACTACCCGATAAGACGAACAAGTAGATGTGTAAATTGTCCGGAAAGATTCCATATTTCGTCGAGTAATTTCAAACTGAAATTTTCCCGATTCTCGATTTGACAAGTCGATATCTCAGAAACGGTTGCAGACAATCATAAACGGATTACGGCTTCGTTTTCAGAAGGTTAATTTCCTATAAACAAGCTCAAATTATACGCGGGCAATTCATTACTTTCCAAGATCTCTACTCAAGCGCCGAAATTTGATAAAATTTTCATCAATTTTAACAGGTGATAGATAACGAAAGGAGCTAGAGAGATATAGTTTGCATATTTGTAATCAGCAGCAAAAATACTTTCAGAAACGTTTTCAAATTTTGCTGTAGCTCAAAAAATAACATTTTTTTCAAAATCAGTTTTCTCGCATTTCGGTGTTTCGCGGTATCGACTTCCCGTGGCGATGGTATTTCTCAATCGATAGCTTCCCAAGAAATATTGTATACGTTTCCGGACTATTTTAGGGGCGCTGAATCGATTGGTGAAGACTAGAAGTCTCTGTGATGAGCCGTTCAAAAGTTATAATAGCGCGAAATCTAGCTGCATGAAGATGGCCCCCCGAAATTTAATAAATAAAAAAAATAAAATGAGGAAAATATTTTTTACCAAGATTTGACCATGATTGACCACCAAATAGTTTTGTTTGTCCACATTCCGTTCAAAAGTTATTATAAAAAAATTATCGGGGGCCTAGCCCCCAAAATGCATTTTTTCTGAAATGCATGACCTATTTGAGAATAGCATCTTAAAAACATGGTTTGACCATGTTTGCTCACCATTTTTTACGACAAATTTTTTTTAGGAACACCAAAATCGATTTTGAAATATTAGATTTTTTATTATTATTTTTATTGTATTTTTTTCGTTTGGTGTTAAAGAACTTCGTTTGACCATGTTTGCCCATAATTTTTTTTAATACAAAATATTTTTAATAGCCCCAAAATCGATTTTTTACTGTTTGCTATCCATGAACAACATGAGCGATTCCCCAAAAGAAATGGATTGCCGAACTTGTACTTTTGCCGAGGGACGTACGTCGTAGAAAGCATTCGGATTTGCGATGAAAGAGGCGAAACAATGTTTCAATTTTTTTCGACCAAACGCTTATTCGACCAAACGCTTATTTTTTTTTATATATAAACCTTTATTGGCATTTTAAACACAAACACTTAACAAACATTAGACCTTACAAGCTAGACAATCAACATAATAAACAATTTTTTTTTCACATTACATTTCTCAGACCACACTTAGACTACCCTGATCCGCCTTTGCTGTCTTTCCACTTAACAATTTTAGCCATTAGCGGCCAACCCTGACCGCTTTCATCCATCAACGACTTCCAACTTTTTCTAAGCTCTATCTTCTCAGTCGCACTCCACACACAACCACTACAGCTTGTACCCCAATGCTCTACTTTTAAAGATGACATTATTAAATATAGAAAAAAATTATTTTGGGGGCTAGGCCCCAAATCATTTTCTTAAATATCTTTTGAACGGAATGTGGGCAAACAAAACTATTTGGTGGTCAATCATGGTAAAATCTTGATCAAACGTATCCCATTTTAATTTTTTTATTTTTTCAATTTCGGGGGGCTATCTTCATGCAGCTGCGAAATCTGCCGGAAATGCGAGATGGTGTACAGCGAGAAAGTATATAATTCGTTCTATTTTTTACTTTAGAGTGAAATAAACTGGAAAATCGTTTTTAGCACATCCATTTCCTTCGGGTAACCTAAAAAAAGTCACCAGAAAAATTTCCAAAAAAATTGTTAACACAAATTTTCCATTTCAGTCGAAAAAATGTTTTTTTTCAGTTTTTGTGGATTTTCTTCAGAACGGCAAACAGCTGCGAAATCATTTTCGGTACACATAAATAACCCGACAAGACGAACAAGTCGATGTGTAAATTGTCCGGAAAGATTCGATAGTTGGTCGAGTAATTTCAAACTGAAATTGACCCGATTCTCGATTTGACAAGTCGATATATCAGAAACGGTTGCAGACAATCAAAAACCGATTGCGGCTTCGTTTTCAGAAGGTCATTTTCCTATTAACATGCTCAGATTATCCGCGGGCAATTCATTACTTTCCAAGATCTCTACTCGAGCGTCGAAATTTGATAAAAATTTCATCAATTTTAACAGGCGATAGATAACGAAAGGAGCTAACGAAATATAATTTACATATTTGTAATTTGCAGCAAAAATACATTCAGAAACGTATCAAAATTTTGCTGTAACTCAAAAAATAACAATTTTAACAAAATCGGTTTTCACGCATTTCGTCGTTTCGCGGTATCGACTTCCCGTGGCGAAGGTATTTCTTAATCGAAAGCTTTTCGAGGAATATTATATACGTATTCCGACTAATTTTGGGGTGCTCAATCGATTGCTGAAGACTAGAATTCTCTGTGGTGATCCGTTCAAAAGTTAAGACAGCGCGAAATCTGCTGGAAATGCGAAATGGTGCACAGCGAGAAACTATATATCTGGCTTATTTCTAAATTTAGAGCGAAATAAACTGAAAAATCGTTTTCAGGTCATTCATTTCCTTTAGGTAACCTAAAAAAAATCACGAGAAAAATTTCCAAAAAATTCGTCAACAAAAATTTCAGTCGAAAAAAATGTGTGTTTTCAGTTTTTGTGGATTTTTTTCAGAACGGCATACAGATGCAAAATTATTTTCGGTACACAGAAACATCCCGAGAAGACGAACAAGTCGATGTGTAAATTGTCCAGAAAGATTCAATAGTTCGTCGAGTAATTTCAAACTGAAATTTACCCGATTCTCGAATTGACAAGTCGATATCTTAGAAACGGTTGCAGATAATGAAAAACGGATTGCGGTGTCGTTTTTAGAAAGTCATTTTACTATTAGGCTTTTACTTTACGCTTAGGTTATCCGCGGGCAATTCATTACTTTCCAAGATCTCTACTCAAGCGCCGAAATTTGATAAAAATTTCATCAATTTTATAGCAGGCAAAATATAATTTACATATTTGCAATCGGCAGCAAAAATGCTTTTAGAAATGTTTTTAAATTTTGCTGTAGCTCAGAAAATAACGAATTTAACAAAATCGGTTTTCTCGCATTTCCGCGTTTCCGCGGTAGCGACTGCCCGTGGCGATGGTATTTCCTAATCGAAAGCTTCCCGAGGAATGGTATATACGTTTTCCTACTAATTTTGGGACGCTGAATCGATTGGTGAAGACTAGAAGTCTCGGTGGTGAGCCGTTTGAAAGTTATGACAGGGCGAAAAAATATTTTAAAAAAAAAACGATTTTGGGGTTAAAACAAAATAAATAAATTGTTGGGCAAACATGGTCAAACGACGTTTTTTAAGATGACATTATCAAATAAAAAAATAAATTTTTTTTTCTATCAATCATTTTTTTATAAAATCTTTTGAACGGAATGTGGGCAAACAAAGCTATTTGGTGGTCAATCATGGTCAAATCATGGTCAAACGTATCCCACTTAAATTTTTTTATTTTTGCAATTTCGCGGGCCTATCTTTATGCAGCTGCGAAATCTAACTTATATCACTAACTTATATATATACTTATATATATATATATATATATATATATATATATATATATATATATATATATATATATATATATATATATGGTTTGTTTTTTAATGTCATAGTGACATAAACGTATTTTTTGCTCTCCCTCCTTTGTCGACCTAATACACCGTAAAAGAGGGTTGAAACAACAGACGCGAACGCAAACTCAAACCTATATATTTAGAGTAGGAGGAAATGCCAGCTCTTAGCTAGAAAACATCAAGAGGCAATCTCTAAGGCTCAATACCTTAGTTGTAATCATCGTGATCTTTCTTAAAGATCACCACAACCACTTTCAACTTGAAGTAATCATGATGGAACAAAAGGAAAATCTGCTACCCCAGGCCCCAGTCACCGTGCTGGACTTTCCTGGTCATCGGATTCTGGGGGACCAGGAACATCATGAGGAGAAGAGTCGGAGCTTCTCAAAATCTCTACGCAAACAATACATTGGCACTCTTAATGTGAATACTCTCTTGAAACTTGGAAAACTAAAACAACTTACAGATATGTTAGAAAAATTTCAAATAAAAATTCTTGCGATTCAGGAGACACGTTTTCAAGACGAAAATCATTTCAACACAGAAAATTATAGGATTTATAAAGGTAAACCTGCTGTCAGAAGAGGTACACACCATCATTGTTTGGGACGGGATTAGCAGTACACAAATCAGTCGTGGATAACATTGTTGACTTTAATTCAATATCAGAAAGGATCTGCACACTCTCCTTCAAATCAGGCAATAAAGGTTACACAATTATCAATGCACACGCACCTACAAATGAGCATAACAGAAAGAAACCACAAGAAGTTCAAGACTTCTGGGAAGACATGGAAGAAGTAACCAACAGCATATCAGAAAGGCATGTTAAAATTTTAATGGGAGACTTTAATGCGCAATTAGGTAAGGAGAGAAAATACAGACAAATCACAGGCCCTTATTCAGCTCACTATCGCACAAACAAAAATGGAGAGCACCTCATAAAATATTGTCAAAATTTTAATCTCAAAATTATGTCGACACAATTTCTAAAGCTAAGACGAAAACTTACAACATGGAAAGCACCTAACACCGTATGGGGAGAATTCCAGATTGATCATGTGGCCATTTCTAACAAAAATACGCAGGAAATTTTAAATGTCAGAACGCGTAAAGGGTTCTTCGAGTCAGATCATTATTTGTTACAAGTTAAGATTAGACCAATTCCAAGACAGAAAAAGACAGTAAAAAACAAAATAGTCAAGCCTGATCCAGAATATTTGCGGATAAACAAAGACAAAATCATTGAAGAAATTAATAGTCATCCAACAGACACTTGGACAGATCTTGCGACCTCAGTTCAGAAGGCAATGCGTTGGGCGCAACCTCCCAGAAAAAGGAAACATAGGTGGTGGAACGCAACTTGTGATCAAGCCATTGAGAAAAGAACACAGGCGTGGATGAAGTTCAGTAGTAACAGAACATCCGAAACATGGAAGGAATTTCACGAAGTTCAGAAAAAATCATCAAAGAAATTAGAAGAGAAAAACGAGCACACGACAACAACAGACTAAAAGAAATTGAAGAAGATTTTAAGAGAAATAATACAAGAAATTTTTACAGAATATTCAAAGAAAATATTAAGGGTTATCAACCTCCTAGCCTCTGTTTTAGAAGAACAGATGGATCCTTGGAAACGAACACTAAAGAAAACTGTAAAATTCTGAAACAATACTTTAGTACTCTTCTTAATTGTAAAGAACCCAAGGAAAAAATGACCTTCCAAAAAACCACATCCAATCCTGATTCTACTCCACCTACAATAGAGGAGATAGAGGAGATCATACAACAAATGAAAAATAACAGAGCGGCAGGAGAAGATGGCATTATTGCTGAAGTGTGGAAGCTCCAAGATAAAGACATCTTAAAAACAATTCATAAGATCATTACAGACATTTGGATCACAGAAAAAATGCCAGAAGAATGGAAATGTGCCTTGATCCACCCATTACATAAAAAGGGTGATAAGTCAGATCCAAATAATTACAGAGGTATTTCACTAGTGCCAGTAACTTACAAACTATTCTCGAAAGTGTTATTGAACAAACTAGAACCACAAGCAGATCATCAAATAGGTGAATACCAGGCTGGCTTTAGGAAAGGGAGATCATGCATCGAACAAATTTGGAACCTAAGAACAATATTGAAATTCAGACAGACAAATAACACTGTAGTTACCTTTGTGGACTTTAAAAAAGCGTACGACAGCATTGATAGACAAACGCTCTTTGCAGTACTGGAAGAATATGGCATTGACAAAAAAACCAGAACACTAATACAACTAACGCTCACGGACACCGCCTCAAAGATCAAGTTCATGGCTGAAATCTCAGAACCCTTTCAGATACGCACAGGTGTCAGACAAGGAGACGGCCTCTCACCAATTTTGTTCAACATGGTCTTAGACAAAATTATTAAGCAGTGGGAGAAACAAGTGAAAGGCATACAGCTAGGAAGAACACGCGAAACAAAAACAATCATTAAATGCTTGGCATTTGCAGATGATGTTGCCATAACCAGCAATAATACACAGGAGGCAAAGAAAGCACTGGAGCGATTACATGAAATAACCGCTAAAACCGGTTTACAGATATCGTATGAGAAGACTGAATACATGGAACGACATACCGACAATGTACATACCATACATACGACTTATGGATCTATACAAAGACTAGAAAAATTTAAATACTTAGGGGAATATATACAAATAGGAGGATCAAACAAAATGTCTAACATTAAACGAACGGAAAAACTCCAGAAAGCATATAAACTTACATGGTCACATTATAATAAGAAAAGCATATCAAGGCAGGCCAAACTCAGACATTACAAAACAGTTGTATTGCCTGAAGCATTGTATGCGTCAGAAACGACCACAATTGGAGCATCTGGCATCATAGAAACAGAAAAAATTGAACGCTAAATTCTTAGAAAAATATTTGGAGCAGTACACAGAGATGGGATATGGATGAAAAAACCTACCAAAGAGGTATATAAACACAGACAGACTAACGGATATCATTAGAAAACGAAGACTAACTTTCTATGGGCACATACAGAGAATGAACAATAAACGATTTACAAAAAAATCTTTGATGTAGTAAACAGTTCAAGTAGAAAAACAAATTGGTTTCATGAAATAGAAGATGACTTAAAGCAATTGAGGATCAATCAACAAATGATAGAAGACAGGAAAAAATTCAGAAGCAAAATTAAGAATACCAAATTTTTAGTAAGCGAAAGGAAGATAGGAACATTGTGGACAGAACAAAGGAAACAGGAGCACAGTCAAAGGATGAAGAGATTTTGGGAAGAGAAGAAAAAGAAGGGAAAGAAGTGAAACTTGTGTCATCATGAGTTATTTAAGTTCAAACACTGTCCATATGGGCAAAAATGATGTAATAATATATATATATATATATATATATATATATATATATATATATATATATATATATATATATATATAACTCGTTTTATTTCTGACTTTAGAGTGAAATAAACTGGAAAATCGTTTCTAGCACATCCATTTCCTTCGGGTAACCTAAAAAAAATCACCAGAAAAATTTCCAAAAAAATTGTTAACAAAAATTTTCCATCATTTCAGTCGAAAAAAAAGTGTTTTTTCAGGTTTTGTGGATTTTCTTCAGAACGGCAAACAGCTGCGAAATCATTTTCGTTACACATAAATAACCCGACAAGGCGAACAAGTCGATGTGTAAATTGTCCGGAAAGATTCGATAGTTGGTTGAGTAATTTCAAACTGAAATTGTCCAGATTCTCGATTTGACAAGTCGATATCTCAGAAACGGTTGCAGACAATCAAAAACCGATTGCGGCCTCGTTTTCAGAAAGTCATTTTAATATTAACATGCTCAGACTATCCGCGGGCAATTCCTTACTTTCCAAGATCTCTACTCGAGCGCCGAAATTTGATAAAAATTTCATCAATTTTAACAGGCGATAGATAACGAAAGGAGCTAACGCAATATAATTTACATATTTGTAATTAGCAGCAAAAATACATTCAGAAACGTATCAAAATTTTGCTGTAACTCAAAAAATAACAATTTTAACAAAATCGGTTTTCACGCATTTCGTCGTTTCGCGGTATCGACTTCCCGTGGCGAAGGTATTTCTTAATCGACAGCTTTTCGAGGAATATTATATACGTATTCCGACTAATTTTGGGGTGCTGAATCGATTGGTGATGACTAGAAGTCTCTGTGGTGTTCCGTTCAAAAGTTCTGACAGCGCGAAATCTGCCGGAAATGCGAAATAAACTAAAAAATCGTTTTCAGGACATCCATTTCCTTTAGGTTACCTAAAAAAAACCACGAGAAAAATTTCCAAAAAATTCGACAACAAAAATTTTCCATCATTTCAGTCGAAAAAAATGTGTGTTTTCAGTTTTTGTGGATTTTTTCAGAACGGCAAACAACTGCAAAATCTTTTTCGGTATACAGAAACAACCCGAGAAGACGAAAAAGTCGATGTGTAAATTGTCCAGAAAGATTCAATAGTTCGTCGAGTAATTTCAAACTGAAATTTACCCAATTCTCGAATTGACAAGTCGATATCTTAGAAACGGTTGCAGATAATGAAAAACGGATTGCGGTGTCGTTTTCAGAAAGTCATTTTACTATTAACGCGCTTAGGTTATCCGTGGGCAATTCCTTACTTTCCAAGATCTCTACTCAAGCGCCGAAATTTGATAAAAATTTCATCAATTTTATAGCAGGCGAAATATAATTTACATATTTGCAATCGGCAGCAAAAATGATTTTAGAAATGTTTTTAAATTTAGCTGTAGCTCAGAAAATAACGAATTTTACAAAATCCGTTTCCTCGCATTTCGGCGTTTCCGCGTTAGAAACTTCCCGTGGCGATGGTATTTCGTAACGGAAAGCTTCTCGAGGAATGTCATATACGTTTTCCCACTAATTTTGGGACGCTGAATCGATTGGTGAAGACTAGAAGTCTCTGTAGTGAGCCGTTCGAAAGTTATGATAGGACGAAATCTGCCGGAAATGCGAAATGGTGTACAAATCTTATTTGTTTATTTTGTACAGTACAATACCGGCTCTCCGCTTTCGTACTGAGCCGGTTATCTTAGTCTAATTTTACTAATGGCTAACATGCTACTAACCTAAGTTTATCTGTAACTGACCTAAGGAGCCTAAATTAAGCCTAAGGAGACTTAGGAGCCTAAGGAGCCTTAACTAAATTAAGCCTAAAACTAACCTAAGCTATGCTACGGGGAATGATGAGGGGGAGGATGGGATGGAAATGGTGTACAGCGAGAAACTGTATATATCATTTATTTCGAAATAAACTGGAAAACCGTTTTTAGCACACCCGTTTCCATCGGGCAACCTAAAAAAAATCACGAGAAAAATTTCCGTCTGTCTAGTTCGTCTGGTCCGTCTGGGCCGTCTGGTCTGTCTGGTCCGTCTGGTCTGTTTGGTCCGTCTAGTCCAGTGTTTACCAACCATTTTTGTGCCATGCCCCACCTAAGCCTTTCTAACATTCTTCAATATTTATTATCTCATATTACATAAAAATTATTATCTCATACATAATTATTATCTCATATTTGTTTCGTGGATTATGCAATGTGCACAAATTGCATTATGAAAGGAAGTATCCATCTGTCGTACAATTTCAGAAATGTTTCACCGTGCTCCTTGCACCCGAAGACGTCAGGGTGAGTGGTCAGCTGCCCCCCGCCCCTTGCTGGGTACACCCTTCTACAAAGTTATATTAGATATCTACGAGTTTTAGTCTTTTGTGCTCCCATTTAGACAACAAATACATGCACGATTGATTGATTGTCTTCGTAGATCGTCGGTACATCTTCGTTCTCTACATCCAGATCGATAAGTAGATTTCTATGCCACAATACATCGGCTGCTGCGGACGCTAGGGCGATGTATTCAGCTTCTGTTGAGGAAAGTGCAACTGAAGTTTGCCTTTTCGTAGTCCATGAGACAGTGTTTCCAAAAACTTTTGTCAGGAATTTTGTTGTCAACAAATTCTCGCTAGGGTTTGTTAGCGGCGAGCTTCTTCTCGCTGTTCGGTATCGGCATTGTTTTCATCGGCGTACGAACTGGATTGCAGTTTACCATCTCAAAGAGTTTCAGCATTATTCGGAGGTAATTCTTTTGATTCAAGCTAAAACCCTCGTCAGTCCGTTCGATGTTGATTCCGAGGAATGCTATTTACAGCTCCTCCTGAATTTCACCGTGTAGGAATACATTTTTAACATCCATGTGGTAGACTGCGCAGTTCTTCTCGACGATTACGGATAATAGGATTCTCGACGTCGTAAGTCTTGCCAATGGGGCATATGTTTATTCGTAATCAAAACCATATTTCTGCGCACAACCCTTGATTACTAGTCTAGTCTTTTAGCGCTCGATGTTCGCGCATTTAACCTAGAAAAAGCAGTTGCTGTTGAGTGTGTATTTTCCTTCGGGAAGTGGTGCTAATTCCCAGGTTTCGTTTTCCTCAAGTGAGCTTATTTCTTCGGCGACTTCGTCTATCCATTGATATTTGTCTTCACGAGTGACGATTTCCTCGTAGTTGCTCGGAATATCTTCCACGAAAACTGCAGCGTGCAGCGGCGTGCAGCGTCAGGATTACATAATTTTCTATTTCATCGTCCAGGTAATAGTCCTGTAGATTACGTGCCCTCTTTCCTCTCGTAGATAGACTAGATGTTTCTTCATTTTCCGGCTATTTTGCCTTGTCCTGTTTCCCCTGTGAGCTTTTGTAAGTCCCCATTTTACCAAGTCTCACTTCCAAAGGTACGGTTTTATCGTTGCTGCGATCAAAGTCTTCTTTCTAGTAGAGTTCTTCTTCGTCTTTACTGCTTCCCGTTTTTTCTTCAATTGCCTCTACAACATCTGGATCAATTCAGTCTTCATTTGAATGTCTTCATTTTTCAGCTTTAGAATGAAAATTTTGATTCGTTGAAGAAAACATCGCATCCAACGATGACCTTATGCTCTTCTGGATCTCAAAACGTGTAACCATTTGTGCAATATCCAATCATGAAACATTTCTTCGATCGAGATTCGAATTTTCCGCCTATAATTTGCGTTGGAATGCGTAGAAAGGCTACGCACCGAAAAACCTTTAGTTTCTTCAAGTTGGACTTTTCATTGAATTAAAACGACGCCGGAACTTTCCCGTACAACGCTGACGTGGGACTTTGATTAATCAGATAAACTGCTGCTTGGATTGCTTCTGACCAAAAATGTTTTCCAAGTTTACATTGGAGGAGCATACATCTGGCCTTCTCTACTACGGTTCTATTCATTCCCTTTACTACTCCGTTTTGCTCTGGCGTATAACGGATGGTAAATTCTAAAGTTTGAAAGTAATTAAAATATGAATTAATATGAGCACTGTTTCACCTTCAAATGCGCCTTAAGACGACCTTGTTTCATTGATTCAAAATTCTCTTCAAAAGAAATTTATAATATTTATTATTTCAGAATTTGCGTTTTTCTTTCAATTTTGGCACCGAAATCTAGCATTGCATTTAAATGGCCCGGAGCAAAAGGGTTAAAGTCACGTCGGGTCCATTTTCGAATTGCCCTCCTTAACAATCAAATTGCCCCCTGTGGGGCGTGGGCCCCACGTTGGGAAACACCGGTCTAGTCCGTCCAGTCGGTCTAGTTGGTCTAGTCGCTCTAGTCGGTCTAGTTGGTCTAGTCGGTCTTGTCGGTCTAGTCGGTCTGGTCGGTCTGGTCGGTCTGGTCGGTCTGGTCGGTCTGGTCGGTCTGGTCGGTCTGGTCTGGTCGGTCTGGTCGGTCTGGTCGGTCTGGTCGGTCTGGTCGGTCTGGTCGGTCTGGTCAGTCTGGTCGGTCTGGTCGGTCTGGTCGGTCTGGTCTGGTCGGTCTGGTCGGTCTGGTCGGTCTGGTCGGTCTGGTCGGTCAGGTCGGTCTGGTCGGTCTGGTCGGTCTGGTCGGTCTGGTCGGTCTGGTCGGTCTGGTCGGTCTGGTCGGTCTGGTCGGTCTGGTCGGTCTGGTCGGTCTGGTCGGTCTGGTCGGTCTGGTCGGTCTGGTCTGGTCGGTCTGTTTGGTCTGGTCGGTCTGGTCGGTCTGGTCGGTCTGGTCGGTCTGGTCGGTCTGGTCGGTCTGGTCGGTCTGGTCGGTCTGGTCGGTCTGGTCGGTCTGGTCGGTCTGGTCGGTCTGGTCGGTCTGGTCGGTCTGGTCGGTCTGGTCGGACTGGTCGGTCTGGTCGGTCTGGTCGGTCTGGTCGGTCTGGTCGGTCTGGTCGGTCTGGTCGGTCTGGTCGGTCTGGTCGGTCTGGTCGGTCTGGTCGGTCTGGTCGGTCTGGTCGGTCTGGTCGGTCTAGTCTGTCTAGTCTGTCTAGTCTGTCTAGTCTGTCCAGTCTCTCTAGTCTTATCTGTCCAGTCTTGTCCGTCTAGTCTTGTCTGTCTAGTCTTGTCTGTCTAGTCTTGTCTGTCTAGCCTTCTCTGTCTAGTCTTCTCTGTCTAGTCTTGTCTGTCTGGTCTTGTCTGTCTGGTCTTGTCTGTCTAGTCTTGTCTGTCTAGTCTTGTCTGTCTAGTCTTGTCTATCTAGTCTTGTCTGTCTAGTCTTTTCTGTCTAGTTTTGTCTGTCTAGTCTTGTCCATGTAGTCTTCTCTGTGTTTGTAATCTGTGAAAGTTAGTGTATGAAGAAAAGAAAAAAAAGTCCACTTTGTTTAGTAGATCGTAAGTAATAATATATAGTGGACAAGAGTAAGCAGCTAGTAGTTTAAGTAAACCGGCGATTATTTCTTTTTAGTTTAACTTTTCTCTAATTAAAATCGTGCAAAACACGGAGCCTTAACGACCCGCGCACACACTTTGTACACCATTCTCTTTTACGAGCGCTTAAAGCACCGGCCAACAGTTACAGACGTTTCGTTCTAACGTCCGTCGCGGTCTCCGACTCGCGTCCTCCGAATATGCTAATGCGCCCTCGAGAACCGTTTGAAACGCCGAACTCCATTACCGACACCCACGACCGGCTCTCTCATTCAATTCCCCGTGTTAATCACGTTTCTCTTTCGAGGAATCTCATTTATGCAAATCCTCCACGAATCTTCATTTATTAATACAACAGGTGAAACTCAACATTTTTCAAATTTTATTAAATGTAGAAGAGTAGACACTCATTTCGTAAACTTGTCTGTCTTCCTAACTACTATATCCTAATTAGACTTGTCTATTTAATCTCACAGCCTTGTTTGTCTTGTCTGTTTAACTTCATTGCCTTGTGTGACTTGTCTGTTTAATCGCTTCGGCTTGCTTGTCTTCTTTGTTTAATCTCATAACCTTGCTTGTCTTGTCTGTTTAATATCATAGCATTGTATGACTTGTCCGTTTAATCACACAGCCTTGACTATCTTTTGTGTTTAATCTTATAGACTTGTTTGTCTTGTATGTTTAATATCAGAGTCTTCTTTGTCTTGTCTGTTAAGTCATTTAAATCCACTTTGTTTTCACTTGAACTTGCTTGTCTTCTCTGTTTAATCTCATAGCCTTGCTTGTCTTGTCTGTTTAATCTCATAGCCTTGTCTAACTTGTCTGTTTAATCACACAGCCTTGACTGTCTTGTCTGTTTAACGTCATGCCTAGACTTGTTTGTCTTGTATGTTTAATCTCAGAGTATTGCTTGTCTTGTCTGTAAAGTCATTTAAATCCAATTTGCTTTTAAGATTTCTTTGATTGAAGCTAGTAAAGAAATTGTAGTTACACACTAATAATTAGGATAATAGAATGACGCCGATAGCAATTGTTTTGTAATGAGAGACGCGGTAAGAAGATTCTGTGTGCATTCTCATTATTTTTCCGGTGCCGTGAATAATTGTCGTGTGTGGATGGCTTGAGGTGGATTCGAATGAACTTATTTCACTAAATCACGAAGATTTATAACAAATAGATTTTCTACGGATTCGTTCGTTTTTTCTGGAGGTAATGTTTTCGTTTCTGTTGGGTTTTATTCATCGAGCCCGGGGTTTATTTATGGTTCACGTGAACTGTGGTAGTTAATATTAATATAAATATTCCATATTTAGTATTACCAAAAGTGGTTTAAACGCTACCTAGAGGCTACCATTTAATTAAACGAGTCTTACTGCATACAGAAATCTTTTTATTCTCGTTCCCGATTTGTTATTGATATATTTTTGTAAGCAAATCGACGTGCAATTTGACTCCCTTTCTAAGGACTAAAAGTTTTCAGCTTCTTTTTTTTTTAATGAATTTGTAATTACAAGGCGCACGAAAATCTTTCCACATTGATTGACTTTTTAATTAATTCGTTATTTCACTTTTGACAGTCTCGCGGCCATTAATCATCGGCCGTACGTACAAACAATTACTCGAAATAGATTGTATGGAAATGTGTCAGCAATTTTTTGCCACAACAAAAACATTTCCACCGTTCACTCATCAACTTTTCAATCTTATGCGAATATATATCTGTCTTAGTCTTTTCGCAAAATTCGTTATTTCATAAAATACCTACGAAAAATATTAAAATGAAAAATAATGGCAAATATTGAAATGACCACTCGGCGCCGGCATCTCAAGCTTAACCCTACAATGCGCATTGATGCTTATTTGCATCTACCAAGTAAATCGTTAGTAAATGCATAATATATCTCTAGAAAACGGAAACGTGCAGCCTTTATATGAACCCACCCTATTCTGTGTATAGTTTCATTCACACCAGCACACTAGACTGTCCAACCTCAAAAAACAACGGATTTTGTAAACGTTTTCAGTATTGCACGCACGTCACAAGTTCAAGTTCATTATGTAACTTTATTACGCAACAATAAATGCAAGGTAAGCTTAAAATTGTTACTGATAAAAAACAAAATATATACCCGGTTTCATCCTAATAATATTTTAATATTTTTATATGAAATATAATATCAATTCATATATGAATCGATTCATATATGAATCATCGCGCGTACTGGTACATAATATGTCATTTACTATCCATCGTGGTTTCTAGTATAGAAATACCAATATATGATGTTTTGCTTATCAATTTATTGTAGATGTCTTTATTTTACAAAAATGGAACGGACCAGGTAGACTTGGAAAATACGGACCCCGACAAACTATTCGATTTTATTGAAAATATACCTTCGCAAAGTGACGATGAACTGGAAGTGGAAAGAGATAAAGACCTTGTACAAGTTCATCCAGATTCAGAAAAATTGTTGGATACGTATTTTGAAGATCCAAGCATCCGCGAAATTATAATGACGGTTGAAGCAGGCCCCAGTGAAGATAACTCGACTGCATCCGAGTCAAAAACCAACACGGTAACTGGGCCGGTATTGGATTATTCAAGAACTCAAACGTTTCCAAAGGTAATTCAGTCATGTCTTCCTAAAGCATCGAACAATTTGCTATGGAGGAAGAAAAAACTAGTAAAAATTCAATCTACATTTACTGTGCAGACCACAATTTCGGCTGATGCTAGGACTCGCCTTATCAAGTTTTCAAATATTTTTTCGATGACAACCTCATTGACGGAATTCTGGAAGCAACTATCAAATATTGTGTTTCGCAAAATCCAGCGAAACCTTTCTATTTGATAAAGTATGAGCTTATGAGATATTTAGGCATTTGTACTTTGTCTTCAGTTTCATGCATATCTAACTTTCGTAAATACTGGAACAAACACATTGGAATAGATATTGTACGTAGCGCAATGAGTCAAAAACATTTTAAAAGAATCCGAAGCAATTTACATTTCAATGATAATACGATTATTACCGATGATAAGCTACATAAATTGAGACCAGTCATCGATTCAATTTCACAAAAAATGGAATAATTCCCATGGATGAAATGTTATCAATTGATGAACAAATTTGTGCCACAATGAAACAATACTAACGATTGAAACCCCACAAATGGGGTTACAAACTTTTTGTTATAAGTGGGGCTTCAGGATATTGTTACAAATTTGAAATTTATACCGGCACAGAAAACGACCCAAATAAGCGATTACCAAATGAACCGGACTTGTAGATTGTAGATTGTAGATATGGTGGTGACGACTTGTACTGCGACCTTTATAGATCTATTGTACCCCACCCTCCTCCTCCAAGTGTTGGTGTACTTACCCATTTAGAGCGCCTCCTCTAATCCTGATTCCTTTAGGAATCTCAGGATCTGGGTGGGATTCAAGGCCTGCAGCTCCTCTGTGTTCAAGCAGTGAGCCCCAAGGTACATCTGTCTCTTGCGGAGTAATGCTCCGCAGTCTTTGAACAGATGTATGGGGTTTCCTCTGCTGAGCCACAGAATCTGCATCCATCATCCTCCTCTAGGCCTAGGGCCTTGAGATGTTTCCTAAGTCTGCAGTGTCCCGTCAGGGCTCCTGTCAGAATTCTGAGCTTGTTCCTGCTTAGTTTCAGGCAAGCTCCCGTTCTCTTCTGGTTGAAAGATCCCAGCATCACTTTGGATTGCCTTAGCCCTGGAAGTTCTTTCCAGGTTTTCATCCATTTTCCTCTTATTTCTTCATCTAAACTCTTGCGGATGGTGTTCACGCTCATACCGCAAAAGGGTTCCGGACCTATAAAGGGGCTACTGGATCCCTTGTTTGCTAGGTGATCGGCTTCTTCGTTTCCGTCTATACCAGTGTGTCCTGGTACCCAGTATAGCGTTACTTTATTATCCCTGCCAAGCTTGTTCAGCTTCCCCACACAATCCCATATCAGTTTGGATCTGATGGTGTATGAGCTAATGGCCTTGATGGCTGCTTGGCTATCTGACAGGATAGCAATTCGTTTTTTGCGGTGATTCCTGTCGAGGTTAAACTGTGCACATCTTTCGATTGCGTGTACCTCTGCTTGGAAGATACTTGGGGATGTTCCCATGGATTCGAAGTATCTGGTACGAGGTCCAAACACTCCTGCACCAGTGCCTTCCTTTGTCTTCGAACCATCTGTGTACCACTTGATGGCATTTTGCTCTATGTGGTATGCTGAGGATTCGTCGCTCCAATCGGCTTTCCTACTACACATTGCTGTGTAGTTTTTCTCGAAGTGGTATTTGCATACCATTTCGTCTTTTGGTACTTCCAGCCAGGGGATCTTGGCTGCGAGGCTGTTTCGGTCTCTGCTCCCGATTATTTTACCTCTGCCCATTCCTTCCTTGCTGAATCTTACGATCGCCGATCTGGCGGCGCTCTCCACCACAAGGTGCAGCGGAGTCAGATCCAGCAGCAGCTCCAATGCTGCTGTCGGACACGACCCCATCGCCCCCGTGATGCAGACACACGCCAGTCTTTGAATCTTCTCAAGCTGTTTCCTCATAGAGGCCAGCTTGATTCTACTTCCCCACGCAACTGCCCCATAAGTGATTGCAGGTCTCACTATCATGGTGTACATCCATCGCAGGATAGTGGGGTTACAACCCCACGTTCTCCACGATTTCTGCACACCATTAGGGCGCGTTTGGCTTTACCTACCACTGCCTCAGCGTGTCTATTCCATAGGAGTTTGCTATCTAGCGTGATACCCAGATACCTTATCTCCTGTTGGTATTCTACTGCCTTCCCATCTATGAGTATGGGATGTAGGCAGTTTAGTTTTCTCCTTCTAGTGAATGGTATCACCGTGGTTTTGCACGGGTTAAGTTTCAGTCCCACTGTTTGACACCATCTACTAGTTACATTGAGGCCTCTCTGAACAATTTCACAGAGCGTTCCCTCAAATTTCCCTCTAGCCATTATGACTATGTTATCGGCGTTACCTTGACATTTGATGTCTAGGTCGTTTAGCCTAACCAGTAGTTCATCAACTACCAGGCTCCATATTAGCGGTGATAGTACACCTCCCTGTGGGCACCCTCGAGTTGTGGAGATCTTAATGGTGTCTTTTCCCACTTGTGTCTCCGCCGTTCTAGTTCTCAGCATTTCTCCCATCCACTTTGAGATAGTGCTGTCGATATTCCTTCTTTCAAGAGCTGCCCTGACAGCCTCGTGTGAGGTGTTGTCAAAAGCTCCCTCTATATCCAAGAAGGCTCATATCGCTACTTCCTTTGTCTCTAGTGCTGCTTCTATTTCGTTTGTCAGCTGATACAGGGCGGTTTCTGTGGATTTCCCTGCTCTGTAAGCATGCTGACTCCTGTGTAGTGGTGTACCTACCAGCACTATAGTCCTAAGGTAATTATCAATCACCTTCTCCATTGTCTTTAACATAAAAGATGTTAGACTAATGGGCCTAAATGACTTCGGTTGAGTGGTGTCTTTCTTCCCCACCTTCGGTATAAATACCACCTTAGCCCTTCTCCATAGCTCCGGTATATATCCGAGCGCTAAGCTACTTCTAAAGATATTTATAAGATACGGCATTAATTCTCTCTCTTCCTTTTGTAGGAAGGCAGGAACTAGTCCGTCCACACCTGGGGCCTTAAAAGGCTGGAAAGTGCCGATAGCCCATCTGATTCGGTTTTCCGTACAGATGGACGTTGCCCTCTTCCAGTCGGCTCGACTTGTTTTACGTGGTTGCATCAAGCCCTCGGTCTCGCTGTATCCTCTACATCCCGGAAAATGGGTTTCTAGTAGGAGGAGAGCTCTTTGCTCTTTATCCTCCGTGAAGGTCCCATCCGGTTTCTTGAGAGTGGTTGTCATTTCCACTCTATCCTTCGCTAGTGCTTTGTGCAGTCTAGCTGCCACCGGCGAGGATTCTATGTTTTCACAGAAGGTCCTAAAGTTTTCCCTTTTTGCCCTTCTGATCTCTTTGTTGTAGGTGGTAAGCACCTCAGAGTATTCTAGCCAATTTCTGTATTGCTTGGCTTTGTTGAAAAGCCTACGTACTTTTGCTCTTAATGTAGACAAATTTTTGTTCCACCATTTTCGTCCTTATGCTCCTTCACGGTTTTTACCGGGCAGCTGGATTCAAATGCCGTGGTGATTGCTACATTTATTTCTCCTACAGCCTGATCCAGCACGGTGTAGTGTTTGATACTACCCCGCACTGTCACCTGCTCTAGGTTTTCTTTTAGTTGGAAACTAAACATAGGCCACACAGTTTGTCTGGGGTTTCGAATGGGGGTGTTTTCCTCACTCGCTCCTTCCAGCTCAAACTCTATGATCCTATGATCTGACATTGAGGGCTCACTTGAAACCCTCCACTTTTTAATTAGTTTACTTACGTTAGCGCTACCTACCGTAATATCCAGTACCTCATTTCTGACTTTAGTGACAAATATTGGTGTGTTCCCAACGTTGTACGCAATTAAGTTCTCTTTAATGAGGTATTCTAAAAGGTACTCACCCCTCTTATTAGTGTCCGTGCTGCCCCACATCTCATTGTGTGCGTTCGCGTCACATCCCAGGACGAGTGGCAGCCTTCTCCTAATACAGTGTTACACCAGCTTTTGTACTTCAATGGGTGGTATGCTGTTACCATCGCCAGGGAAGTATGCTGATGCGATCACTACTTCGCGGTGGAGACCCTCGATCTTGATGAGGGCCTGAATCGGTACTAAATCCCGCGTTAAAAATTCTGAAAGACATAAGTAATTTATGCCATTTCTTACCATAATGCAAGTTCTAGGGGAGACCTCACGGCTGTCCCATACCAACTTACGTTCCCTGTTGCTAAGGCCTCTGATCTTACCTCCGTAGGTCCAGGGTTCTTGAAGCAGCGCTAGCCCTAAGTGCTGCTTGGTGAACATCCTAGCCATCACAGCTGAAGCTGTTTTGGCATGATGGATGTTCACTTGGGCTATTTTGGTGCGCCTGCTGGTCATTCTTGTTTTGTGACAGGAGGCGGCAAGTCCTCCTCTGTCCCTACAAGAACATCTACCTCTGCCTCTGTAGACATGGCTGGACTGCTCATGTCTACGAGTGTGAGGTCAAGGTCGTCTTCCCGGGAATCCGGGCTGACTTCCTTGTTCTCTGTGGCGGTTAGGTCCCGTACACATGGATTATTTTTACTTTTGGAATTCATATAAATCCCACGAGTCGCAAGGGAACTAAAGGTCCACCACATCAGAGCCCCGCTTGATAGTGGTAAGGCTGGATACCCTCTGAGGTCGCCAGGTATCAGAGGGGCTCCGTAAGCGATGGCCGGTTGCCCTTGGCCATCAACTAGTCCCTTTGGCACGGGTCGTATGATACCTTGGGATTAAGGGTTTGGAAGTTCTAGGTTGTTCGCCCTCCGCCGAACGCCCCGACCGGAGTTGTTCCAGTCGTGACGTCCAACGGTATGTTGCGAAACTAAGCCCTCACACCGCGACAAGGTGACTTCCACGTGAGGGTGGACGGACTTAGGAGCGAGCAGCATTATTATTGCGCGATTGTCTCGCGAAATTCCACGCACCAAATTCCATAAACTATATTTTGATAACTACTATACTTCAATTCCGGTAATAAGTTACTTAGCACAACTTGGTATTCATTCTCTTGGAACCGTGCGACGTAATCGAATTCCATGCTGCAAAAGTTTCATCGTAGAAGGATTGCAATAAGATGAAACGGGGAGAATCGGGTGAATTTGTGGCTGATTGCAAAGGAAAATCCATCAGTAATGTTTATTGGAAGGACAATAAAGCTGTTACTCTCCTGTCATCATTTATTGGCACAGAACCTGTAACGATGGTAAGTAGGTACGATCGAAAAAAAAGAGATACCTTGCCCTGCTATTATTACACAATATACATGGGAGGAGTAGACTTATAAACTTAGACAGTATAATTGGCAGATACTTAATAAAGATGCGATCACGAAAGTGGTACATGAGATTGTTTTATCATTTACTTGATATCACAATTGTCAATGCGTGGTTGCTTCTTCAAATATAAGGGCCGATTTTCGAATTGAGTTGGTCCAATATCGGGACTTGTACCACCCCTAAACGAGGCCGACCAACTGAAGTTGAACGAAGCAGAAACAATAAACGAAAAAGACCAAATGCAACTCCTGTGCCACGCAAAGATGTAAGACTTGATCGTCAACATCATTTTCCGGTATGGAATAAAACAAGAATCCGATGCAAGTTACCAGGATGTTCGGCACAAACATACGTTATATGCAGCAAATGTGACACAGCTTTGTGTTTTAATAAAGATAAGAGCTGTTTTACGTACTTTCACAGGAACTAATTTCATATAATATAGGTTTTAATATAAATAGATATAAGGGTGACTAATACTGATGCATATATGAATCACATGTTTTTTTTTTGGTTAAACTTTAAAAAAATTTAAATATTTTTTCCTATTTTCTTCATATATTTCCAAGCTATTTCATTTTATTCACTTTAAGGGAAAAAATTGCGCAGAGGTTAAAGTTGAAAAATTTGAGTAGGGTTAAAGCAGAGTTTCACAATGAGAAGCACAATGTACTTTGAGAAACTATATATCTCGTTTATTTCTAACTTTAGAGCGAAATAAACTAGAAAATCGTTTTCAGCACATCCATTTCCTTCCGGTAACATAAAAAAAAATCACGAGAAAAATTTCCAAAAAAATCGTCAACAAAAATTATATATATATAAATATGTAAATATTTATATATATATAATTATTTTTTAAATTTTTATTAAATATTTATATATATATAATCATTTCGGTTGAAAAAAATATGCATTTTCAGTTTTTTTCGATTTTCTCTATAACGGCAAACAGCTGCCAAATCATTTTCGGCACACAAAAACTACCCGACAAGACGAACAAGTTGATGTATAATTTGTCCGGAAAGATTCAATAGTTCGTCAAGAAATTTCAAACTGAAACTTACCCGATTCTCGATTTGGCAAGTCGATTCTCAGTAACGGTTGCAGATAATCAAAAACGGATTGCGGCATCGCTTTCAGAAGGTTATTTTCCTATTAACGCGCTCAGATTATCCGCGGGCAATTAATTACTTTCCTAGATCTTTACTCGAACGCCGAAATTTAATCAAAATTTCCTTAATTTTAGCAGGCGGTAGAGAAAGAAAGGTGCTAGCGAAATATAATTTACATATTTGTAATCAGCAGCAAAAATGCTTTCAGAAACGATTTTAAATTTGCTATAACTAAAAAAATAACGATTTTTACAAATTCGATTTTTTCGCATTTCCGCGTTTCCGCGGTATCGACTTCCGGTGGCGATGGTATTTCTTAATGGAAAGCTTCCCGAGGAATACTATATACGCTTTCTGACTAATTTAGGATTAAACTAGTCAGTCTGTCTAAACTAGTCACTGTCTTTCTAACTAGATTCCGCTGAATCGATGGGTGAAAAGTAGAAGTCTCTGCGGTTAGCCGTTCAAAAGTTATGAGAGCGGGAAATCTGCCGGAAATGCGAGATCGTGTACGGCGAGATATGTATAGTTTATTTCTAACTTTAGAGCGAAATAAACTGAAAAATCGTTTAGAGCACATCCATTTCCTTCGGGTAACCTAAAAAAAACATGAGAAAAATATCCAAAAAAAATCGTGAAGAAAAAAATTTCATAATTTCGGTCGAAAAAAATGTGCTTTTTCGGCTTTTTCCGATTTTCTCCAGAACGGCAAACAGCTGCGAAATCATTTTCGACATACAGTAACTACCCGACAAGACCAACAAGTTGATGTATAAATTGTCCGGAATGATTCAATAGTTCGTTGAAAAAATTCAAACTGAAATTTACCCGATTCTCGATATAACAAGTCGATTATCAGAAACGGTTGCAGATAATCGAAAACGGATTGCGGCATCGTGTTCAGAATGTAATTTACCTATTAATACGCTTAGACTTTCCGCTGAAAACTCGTAACTTTCCAAGATATCTACTCGAGCGCCGAAATTTGTTCAAAATTTACAAAATTTTAGGAGGCGATAAAGAACGAAAGGCGATAGCGAAATATAATTTGCATATTTGTAATCAGCAGCAAAAATTCTTTCAGAAACGTTTTTTAATTTTACTGTAACTAAAAAAATAACGATTTTTACAAAATCGATTTTCTCGCATTTCGGCGATTCCGCGGTATCGATTTCCCGTGGCGATGGTATTTCTTAATCGAAAGCTTCCCGAGGAATACTATATCCGATTTCAGACTAATTTTGGCACGCTGAATCGATTGGTGCAAACTGGAAGTCTCTGTGGTGAGCCGTTCAATAGTTATGACAACGCGAAATCTGCCGGAAATGCGATATCGTGTACGGCAAGAAACTATATGTATCGTTTATTTCTAACTTTAGAGCGAAATAAACTGGAAAATCGTTTTCAGCACATCCATTTCCTTCGAGTAACCTAAAAAAAATCATGAGAAAAATTTCCAAAAAATTCGTCAACAAAAATTTTCTAACATTTCGGTCGAAAAAAATGTGCTTTTTCGGTTTTTTCGATTTTCTCCAGAACGGCAAAAAGCTGCAAAATCATTTTCGGCACACAGAAACTACCCGACAATACGAACAAGTCGATGTATAAATTGTCCGGGATGATTCAATAGTTCGTCGAAAAATTTCAAACTGAAATTTACCCGATTCTCGATTTAAAAAGTCTATTGCTCAGAAACGGTTGCAGATAATCAAAAACGGATTGCGGCATCATTTTCAGAATGCCATTTTCCTGTTAACATGCTTAGAGTTTCCGCTGAAGATTCGTTACTTTCCAAGATCTCTACTCGAGCACCGAAATTTGATCAATATTTCCAAAATTTTAGGAGGCGACAGAGAACGAAAGGTGCTAGCGAAATATAATTGGCATATTTGTAATCAGCAGCAAAAATGATTTCATAAACGTTTTTAAATTTTGCTGTAACTTAAAAAATAACGATTTTTACAAAATCAATTTTCTCGCATTTCGACGATTCCGCGGTATCAACTTCCCTTGGTGATGGTATTTCTTAAACCAAAGCTTCCCTAGAAATACTGTATACGCCTTCTGACTAATTTTGGGATGCTGAATCGATTGGTGAAAACTAGAAGTATCTGCGGTTAGCCGTTCAAAAATTATGACAGCGCGATATCTGCCGGAAATGCGAGATGGTGTACGGCGAGAAACTATATTTATCGTTTATTTCCAACTTTAGAGCGAAATAAACTGAAAAATCGTTTTCAGAACATCCATTTCCTTCGGGTAACCTAAAAAAACTCATGAGAAAAATTTCCAAACAATTCGCCAACAAAAAAATTTCATAATTTCGGTCGAAAAATATGTGCTTTTTCGGTTTTATCGATTTTCTCCAGAACGGCTAAAAGCTGCGAAATCATTTTCTGCACACAGAAACTACCCGACAAGACGAACAAGTTGATGTGTAATTTCTCCGGAAAGATTCAATAGTTCGTCAAGAAATTTCAAACTGAAATTTACCAGATTCTCGATTTAACAAGTCGATTCTCAGAAACGGTTGCAGATAATCAAAAACGGATTGCTGCATCGTTTTCAGAATGTCATTTCCCTATTAAAACGCTTAGATTTTCCGCTGAAAATTCGTTACTTTCCAAGATCTCTACTCGAGCGCCGAAAATTGGTCAAAATTTCCAAAATTTTAGGAGGCGATAGAGAACGGAAAGAGCTAGCGAAATATAATTTGCATATTTGTAATCAGCAGCAAAAATGCGTTCAGAAACGTTTTTAAATTTTGCTGTAGCTAAAAAAATAACGATGTTTACAAAATCGATTTTCTCGCATTTCAGCGTTTCCGCGGGATCGACAAACGACAAAGACCATTTTCCACAGCACGACATAAATTTTAACTTACGCACACAATTTGCGGCGCCTGTCTGATTGCAATAGAAAGAGATTCAGCAAGTCTATCTCTACAATTGAATACAGAGAAGACAAAATATATGTGCACCTCAAGGTAAGTATATAGTCAAAATTTGAAGATTAATGAGAGGATCTTTGAGAATCTCCAGTCCTTTAAGTATGCAGTGCTATAATTGAGGAGAAGAATGAGATCTGCAAGGACAACAAACATGGAATTGTACAAGGAACTAAGGTATTCTATGCCCTACAATCATTGTTAACGTCAAGGCCAGGGGTCGGCAGACTTTCAAGTTAGAAGAGCCAAGTTATCAAGTGAATGAGATAACAAAAGTATCCAGAGCCAATATTTCTTAGAGGCTTCTTATTTTAAAAATATTTTTTTATTATTCATGCATTAAAAGTCATAAATAATCAAATCATAAATAATAAAAAGTACATCTTTGCGCACGTTTTTTGGTACGAGAAATGCCAATTTTGGTTGTATTACCACATAACTTCTTGCTTACCAAAAAACAATGAAATAAATAAAATAAACAAGATCTCAGTATTAAAAAAATGACGTGAAAGTGAGTTTTTTCATTACAAAATTAGAATTAAAGAAAAAGGTTTTAAAATGAGTGTAAATTCTATGGTGATACTGGATGAGGAGAGTTCTTAAGACGAATCCAGACCACAATTGAAAAAGCAAATTCATCATTTTTGATTCTATTTTTTTTTTTTTTTGATGGCACCTGGATCCCAAACTTGTAATATCCGTCCCCTCGCATGAGTAATATAAAATATTGTTTTGCAACTAGGGCGGTAAGTTGTCAATTGCCTTCTCGAACGAATGTGCGCCTAATTTCGCTCCCGTGTCCAATTGACAACCTACCGCCCTAGTTGCAAAACAATATTTTATATTACTCATGCGAGGGGACGGATATTACAAGTTTGGGATCCAGGTGCCAACAAAAAAAAAAAAAAATAGAATCAAAAATGATGAATTTGCTTTTTCAATTGTGGTCTGGATTCGTCTTAAGAACTCTCCTACTATTGTTTAGCTCAGGGGTCTCCAAACTTTCCAGCCTTAGGGCCATACTGATTACTCCAGTAAGTTCCGAGGGCCAAAACCATATTATTATTGTTGCCGGTGGTAAAAATTGAAATAGTCCACTGATGAAAAAAAAAGTCCGAAAAAGTACGCAACGTTTAAAAAAGGCTGCAAATCGGACAAAAGTCCGCAAAACGGCAACACTGCATATTATTAATTTTCCTGTCATTATCTGTAATTTCTAGATTAGTCGTAGAGTACAAGCCATGAGGAGTAACGTGACACGACATCTGGTGGACACAAGCGGAAATAGGTAGTACCTTCTATCGCTAACAGATGGCGCTAATAGCACGTACAGAATAATCTCGTTGGTTCGAGAAAGTTCTGGTGTCTTCCACTCACTTCTAGATGGCAGTAATTGGAATATATAAGAAGGCTAGTGGCGCAACCACAAGTCAGTTCCTATGACACTGTTGTGAAATAAAATAGTGCGTACCTCCTTAAAACGTGTTTGTGCGTGTTTAAGTTTAAGACATCTTTGTAACAGTATTCTGATTTGAATTGTTGCTTTTGTGTGTGATTTAGTAGTATGGAAAAGAAGCGTAAAATTGATAGTAAATGCAGAAAATTCAATGATCAGTGGAACATTCAGTATTTCGAAATTGAGTCCAGTAACAAGGCGATATCTTTGATTTGCAATGAAAGCATAGCCGTTCTCAAGGAATATAACATTAAACGTCATTATGAAACAAAACATTTTCAAAATTACTCAAAATATAAAGGAAGTTTGCGGACAGAAAAATTCGAAGCTATGAAGCGCGGATTGAAATCGCAGCAATCGTCATTTACAAAACTCAAAACTGAACAAGAGGGTGCAACTCGTGCCAGCTTTCGTGTGGCTCTTGAAATTGCAAAACGTGGAAAACCATTCACCGATGGAGAAATGATCAAAGAATGCATAATTGCAGTAGCCGAAAAAATGTGCCCTGAAAAGGTAAATTTATTAAAAATTGTCAGTATGTCAGCAAACACTGTGGCTCGAAGGGTAGAAAACATCGCTGAAAATATATCCTTTAAACTGTTCGACAAAAATGGACATGTTGAGTGGTTTTCTTTGGCCTTGGATGAGTCAACGGATGTGTCAGATACTGCTCAGGTGTTGATTTATATTCGAGGAGTAGATAAAAGCTATGAAGTGCATGAAGACCTTCTTGGTATGTATAGTATTCATGGCACAACTACTGCTACAGATATTTTTAAAGGAGTTGAAATGGCCATTAATCAAAGGAACCTTCGATGGAAAAACTTGAAATGTATTACAACTGATGGAGGCAAAAACATGAGTGGGAAAGATAAAGGAGTGGTCGCTCTTGTGTCAAAGGCTGTAGAAAATGACGGTGGTTCAAAACCATTAGTCTTACATTGTATCATTCATCAACTGTCTTTGTGCGGAAAATGTTTGGATATGTCTGAAGTTCTGAAACCAGTCATATCAACTGTTAATTTTATCAGATCTTTTGGGCTGAATCACCGACAATTCCGACAATTTATTGAAGAGATTGGAGAAAATGACTTACCTTATCAAACTGCCATCCGTTGGCTTAGTTGTGGGAAAGTCCTTCAGCGATTTTTTGAACTTCGAGCAGTGATCGAAATTTTTTTGAATGAAAAGCATCGCCCTCTTACTGAATTACAAAACAACGCATGGCTGTGGAAGTTAGCATTCTATGTTGATTTGACAAAACATGTGAACGAACTGAATTTGAGATTGCAAGGAGAAAACCAGCATCTTCCTGATTTATACACTAATATCAAATCATTCCGGAAGAAATTGATACTGTTTCAATCACAACTACGAAGTAAATGTTTTTCACATTTTAAAACATGTGAAATATTCAGCCACACCACTGAGACTGAGTTTCCTATCGATTTTGCAATCGAAACATTGAGTGCTTTGAAAATAAATTTTGATACTCGTTTCTCGGACTTTGATGCCATTGCGAATCAAATTAAGATTTTCATAATCCTTTTGATACTGACATTGAAACCCTAGCCCCGGATCTTCAAATGGAAATGATTGATCTACAGTGCAGTGATATAATTAAGAACAAATATCAAACCTCATCTTTGTTGGAATTTTATAAGAGACTTCCACTGACACAATTTGATAATTTGCATAAATTTGCTCGTGGGCTGTTTTCTGGTTTTGTTACTGATCTAAATTAACTGATGAGCATCTTAAATCTCTTTTAATAATTGGTACAAGTAAAATTAGTCCACAACTACAAACTATTGTCAGTGGAAAATCTCAATTACATAAATCTCATTAGTATTTCATATGTCATTATGCTTGTTATGAGTTATGTTTTTATTTAAAATGTATAAAATGTTAGTTGGATTCATTTCAATAATTTGTTAGTTATTATATACTGAAGTTAAATTTTCTGCATATTATACATGTCTTTACTCATTACAATTCTGTGTTTCTTTATCCAACTTATCACAAAAACAATAACAATAAGCCTACAACAATGTTATGAGTAGTTAGCCCATGACCATATCAATGTAGATGTCATATTAATAATTATTCAACATAAAATTAGAATACTTCAGTAAACTAAATTTAATTTGCTATAAAAAATATGTTCTCTAAAAGGAGTTTTCAAGTATGCTAGCTCTCCGCGGGCCGGACAAAATCTGTCCGCGGGCCGGATCTAGCCCTCGGGCCGTAGTTTGGAGACCCGTGGTTTAGCTTATACTTACATTTACTTCGATCACAATTTTATTTTGTAGAAAACTGAATCTAGTTTAAGCACATATTAACTCATTTAAACACTGTTAATATTAGGTCGAGTAATAAGTTACTTCCGATGCAGCTTAGTAGAATCTTTTAAATCTCTTTAAGTAGAATCTTAATTATTTTAAGAGGATTGTAAGAGGCGATGAAAAATGGGTCACCTAGGACACTATAGTCTGCAAAAGACAGTGGCTTGATGAGGATCAACCATCCCTACCAGATCCGAAAGCAAACATCCGTGGCAAAAAGATTGTATGGTGGGATTGTCAAGGAATAATTCACCACGAGTTGTTGAAGTCAAATTTAACGATTACTGCGGATAAATACGTTCAGGAGTTGCAAGACTGCAAGAGAAATTCCATGAAAAAATTCTTGAGCTTGGATGGTCTGAGCTAGTCAGGCAAGCTGTCGAAAACTTCGTGCAGTCCAAACCCACCACATTTTACAAGGAAGGGATTGATAAACTGCCATGAAGATGAGAGATTTTTATGGATAAAAGTGGTGACTACATAATGAATTAATATAATTTTGTTACTCAATGAGAGTAAAATAATATGTCTGATAAAAAAAACGGAAGTTACTTATGACTCGACCTAATATTTTTGGAATTATCGAAATTATTACATATGCGTCATAGTCAATTTGCAAACGTCGATTGTTATCAAGTGTTAATACTACATAGATAAACCCTCACGTGGAAGTCACCTTGTCGCGGTGTGAGGGCTTAGTTTCGCAACATACCGTTGGACGTCACGACGGGAACAACTCCGGTCGGGGCGTTCGGCGGAGGGCGAACAACCAAGAACTTCCAAACCCTTAATCCCAAGGGGTCATGCGACCCGTGCCAAAGGGACTGGTTGATGGCCAAGGGCAACCGGCCATCGCTTACGGAGCCCCTCTGATACCTGGCGACCTCAGAGGGTATCCAGCCTTACCACTATCAAGCGGGGCTCTGATGTGGTGGACCTTTAGTTCCCTTGCGACTCGTGGGATTTATATGAATTCCAAAAGTAAAAATAATCCATGTGTACGGGACCTAACCGACACAGAGAACAAGGAAGTCAGCCCGGATTCCCGAGAAGACGACCTTAACCTCACACTCGTAGACATGAGCAGTCCAGCCATGTCTACAGAAGCAGAGGTAGATGTTCTTGTAGGGACAGAGGAGGACTTGCCGCCTCCTGTCACAAAACAAGAATGACCAGCAGGCGCACCAAAATAGCCCAAGTGAACATCCATCATGCCAAAGCAGCTTCAGCTGTGATGGCTAGGATGTTCACCAAGCAGCACCTAGGGCTAGCGCTGCTTCAAGAACCCTGGACCTACGGAGGTAAGATCAGAGGCCTTAGCAACAGGGAATGTAAGTTGGTATGGGACAGCCGTGAGGTCTCCCCTAGAACTTGCATTATGGTAAGAAATGGCATAAATTACTTATGTCTTTCAGAATTTTTAACGCGGGATTTAGTACCGATTCAGGCCCTCATCAAGATCGAGGGTCTCCACCGCGAAGTAGTGATCGCATCAGCATACTTCCCTGGCGATGGTAACAGCATACCACCCATTGAAGTACAAAAGCTGGTGGAACACTGTATTAGGAGAAGGCTGCCACTCATCCTGGGATGTGACGCGAACGCAGACAATGAGATGTGGGGCAGCACGGACACTAATAAGAGGGGTGAGTACCTTTTAGAATACCTCATTAAAGAGAACTTAATTGTGTACAACGTTGGGAACACACCAACATTTGTCACTAAAGTCAGAAATGAGGTACTGGATATTACGGTAGGTAGCGCTAACGTAAGCAAACTAATTAAAAAGTGGAGGGTTTCAAGTGAGCCCTCAATGTCAGATCATAGGATCATAGAGTTTGAGCTGGAAGGAGCGAGTGAGGAAAACACCCCCATTCGAAACCCCAGACAAACTGTGTGGCCTATGTTTAGTTCCCAACTAAAAGAAAACCTAGAGCAGGTGACAGTGCGGGGTAGTATCAAACACTACACCGTGCTGGAGCAGGCTGTAGGAGAAATAAATGTAGCAATCACCACGGCATTTGAATCCAGCTGCCCGGTAAAAACCGTGAAGGAGCATAAGGACGAAAAATGGTGGAACAAAAATTTGTCTACATTAAGAGCAAAAGTACGTAGGCTTTTCAACAAAGCCAAGCGATACGGAAATTGGCTAGAATACTCTGAGGTGCTTACCACCTACAACAAAGAGATCAGAAGGGCAAAAAGGGAAAACTTTAGGACCTTCTGTGAAAACATATCCACGCCGGTGGCAGCTAGACTGCACAAAGCACTAGCGAAGGATAGAGTGGAAATGACAACCACTCTCAAGAAACCGGATGGGACCTTCACGGAGGATGAAGAGCAAAGAGATCTCCTCCTACTATAAACCCATTTTCAGGGATGTAGAGGATACAGGGAGACCGAGGGCTTGATGCAACCACGGAAACCAAGTCGGGCCGACTGGAAGAGGGCAACGTCCATCTGTACGGAAAACCGAATCAGATGGGCTATCGGCACTTTCCAGCCTTTTAAGGCCCCAGGTGTGTTCGGACTAGTTCCTGCCTTCCTACAAAAGGGAGAGAGAGAATTAATGCCGTATCTTCTAAATATCTTTAGAAGTAGCTTAGCGCTCGGATATATACCGGAGCTATGGAGAAGGGCTAAGGTAGTATTTATACCGAAGGTGGGGAAGAAAGACACCACTCAACCGAAGTCATTTAGACCCATTAGTCTAACATCTTTTATGTTAAAGACAATGGAGAAGGTGATTGATAATTACCTTAGGACTATAGTGCTGGTAGGTACACCACTACACAGGATGCTTACAGAGCAGGGAAATCCACAGAAACCGCCCTGTATCAGCTGACAAACGAAATAGAAGCAGCACTAGAGATAAAGGAAGTAGCGATATGTGCCTTCTTGGATATAGAGGGAGCTTTTGACAACACCTCACAAGAGGCTGTCAGGGCGGCCCTCGAAAGAAGGAGTATCGACAGCACTATCTCAAAGTGGATGGGAGAAATGCTGAGAACTAGAACGGCGGAGACACAAGTGGGAAAAGACACCATTAAGATCTCCACAACTCGAGGGTGCCCACAGGGAGGTGTACTATCACCGCTAATGTGGAGCCTGGTAGTTGATGAACTACTGGTTAGGCTAAACGACCTAGACATAAAATGTCAAGGTTACGCCGATGACATAGTCATAATGGCCAGAGGAAAATTTGAGGGAACGCTCTGTGAAATTGTTCAGAGAGGCCTCAAAGTAACTAGTAGATGGTGTCAAACAGTGGGATTGAGACTCAACCCGAGCAAAACCACGGTAATACTATTTACTAGAAGGAGAAAACTAAACTGCCTACATCCCATACTCATAGATGGGAAGGCAGTAGAATACCAACAGGAGATAAGGTATCTGGGTATCACACTAGATAGCAAACTCCTATGGAATAGACACGCTGAGGCAGTGGTAGGTAAAGCCAAACGCGCCCTAATGCTATGCAGAAATCTGGCAGGAAAAACGTGGGGTTGTAACCCCACTATCCTGCGATGGATGTACACCATGATAGTGAGACCTGCAATCACTTATGGGGCGGTTGCGTGGGGAAGCCTCTATGATGGGTGCCTCTATGAGGAAACAGCTTGAGAAGATTCAAAGACTGGCGTGTGTCTGCATCACGGAGGCGATGGGGTCGTGTCCGACAGCAGCATTGGAGCTGCTGCTGGATCTGACTCCGCTGCACCTTGTGGTGGGGAGCGCCGCCAGATCGGCGATCGTAAGGTTCAGCAAGGAAGGAATGGGCAGAGGCAAAATAATCGGGAGCAGAGACCGAAACAGCCTCGCTGCCAAGATCCCTTGGCTGGAAGTACCAAAAGACGAAATGGTATGCAAATACCACTTCGAGAAAAACTACACAGCAATGTGTAGTAGTAAAGCCGATTGGAGCGACGAATCCTCAGCATACCACATAGAGCAAAATGCCATCAAGTGGTATACAGATGGTTCGAAGACAAAGGAAGGCACTGGTGCAGGAGTGTTTGGACCTCGTACCAGATACTCCGAATCCATGGGAACATCCCCAAGTATCTTCCAAGCAGAGGTACACGCAATCGAAAGATGTGCACAGTTTAACCTCGACAGGAAGTACCGCAAAAAACGAATTGCTATCCTGTCAGATAGCCAAGCAGCCATCAAGGCCATTAGCTCATACACCATCAGATCCAAACTGGTATGGGACTGTGTGGGGAAGCTGAACAAGCTTGGCAGGGATAATAAAGTAACGCTATACTGGGTACCAGGACACACTGGTATAGACGGAAACGAAGAAGCCGATCACCTAGCAAACAAGGGATCCAGTAGCCCCTTTATAGGTCCGGAACCCTTTTGCGGTATGAGCGTGAACACCATCCGCAAAAGTTTAGATGAAGAAATAAGAGGAAAATGGATGAAAACCTGGGAAGAACTTCCAGGGCTAAGGCAATCCAAAGTGATGCTGGGATCTTTTAACCAGAAGAGAACTAAAGCTTGCCTGAAACTAAGCAGGAACAAGCTCAGAATTCTGACAGGAGCCCTGACGGGACACTGCAGACTTAGGAAACATCTCAAGGCCCTAGGTCTAGAGGAGGATGATGGATGCAGATTCTGTGGCTCAGCATAGGAAACCCCCATACATCTGTTCAAAAACTGCGGAGCATTACTCCGCAAGAGACAGATGTACCTTGGGGCTCACTGCTTGAACACAGAGGAGCTGCAGGCCTTGAATCCCACCCAGATCCTGAGATTCCTAAAGGAATCAGGATTAGAGGAGGCGCTCTAAATGGGTAAGTACACCAACACTTGGAGGAGGAGGGTGAGGTACAATAGATCTATAAAGGTCGCAGTACAAGTCGTCACCACCATATCTACAATCTACAATCTACATAGATGCATTGTATATAACTTAGTTAATTTAGAGCACCAAAAAAAGGTGTTAGAATCGCACCCGACAGGGAATCGACTAACAGGGCGCCCGAGACTCAGATAGATAGAGGACGTGAAGAGCCATCTGACAAAACTAAATCTGCAAAATTTGAAGCAAGCCAGTGTGAACCCGGGCGAGTGGAAAGCTGTAGTGGCGGTGGTAATGTCTCTTTAAGGGACGTACAGCCGTAGAACGTAAAGGAAGAATGTGTTTTTGAGAAAATTAAATGTTCTTGGTGGTTATTAAAAATGCGAAATTTTTTTTTTTTTTGAAAACAGGAGATAAATATTTCAATTCGGATTTTACTTAACTTCGCTATTTTTTATTTTTAAAGTTTTAACAAAAAAATGTAGTTTGTAGTACGAATAGGATTATTGCGACCGTTATTACGTGGTAATATTGGCGATACTCTCGTGGCGATGGTATTTCTTAACTGAAAGCTTCCCGAGGAATATTATATACGCTTTACGATTAATTTTGGGACGCTGAATCGGTTGGTGAAAACTAGAAGTCTCTGCCGGCTCACCACAGAGACTTCTAGTTTTCAAAAGTTCAAAAGTTACGACATCATGAAATCTGCGGCTAATGAGAGAAAATGTATTTCCTTAAAATCACTAATTATCAGGTGAATGGAAAATTTCAAAGTGTGTCTAAAAGTGTTTTTCCAGCTGGTTGCAAATATACAAATTGCATTTTGTTAGCCGTTTCCGTTCGCGAGATATGGCAATAAAATTAGCAAAATCGAGGACAATTTGCGGCTCGCGACCATTGATCTTCCGACGCCTATTCTAGATAAACCAAATGATTTGATTTATATCTTTTCCATCCACTCTTACTAGAGTGATCTTCCGACGCCTATTCCAGATAAACCAAATGATTTTATTTAATATCTTTTCCATCCACTAGAGTTAATTGTTTGGGGGAAGCTCTCACCAAACTTTTAAACCCACCTTTGGCTTTTAGTATGCGCCACACCGGTATCGCATATTTCGCATTCATTCAGGGTGGGCAGCCAGGACGGTTAATGAAAACCGCCCTAGTTGTCGGCTCTCGCTTGCCAGGCGGGTAAGTTGTCAACTACACTACCGAGGAGGACAAATAAGCCTAGACAGTTAAAACTAAATAATCAATATAGAACAGGAATTTGTAATAAAATAATGTTCTATTTTGCAATCGCGTTAAGATTCTTAAAGACAGCATCCTCGGTAGAAGGCCGTAAAGAGTTTGTCAACCCTGAACTAATCACTCTGTTCGCTCGTCTTCAATTTATTTATTGCCGTTTTTTGTGTCGACTCGGCCGCGTCTCTGCCTTCTGCGTGCGCTGAAAAATTTCTAAACTATCCGGCGAGCATTTTTATCGGCCCATTACCGACCGGTGACTTATTGTTTATTGCCAATCCTCTCCATCTACACTCTCAATTAATTAACACTACATACACAAAATGCGACGCGACATTAAACCGAGAAGCTGCTCGCTGCAACGATGCCTAAAAAATGGAATCAACCGAGTGTAACTACATCGATGTCGAACGAGTGGTGTCGTTCACATCTCCAAGGAATTACAATTTTTTTAATCAAAAACCACCTTTAACTACTTCTACTTCTCGCACTAACTAAACTAACATACTAAAAAATCCTTAAAGTAAAACTAATTAATTACACGTTTCTTTCACGTCAAAAACCTTTTATTTGCAATTTTTTCCTACTAAACTTGTTATTGATTGTTCTGCTCCAATTTAAACCTAAATTTATCGCCAATGGAAGTGACTAATTAAATATTTAGCTATCACTCTTGCCACCGACTCTTTCCTCTAATTAATAGTTTCAGAATTTGATTTATCCAACGTTAAAAAACTTGAAAGGCAATAATTTCGTATTTAGCCAAAGCAAACAAGGCATTCGATCAGTTTTCAACTTCTTCTCATGATTAAAACAATATTTTCTGCTATAAATCATCGACAGTGGAACGAGATTGGTTAAGTTTGGCCGTGTGGGAGAGACAAGGTTTTTGCTCTTGTTGGATATGTTAAAGCACGTATTAATTAAGTGGTAAATTAATAATTTTAGATTTAGAGATAATTAATCGGCTGGGGAATAATTAGATCGATCGATAAGTGAAATTAAAGTAGATAGAACAGTTAGATAAACTTGGAAATAGAAAGTGAAACAATTCGATCGGACAAACCATTATTACTAATACACGTTCGACGAAACATTCTACTATTCATATAGTTTTGTTTTGACGGTCTAATCTTTTCTGTCTAGTCTTGTCTATCTAGTCTAGTTTGTCTAGTCTTGACAGTCTAGTTTTGCCCGTCTAGCTTTATCTGTCTAGTCTTGTCTGTCTAGCCTTGTCTGTCTAGTCTTGTCTGTCTAGTCTTGTCTGTCTAGTCTTGTCTGTCTAGTCTTGTCTGTCTAGTCTTGTCTGTCTAGTCTTGTCTGTCTAGTCTTGTCTGTCTAGTCTTGTCTGTCTAGTCTTGTCTGTCTAGTCTTGTCTGTCTAGTCTTGTCTGTCTAGTCTTGTCTGTCTAGTCTTGTCTGTCTAGTCTTGTCTGTCTAGTCTTGTCTGTCTAGTCTTGTCTGTCTAGTCTTGTCTGTCTAGTCTTGTCTGTCTTGTCTTGTCTGTCTTGTCTGTCTAGTCTTGTCTGTATAGTCTTGTCTGTCTAGTCTTGTCTGTCTAGTCTTGTCTGTCTAGTCTTGTCTGTCTAGTCTTGTCTGTCTAGTCTTGTCTGTCTAGTCTTCTCTGTCTAGTCTTGTCTGTCTAGTCTTGTCTGTCCAGTCTTGTCTGTCTAGTCTTGTCTGTCTAGTCTTGTCTGTCTAGTCTTGTCTGTCTAGTCTTGTCTGTCTAGTCTTGTCTGTCTAGTCTTGTCTGTCTAGTCTTGTCTGTCTAGTTTTGTCTGTCTAGTCTTGTCTGTCTAGTCTTGTCTGTCTAGTCTTGTCTGCCTAGTCTTGTCTGTCTAGTCTTGTCTGTCTAGTCTTGTCTGTCTAGTCTTGTCTGCCTAGTCTTGTCTGTCTAGTCTTGTCTGTCTAGTCTTGTCTGTCTAGTCTTCTCTGTCTAGTCTTGTCTGTCTAGTGTTGTCTGTCTAGTCTAATCTCTCTAGTCTTGTCTGTCTAGTCTTGTCTGTCTAGTCTTGTCTGTCTAGTCTTGTCTGTCTAGTCTTGTCTGTCTTGTCTTGTCTGTCTAGTTTTGTCTGTCTAGTCTTGTCTGTCTAGTCTTGTCTGTCTAGTTTTGTCTGTCTAGTCTTGTCTGTCTAGTCTTGTCTGTCTAGTCTTGTCTGTCTAGTCTTGTCTGTCTAGTCTTGTCTGTCTAGTCTTGTCTGTCTAGTCTTGTCTGTCTAGTCTTGTCTGTCTAGTCAAAGATCAAAGATATTTATTTCATTACTTAAATTTACAAATAAAATAATATGTGTTTTACAATTTTATATGATTTGTAGTTTAAATGAAATATGTTAATATTGTTGAAAGTTATGAGAATTTTTTAATTTTTGTATAATATTCTTGTAGGTTATGCGGCTCTTTAGCAGGATGTTTTGTAGCTTACTTTTAATTTGGTTTTTGTTATTCAATTCCCTTATTTCCCGGGGTAGGGTATTGTACATTTTAATGTTTATATATGGTGGCGCTTTTTCTGTCATAGTCAGCTGATGAATTGGAATACAGTAACTTACATTTTTATTTCTAGTATCTCTTCCTTGTTGATTATATTTCTCGAATAATTCTTTGTGTTTAATTGTGAACATTATCGTTTCTAGAATATATGTTCCTGTGACCGTGAGAATCTCTGCCTTCATAAATTCCCCTCTACATGACTCTCTATATTTTAATGTGTTAATAATTCTGATTGCTTCTTTTTGTACTTTGCATATTTCGTTTATATGCGATCCTCCGCCCCAGAAAATGATTCCATATCGTAGGTGACTGTGGAAGATTGCAAAATAAACTATTTTTAATATTTTCCTATTCATGTATTTTTTAAGAATCCTTAAAGCAAAAATGGATTTATTTAATTTTTTCCTAAGATGGTTTATATGTGAAGTCCAATCAAGATGCTGGTCAATATATAGACCTAATAGTCTTACATCTGTTTGTATCTGCATATTTTCGTTGTTGTTGGATATTTCCGTCGGATAAACTCTTGTATCCCTCTTCGTTTTAAATATAATATGATTGGTTTTATCCCTGTTTATAATCAGTTTGTTAGCTGAAAACCAGGCTGTTAGCGTGGCCATGGTCCAGTTTAAATTTGCCTGTATATGTTCCGGTGTTTTATTTATCACAAGGATACTGGTATCATCTGCGTAATTTATTAAAGTGTGGGGCATCTCCTTTAAAATAGTTGGTAAGTCGTTAATGTACAGAGTGAAAAGCAATGGCCCAAAAATGCTACCCTGTGGTATCCCGATATTAATTGTTTTTTTGGATGAATGTATCTTCAAGCCGTCCGCGGTAATAATTTGAGTAATTTGTTGTCTGTTTTCTAAATATGACTTTATCCAGTCTATCACTTTTCCCCTTATTCCTTGTCTAAAAAGTTTTTTAAATATTATTTGGTGATTGACTGTGTCATATGCTTTCGACAAGTCTAATAAAATTCCGAAGGGTATGTTTCTGGTTTCCAAATTCTGTAAAATGCCTGTTAGATATTCAAAACAAGCAGTGTCCGTCGATCTCCCTCTGAGAAACCCATGCTGCTCACAACTTATAACATTGTTTTTGTTTAGGAAGGAAATCATTCTTTCTGTCTGTCTGTCTAGTCTTGTCTGTCTAGTCTTGTCTGTCTAGTCTTGTCTGTCTAGTCTTGTCTGTCTAGTCTTGTCTGTCTAGTCTTGTCTGTCTAGTCTTGTCTGTCTAGTCTTGTCTGTCTAGTCTTGTCTGTCTCGTCTTGTCTGTCTAGTCTTGTCTGTCTAGTCTTATCTGTCTAGTCTTGTCTGTCTAGTCTTGTCTGTCTAGTCTTGTCTGTCTAGTCTTGTCTGTCTAGTCTTGTCTGTCTAGTCTTGTCTGTCTAGTCTTGTCTGTCTAGTCTTGTCTGTCTAGTCTTGTCTGTCTAGTCTCGTCTGTCTAGTCTCGTCTGTCTAGTCTCGTCTGTCTAGTCTTGTCTGTCTAGTCTCTGTCTGTCTAGTCTTGTCTGTCTAGTCTTGTCTGTCTAGTCTTGTCTGTCTAGTCTTGTCTGTCTAGTCTTGTCTGTCTAGTCTTGTCTGTCTAGTCTTGTCTGTCTAGTCTTGTCTGTCTAGTCTTGTCTGTCTAGTCTTGTCTGTCTAGTCTTGTCTGTCTAGTCTTGTCTGTCTAGTCTTGTCTGTCTAGTCTTGTCTGTCTAGTCTTGTCTGTCTAGTCTTGTCTGTCTAGTCTTGTCTGTCTAGTCTTGTCTGTCTAGTCTTGTCTGTCTAGTCTTGTCTGTCTAGTCTTGTCTGTCTAGTCTTGTCTGTCTAGTCTTGTCTGTCTAGTCTTGTCTGTCTAGTCTTGTCTGTCTAGTCTTGTCTGTCTAGTCTTGTCTGTCTAGTCTTGTCTGTCTAGTCTTGTCTGTCTAGTCTTGTCTGTCTAGTCTTGTCTGTCTAGTCTTGTCTGTCTAGTCTTGTCTGTCTAGTCTTGTCTGTCTAGTCTTGTCTGTCTAGTCTTGTCTGTCTAGTCTTGTCTGTCTAGTCTTGTCTGTCTAGTCTTGTCTGTCTAGTCTTGTCTGTCTAGTCTTGTCTGTCTAGTCTTGTCTGTCTAGTCTTGTCTGTCTAGTCTTGTCTGTCTAGTCTTGTCTGTCTAGTCTTGTCTGTCTAGTCTTGTCTGTCTAGTCTTGTCTGTCTAGTCTTGTCTGTCTAGTCTTGTCTGTCTAGTCTTGTCTGTCTAGTCTTGTCTGTCTAGTCTTGTCTGTCTAGTCTTGTCTGTCTAGTCTTGTCTGTCTAGTCTTGTCTGTCTAGTCTTGTCTGTCTAGTCTTGTCTGTCTAGTCTTGTCTGTCTAGTCTTGTCTGTCTAGTCTTGTCTGTCTAGTCTTGTCTGTCTAGTCTTGTCTGTCTAGTCTTGTCTGTCTAGTCTTGTCTGTCTAGTCTTGTCTGTCTAGTCTTGTCTGTCTAGTCTTGTCTGTCTAGTCTTGTCTGTCTAGTCTTGTCTGTCTAGTCTTGTCTGTCTAGTCTTGTCTGTCTAGTCTTGTCTGTCTAGTCTTGTCTGTCTAGTCTTGTCTGTCTAGTCTTGTCTGTCTAGTCTTGTCTGTCTAGTCTTGTCTGTCTAGTCTTGTCTGTCTAGTCTTGTCTGTCTAGTCTTGTCTGTCTAGTCTTGTCTGTCTAGTCTTGTCTGTCTAGTCTTGTCTGTCTAGTCTTGTCTGTCTAGTCTTGTCTGTCTAGTCTTGTCTGTCTAGTCTTGTCTGTCTAGTCTTGTCTGTCTAGTCTTGTCTGTCTAGTCTTGTCTGTCTAGTCTTGTCTGTCTAGTCTTGTCTGTCTAGTCTTGTCTGTCTAGTCTTGTCTGTCTAGTCTTGTCTGTCTAGTCTTGTCTGTCTAGTCTTGTCTGTCTAGTCTTGTCTGTCTAGTCTTGTCTGTCTAGTCTTGTCTGTCTAGTCTTGTCTGTCTAGTCTTGTCTGTCTAGTCTTGTCTGTCTAGTCTTGTCTGTCTAGTCTTGTCTGTCTAGTCTTGTCTGTCTAGTCTTGTCTGTCTAGTCTTGTCTGTCTAGTCTTGTCTGTCTAGTCTTGTCTGTCTAGTCTTGTCTGTCTAGTCTTGTCTGTCTAGTCTTGTCTGTCTAGTCTTGTCTGTCTAGTCTTGTCTGTCTAGTCTTGTCTGTCTAGTCTTGTCTGTCTAGTCTTGTCTGTCTAGTCTTGTCTGTCTAGTCTTGTCTGTCTAGTCTTGTCTGTCTAGTCTTGTCTGTCTAGTCTTGTCTGTCTAGTCTTGTCTGTCTAGTCTTGTCTGTCTAGTCTTGTCTGTCTAGTCTTGTCTGTCTAGTCTTGTCTGTCTAGTCTTGTCTGTCTAGTCTTGTCTGTCTAGTCTTGTCTGTCTAGTCTTGTCTGTCTAGTCTTGTCTGTCTAGTCTTGTCTGTCTAGTCTTGTCTGTCTAGTCTTGTCTGTCTAGTCTTGTCTGTCTAGTCTTGTCTGTCTAGTCTTGTCTGTCTAGTCTTGTCTGTCTAGTCTTGTCTGTCTAGTCTTGTCTGTCTAGTCTTGTCTGTCTAGTCTTGTCTGTCTAGTCTTGTCTGTCTAGTCTTGTCTGTCTAGTCTTGTCTGTCTAGTCTTGTCTGTCTAGTCTTGTCTGTCTAGTCTTGTCTGTCTAGTCTTGTCTGTCTAGTCTTGTCTGTCTAGTCTTGTCTGTCTAGTCTTGTCTGTCTAGTCTTGTCTGTCTAGTCTTGTCTGTCTAGTCTTGTCTGTCTAGTCTTGTCTGTCTAGTCTTGTCTGTCTAGTCTTGTCTGTCTAGTCTTGTCTGTCTAGTCTTGTCTGTCTAGTCTTGTCTGTCTAGTCTTGTCTGTCTAGTCTTGTCTGTCTAGTCTTGTCTGTCTAGTCTTGTCTGTCTAGTCTTGTCTGTCTAGTCTTGTCTGTCTAGTCTTGTCTGTCTAGTCTTGTCTGTCTAGTCTTGTCTGTCTAGTCTTGTCTGTCTAGTCTTGTCTGTCTAGTCTTGTCTGTCTAGTCTTGTCTGTCTAGTCTTGTCTGTCTAGTCTTGTCTGTCTAGTCTTGTCTGTCTAGTCTTGTCTGTCTAGTCTTGTCTGTCTAGTCTTGTCTGTCTAGTCTTGTCTGTCTAGTCTTGTCTGTCTAGTCTTGTCTGTCTAGTCTTGTCTGTCTAGTCTTGTCTGTCTAGTCTTGTCTGTCTAGTCTTGTCTGTCTAGTCTTGTCTGTCTAGTCTTGTCTGTCTAGTCTTGTCTGTCTAGTCTTGTCTGTCTAGTCTTGTCTGTCTAGTCTTGTCTGTCTAGTCTTGTCTGTCTAGTCTTGTCTGTCTAGTCTTGTCTGTCTAGTCTTGTCTGTCTAGTCTTGTCTGTCTAGTCTTGTCTGTCTAGTCTTGTCTGTCTAGTCTTGTCTGTCTAGTCTTGTCTGTCTAGTCTTGTCTGTCTAGTCTTGTCTGTCTAGTCTTGTCTGTCTAGTCTTGTCTGTCTAGTCTTGTCTGTCTAGTCTTGTCTGTCTAGTCTTGTCTGTCTAGTCTTGTCTGTCTAGTCTTGTCTGTCTAGTCTTGTCTGTCTAGTCTTGTCTGTCTAGTCTTGTCTGTCTAGTCTTGTCTGTCTAGTCTTGTCTGTCTAGTCTTGTCTGTCTAGTCTTGTCTGTCTAGTCTTGTCTGTCTAGTCTTGTCTGTCTAGTCTTGTCTGTCTAGTCTTGTCTGTCTAGTCTTGTCTGTCTAGTCTTGTCTGTCTAGTCTTGTCTGTCTAGTCTTGTCTGTCTAGTCTTGTCTGTCTAGTCTTGTCTGTCTAGTCTTGTCTGTCTAGTCTTGTCTGTCTAGTCTTGTCTGTCTAGTCTTGTCTGTCTAGTCTTGTCTGTCTAGTCTTGTCTGTCTAGTCTTGTCTGTCTAGTCTTGTCTGTCTAGTCTTGTCTGTCTAGTCTTGTCTGTCTAGTCTTGTCTGTCTAGTCTTGTCTGTCTAGTCTTGTCTGTCTAGTCTTGTCTGTCTAGTCTTGTCTGTCTAGTCTTGTCTGTCTAGTCTTGTCTGTCTAGTCTTGTCTGTCTAGTCTTGTCTGTCTAGTCTTGTCTGTCTAGTCTTGTCTGTCTAGTCTTGTCTGTCTAGTCTTGTCTGTCTAGTCTTGTCTGTCTAGTCTTGTCTGTCTAGTCTTGTCTGTCTAGTCTTGTCTGTCTAGTCTTGTCTGTCTAGTCTTGTCTGTCTAGTCTTGTCTGTCTAGTCTTGTCTGTCTAGTCTTGTCTGTCTAGTCTTGTCTGTCTAGTCTTGTCTGTCTAGTCTTGTCTGTCTAGTCTTGTCTGTCTAGTCTTGTCTGTCTAGTCTTGTCTGTCTAGTCTTGTCTGTCTAGTCTTGTCTGTCTAGTCTTGTCTGTCTAGTCTTGTCTGTCTAGTCTTGTCTGTCTAGTCTTGTCTGTCTAGTCTTGTCTGTCTAGTCTTGTCTGTCTAGTCTTGTCTGTCTAGTCTTGTCTGTCTAGTCTTGTCTGTCTAGTCTTGTCTGTCTAGTCTTGTCTGTCTAGTCTTGTCTGTCTAGTCTTGTCTGTCTAGTCTTGTCTGTCTAGTCTTGTCTGTCTAGTCTTGTCTGTCTAGTCTTGTCTGTCTAGTCTTGTCTGTCTAGTCTTGTCTGTCTAGTCTTGTCTGTCTAGTCTTGTCTGTCTAGTCTTGTCTGTCTAGTCTTGTCTGTCTAGTCTTGTCTGTCTAGTCTTCTCTGTCTAGTCTTGTCTGTCTAGTCTTGTCTGTCTAGTCTTGTCTGTCTAGTCTTGTCTGTCTAGTCTTGTCTGTCTAGTCTTGTCTGTCTAGTCTTGTCTGTCTAGTCTTGTCTGTCTAGTCTTGTGTGTCTAGTCTTGTCTGTCTAGTCTTGTCTGTCTAGTCTTGTCTGTCTGTCTACCTCGGTGGTGTAGTTGACAACATACCCGCCTTTTAATGCGGGAGACCCGGGTTCGAATCCTGGTCGGGGAGACAACAACTAGCGCTGTTTTTCAGTAAACCGTCCAGGCTGCCCACCCTGAATGAATTGAAAATATGCGATACCAGGGTGGCGCATACTAAAAGCCAAGGTGGAATAAGGGGGTTTAGTGAAAGCTTCCCCTGAACCACCTTTAAAGAAAAAAAAAAGTCTTGTCTGTCTAGTCTTGTCTGTCTAGACTTGTCTGTCTAGTATTGTCTGACTAGTCTTGTCTGTCTAGTCCTGTATGTCTAGTCTTGTCTGTCTATTCTTGTCTGTCTAGTCTTGTCTGTCTAGTCTTGTCTGTCTAGTCTTGTCTGTCTAGTCTTGTCTGTCTAGTCTTGTCTGTCTAGTCTTGTCTGTCTAGTCTTGTCTGTCTAGTCTTCTCTGTCTAGTCTTCTCTGTCTAGTCTTCTCTGTCTAGTCTTCTCTGTCTAGTCTTGTCTGTCTAGTATTTTCTGTATATTCTTGTCGGTCTAGTCTTATCTCTCTAGTCTTATCTGTCTAGTCTGGTTTTGTCTGATCTTCTCTGGTCTTGCCTGGTTTTGATGGTCATGACTGGTCTCGTCTGGTCATGTCTAGTCTTGTCTGATCATGTCGGGTCTTGTCTGGTCATGTATAGTTTTGCCTGGTCTAGTCTGGTCTTGTCTGGTAAATGAGTTAGTTTTAAATTTATTTGGTATATGCATAGAAAAGTAGTCTAAAAAGCTATTAATAATGTAATAGCGACCTATAATTGGACGTAATTACATCTAATCAAACCAAATTCGATATCAATAAGTTTAATTAAACTTCCTTTGTTGGACTAGAATGGTCCGACGTTAATTAATTAACGCAGCCCAATTAATTCAAACTAAAGGTTAGAAAAAATTGTCCAGACTTTCAAAAATTAATTAATGAAGTCTTTGGTAAACTCCAACAGTTCTGTGACTTTAGCCGTTTGATTATTATATGTTGGATGGGTTAAAAGTATTCGAACAAAATAGTAAATTTTGTGCAGTGAGTTATTAAAATTTATGTGAAATAAGTCCGTGATCGCTCTATTAGAATAAATTTTCGGGAGGCGGACTTAATTCGTAATTAAGTTGGTTCGCATTTACATATTAATTACGGTGTATTAACAGAAACGGTCGTGGCTCAGCCGCCGGTGGGACAAGGAACGGGCGAGAAGAGGTTTTTCGGTCGGACGGAGAAAAGTTATTTGGACGGACGCGTTAGGTGAAATAATTAAGTCTAAGTGGATTAGGATTTGTGCCCGGCAATTACCAATCCTCAACCAATCGCGAAGGAAACATTCAGTTAAGTTTAGAATTGTTCTCTGGAGAAGATTTCGAATTTTTTTATTTCAAAATCACCAGCGGTTTTCAAAGAGTAGGGTTATCGTAGGGTTAGCGTAGGGTTAACGTTATAAGCCCTATTGTTGCAATTTGGAACACACCGCAGTTTGATTCCTTTCAATCATATATAATGGCTAATGTTAAGTTTGATACAGGGTGAAGTCGAATGTATTTGCTCTATAATACATTATATATATTTATATGCTCAATAATACATTATAAACAAATAATAAGATTTGCGGCATTCTGACTAGAAGAACATAATGTCGCAAATTTCATTATTTTCTTTTTTCCTTATTATCTTCTTCATAGCGAAATGTCGATAATCTCTGAAAAAATGTCACTGATATCAGTATTTTCTTCAAAATCAAAATTGTCGCTAATCTCGCTATTTTCTTCTTCGACAATCTGTCACTTATCTTATTATTTACCTCTTCATGTTCATCATCATCAATCAAGCCATTTGTGTCCACTGCTGGATATAGGCCTCCCTTATGCTCGCCATACACACAACGTTCCACCGGAGAGGTCTACCTGCGCAGGTTTGCCTGCGCAGGTAGACCGGAGCGTGTGTGGGAATAGACCTGTGCAGTTTCTTGCGTAAGATTGATGTGCAAACCTGCACATGTAACCTCTGCGGTAGACCGTAGCGTGTATGGCGGGTATTAGATTTCTCCATTTCTTCATCCAGTTTCCAGTGATGCGCTTGATATTGTCGGACCAGCGTGTCGGGGAGCGTCCTCTGCTTCTGAATGCAAGTTGTCTGACGCCATTCGAGTATCCGTTTCGACCACCTATCATCTGCTATCCTGATAATGTGGCCAGCCCAATTCCATTTCAGTGTTGTAATCCTTGCCACTGCATCTGTAATGCCAGTTTCGTGTCGTATTGTAAGGTTTGGGACTTTATCTAGTAGTGATATTCCTAACATCGACTTCTCCATAGCTTTTTGGCAGACTTGTATTTTTCTGATTGACTTGCGTGTTAGTCTCAGCGTTTCTGCCCCTCTTCATGTTAAAGTATCGCTAATCTCAATATTTTCTGCTTCATCTCAAGATGTCTTCAATGTCTTGCGAAGAACAAGATTTCGATTGTGACAAAAATCTAATTCTTCACGAGGAAGAAATTGATGACATTGAAGAATGATTTTCGCTTTCATGTCAAAAAGTCGCTAATCTCAGTACTTTCCTCATCATCCCGACTAGGAATATAGTGAGGCATGTCGAAAGATCTATTCGGGCCTAATCAGCATTACGAACTGTGGTAAGCTTCATTAGAACCTTGTCCCGTCCTTATTAGGAAATCCTAATTTAGGAACATCTTTGGAAGTCCTAACTTCCACTTAATGAGGCCTTCCGAAATGTTACCGAACTATGGAAATGTTCATTCGAACCTTGTCCCGTCTCAATACGGAAAGCCTAACTTAGGAATATCTATGGAATTCCCAATTTAACCTAATGTGGCCCTCCGACTGTTGCCCCGATCTAGTTAGGAAAACCGAAGCATGGAATGTAGAAGAAATTCCAAACTAGATTGTTATGAGGAAACTCAAGAGTTATAACTTCAATGCCTTATAATTATACATTACAATTTCGTAAATAATTACACCCTCCTCTTGGGAGAGAATGAGGACAAGTTTATTATTTTTAGTCCACTAATAAGTATACTTATTTTAAGCATACTGATAAATATACGGTAAGAGAATGCATTCCGTCTCGACGAGTTTAGCATTGTTCTGCAAATACCCCTACTGTCTTTCGAGTGCGCGGTGTTTAGTTGTCTGTATTTGAAGAACTGACGCATATTTCTTAACTCCAACTAATCTGCGCGTACCTCGGCGCGTCCCTTGCCGCTCATACCTCGGCGTAGTATAGCTACATTCTCTCGCCGGATAGAGTATAGATGTCCACATGCGCAATTTAATTGTCGATTTTTTTTCTAATTTTTTTTCAACCCAGTTTTGTAGTAGTTCGTTCAACCATTGTTGAACGCTTTCGAGAGCAACCGATAGAAAATTGTTCAATGGAAGGCATTCCCGGAGGAATGAGTGTCTTTTATAACTTTATTAAACCCTTCTAAGCCGTTATTAGTACTTAGTACATGTTTCATTACACCTTTGTACTAATTACTATTATCTATTATTAACAAAATTAGGAAAATCTTAAGAATTCCTGACTACAACCTAATATCGAATTTTTTCCTCGTGAAGAATTAGATTTTTGTCAACATCGAAATCATGTTCTTCGCGAGGATGGCATTGAAGACGAAGAAGAAAATATTGAGATTAGCGACACTTTAACATGAAGAGGTAGATAATAAGATTAGCAACATTTTGCTATGAAGAAGAAAATAGCGAGATTTGTGACAATTTTGATATGAAAAAGAAGAAAATACTAATATCAGCGACATTTTGAACAAACGGTTATCTTCATTTCAAGATTTCGGTGATGATCCAAATCTAGTTCTTCTCGAGGAAGAAACTTAGACACTGAGGACATTTTCAAAACAAGAAGATGTCCTCAATGGCAATAATTTCTTCCTCGGGATGAACTAGATTTCGGTCTCCACAGATTCTCATTACGTCCTTCTTCGTGTCAAAATGTCGCTAATCTCGTTATTTAAATCATGTCAAAATGTCGATAATTTTAATATTTTCATCTTCATTTCAAGATGTCTTCAATGACATTAATTTCTTCCTCGTAAGAAATTAGATGTCGGTGATGATAAAAATTTAGTTCTTTGTGAGGAAGAAACTAAAGAAATGAGGACATTTTCAAAAGAAGAAGATGTCCTTAATGTTATTAATTTCTTCCTCGTGAAGAACTGGATTTCGGTCTTCACAGATTCTCATTATTTTCTTCTTCATGTCAAAATGTCGCTAATCTGTTATTTACATCTTCATGTCAAAATGTCGCTTATTTCAAAATATTCATCTTCATTTCAAGATGTCTTTAATGACAAATTTCTTCCTCGCGAGGAATAAGATTTCGGTGATAAACCAAATCTAGTTCTTCAAGAGGAAGAAACTAACGATAAAGACAATGAGGACATCTTCTAAAGAATAAGATTCTCATTATTTTATTTTCATGTCAAAAATGTCGCTATTCTCGTTATTTACATCTCTTAGTCAAAATGTCGCTAAGCTCAATATTTTCATCTTCATTTCAAGATACCTTCAATGACATTAATTTCTTCCTCGCGAGGAATTAAATTTTGGTGATGATCCAAATCTAGTTATTCATAAGGAAGAAACTAAAGACAATGAGGAAATTTTCAAAAGAAGAAGGTGTCCTAAATGTTATTAATTTCTTCCTCGTGATAACTAGACTAGATTTCGGTTTCCACCGATTCCCATTATTTTCTTCTTCATGGCAAAATCATGGCTAATCGCGTTATTTACATCTTCGTGCCAAAATGTCGCTAATCTCGTTATTTACATCTTCATGACAAAATTTCACAAATTTCAATATCATTTCAAGATGCCTTCAATGATATTAATTTCTTCCACGCTAAGAACTAGATTTCGGTGATGATCCAAATCCAGTCCTTCGCGAGGAAGAAACTTAAGATAATGAGGACATTTTCAAATGAAGAAGATGTCCTCAATGTCATTAATTTCTTCCTCGTGAGGAACCAGATTTCGGACTCCGCCGATTCTCATTATTATCTTCTTCATGTCAAAATGTCGTTAGTATCATTACTTACATCTTCGTGCAAAAATCGTTGCTAATCTCAATATTTTCATCTTCATTTCAAGATGCCTTCAATGACATTAAGTTCTTCCACGCGAATAACTAGATTTCGGTGATGATCCAAATCTAGCTCTTCGCGAGGAAGAAACTAAAGACAATGAGGACATTTTCAGAAGAAGAAGATATCCTCAATGTCATTAATTTCTTCCTCGTGAAGAACTAGATTTCGGACTCCACCGATTCCCATTATTTTCTTCTTCATGTCAAAAGTCGCTAATCTCGTTATTTACATCTTCATGTCAAAATGTCGCTAATTTCAAAATTTTCATCTTCATTTCAAGATGTCTTCAACGACATAAATTTCTTCCTCGCGAGAATTAGATTTCGGTGATCATCCAAATCTAGTTCTTCACAAGGAAGAAACTATAGCAATGAGGACAATTTCAAAAGAAGAAGATGTCCTCAATGCCATTAATTTCTTCCTCGTGAAAAACTAGATTTCGGTCTCCACAAATTCTCATTTTTTCCTTTTTCATATCAAAATGTCTCCAATCTCGTTATTTACATCTTTATGTCAAAATGTCGCTAATCTCAATATTTTCATCTTCATTTCAAGATGCCTTCAATAACATTAATTTCTTCCTCGCGAGGAATTAAATTTCGGTGATGATCCAAGTCTAGTTCTTCTCCAGGAGGAAACTTAAGACAAGGAGGACATTTCCAATATATCGAAGAAGATATCCCCTATGTCATTAATTGCCTCCTCGTGATGAACTAGATTTTGGTCTCCACATATTCTCATTATCTCCTTCTTCATGTTAAAATGTCGCTAATCTCGTTATCTATATCTTCATGTCAAAATGTCGCTAATGTCGTTATTTACATCTTGATGTCAAAATGTCGCTAATTTAAATATTTTCATCTTCATTTCAAGATGTCTTGAATGACATTAATTTCTTCCTCGCGAGGAATTAGATTACGATGATGATCCAAATCTAGTTCTTCTCGAGGATGAAAATAAACACAATGAGGACATTTTCAAAAGAAGAAGATGTCCTCAATGTCATTAATTTCTTCCTCGTGAAGAACTGGATTTCGGTCTCCACAGATTATCATTATTTCTTTCTTTGTGTCAAAATGTCGCTAATCTCAATATTTTCATTTTCATTTCAAGATGCCTTCAAGGACATTAATTTCTTCCTCGCGACGAATTAGATTTCGGTGATGATCCAAATCTAGTTCTTCTCGAGGAAGAAACTTAGACACTGAAGACATTTTCAAAACAAAACGATGTCCTCAATGGCAATAATTTCTGCCTCGAGATGAACTAGATTTCGGTCTGTCGCTAATCTAGTTATTTACATCTTCATGTCAAAATGTCGATAATTTTAATATTTTCATCTTCATTTCAAGATGTCGTCAATGACATTAATTTCTTCCTCGTAAGACATTAGATGTCGGTGATGATAAAAATCTAGTTCTTTGCGAGGAAGAAACTAAAGAAATGAGGACATTTTCAAAAGAAGAAGATGTCCTTAATGTTATTAATTTCTTCCTCGTGAAGAACTGGATTTCGGTCTTCACAGATTCTCATTATTTTCTTCTTCATGTCAAAATGTCGTTAATCTGTTATTTACATCTTCATGTCAAAATGTCGCTAATTTCAAAATATTCATCTTCATTTCAAGATGTCTTTAATGACAAATTTCTTCCTCGCGAGGAATAAGATTTCGGTGATAATCCAAATCTAGTTCCTCATAAGGAATAAACTAAAGGCAATGAGGAAATTTTCAAAAGAAGAAGGTGTCCTAAATGTTATTAATTTCTTCCTCGTGATAACTAGACTAGATTTCGGTTTCCACCGATTCTCATTATTTTCTTCTTCATGTCAAAAGTCGCTAATCGCGTTATATACATCTTCGTGCCAAAATGTCGCTAATCTCTTTATTTACATCTTCATGTCAAAATTTCACAAATTTCAATATTTTCATCTTCATTTCAAGATGCCTTCAATGATATTAATTTCTTCCACGCTAAGAACTAGATTTCGGTGATGATCCAAATCTAGTCCTTCGCGAGGAAGAAACTTAAGATAATGAGGACATTTTCAAAAGAAGAAGATGTCCTCAATGTCATTAATCTCCTCTTCGTGAAGAACCAGATTTCGGACTCCGCCGATTCTCATTATTTTCTTCTTCATGTCAAAATGTCGTTAGTATCATTACTTACATCTTCGTGCAAAAATGTTGCTAATCTCAATATTTTCATCTTCATTTCAAGATGCCTTCAATGACATTAAGTTCTTCCACGCGAATAACTAGATTTCGGTGATGATCCAAATGTAGCTCTTCGCGAGGAAGAAACTTAAGACAATGAGGACATTTTCAAAAGAAGAAGATATCCTCAATGTCATTAATTTCTTCCTCGTGAAGAACTAGATTTCGGACTCCACCGATTCCCATTATTTTGTTCTTCATGTCAAAAGTCGCTAATCTTGTTATTTACATCTTCATGTCAAAATGTCGCTAATTTCAAAATTTTCATCTTCATTTCAAGATGTCTTCAACGACATAAATTTCTTCTTTGCGAGAATTAGATTTCGGTGATTATCCAAATCTAGTTCTTCACAAGGAAGAAACTAAAGGCAATGAGGACAATTTCAAAAGAAGAAGATGTCCTCAATGCCATTAATTTCTTCCTCGTGAAAAACTAGATTTCGGTCTCCACAAATTCTCATTTTTTCATATCAAAATGTCTCTCGTTATTTACATCTTTATGTCAAAATGTCGCTAATCTCAATATTTTCATCTTCATTTCAAGATGACATTAATTTCTTCCTTGCGAGGAATTAAATTTCGGTGATGATCCAAATCTAGTTCTTCACGAGGATGAAAATAAACACAATGAGGACATTTTCAAAAAAAGAAAATGTCCTCAATGTCATTAATTTCTTCCTCGTGAAGAACTGGATTTCGGTCTCCACAGATTATCATTATTTCTTTCTTCATGTCAAAATGTCGCTAATTTCGTTATTTATAATACATCTTTTCAATATTTTTTTAAGGACATTAATTTCTTCCTCGCGACGAATTAGATTTCGGTCTGCCGCTAATCTCGTTATTTACATCTTCATGTCAAAATGTCGATAATTTTAATATTTTCATCTTCATTTCAAGATGTCTTCAATGATATTAATTTCTTCCTGTCGAGGAATTAGATGTCGGTGATGATAAAAATCTAGTTCTTTGCGAGGAAGAAACTAGAGACAATGAGGACATTCTCAAAAGAAGAAGATGTCCTTAATGTTATTAATTTCTTCCCCGTGAAGAACTGGATTTCGGTCTTCACAGATTCTCATTATTTTCTTCTTCATTTCAAAATGTCGCTAATCTGTTATTTACATCTTCATGTCAAAATGTCGCTAATTTCAAAATATTCATCTTCATTTCAAGATGTCTTTAATGACAAATTTCTTCCTCGCGAGGAATAAGATTTCGGTGATAATCCAAACCTAGATCTTCACGAAGAAGAAACTAACGATAAAGACAATGAGGACATCTTCATAAGAATAAGATGTCCACAATGTCATTAATTTCTTCCTTGTGAAGAACTAGATTTCGGAGTCCACCGATTCTCATTATTTTATTCATCATGTCAAAAATGTCGCTATTCTCGTTATTTACATCTCTATGTCAAAATGTCGCTAAGCTCAATATTTTCATCTTCATTTCAAGATACCTTCAATGACATTAATTTCTTCCTCGCGAGGAATTAGATTTTGGTGATGAGCCAAATCTAGTTCTTCATAAGGAAGAAACTAAAGACAATGAGGAAATTTTCAAAAGAAGAAGGTGTCCTAAATGTTATTAATTTCTTCCTCGTGATAACTAGACTAGATTTCGGTTTCCACCGATTCCCATTATTTTCTTCTTCATGGCAAAATCATGGCTAATCGCGTTATTTACATCTTCGTGCCAAAATGTCGCTAATCTCGTTATTTACATCTTCATGTCAAAATTTCACAAATTTCAATATTTTCATCTTCATTTCAAGATGCCTTCAATGATATTAATTTCTTCCACGCTAAAAACTAGATTTCGGTGATGATCTAAATCCAGTCCTTCGCGAGGAAGAAACTTAAGATAATGAGGACATTTTCAAATGAAGAAGATGTCCTCAATGTCATTAATTTCTTCCTCGTGAGGAACCAGATTTCGGACTTCGCCGATTCTCATTATTTTCTTCTTCATGTCAAAATGTCGTTAGTATCATTACTTACATCTTCGTGCAAAAATGTTGCTAATCTCAATATTTTCATCTTCATTTCAAGATGCCTTCAATGACATTAAGTTCTTCCACGCGAATAACTAGATTTCGGTGATGATCCAAATCTAGCTCTTCCCGAGGAAGAAACTTAAGACAATGAGGACATTTTCAAAAGAAGAAGATATCCTCAATGTCATTAATTTCTTCCTCGTGAAGAACTAGATTTCGGACTCCACCGATTCCCATTATTTTGTTCTTCATGTCAAAAGTCGCTAATCTCGTTATTTACATCTTCATGTCAAAATGTCGCTAATTTCAAAATTTTCATCTTCATTTCAAGATGTCTTCAACGACATAAATTTCTTCCTCGTGAGAATTAGATTTCGGTGATGATCCAAATCTAGTTCTTCACAAGGAAGAAACTATAGCAATGAGGACAATTTCAAAAGAGGATGTCCTCAATGCCATTAATTTCTTCCTCGTGAAAAACTAGATTTCGGTATCCACAAATTCTCATTTTTTCCTTTTTCATATCAAAATATCTCCAATCTCGTTATTTACATCTTTATGTCAAAATGTCGCTAATCTCAATATTTTCATCTTTATTTCAAGATGCCTTCAAAAACATTAATTTCTTCCTCGCGAGGAATTAAATTTCGGGGATGATCCAAGTCTAGTTCTTCTCCAGGAGGAAACTTAAGACAAGGAGGACATTTTCAAAAGAAGAAGATATCCCCTATGTCATTAATTGCCTCCTCGTGATGAACTAGATTTTGGTCTCCACATATTCTCATTATTTCCTCCTTCATGTCAAAATGTCGCTAATCTCGTTATCTATATCTTCATGTCAAAATGTCGCTAATCTCGTTATTTATAAAACATCTTTATGTCAAAAAGTCGCTAATCTCAATATTTTCATTTTCATTTTAAGATGCCATCAAGTATATTAATTTCTTCCTCGCGACGAATTAGATTTTGGTGATGATCCAAATCTAGTTCTTCTCGAGGAATAAACTTAGACACTGAGGACATTTTCAAAACAAAACGATGTCCTCAATGGCAATAATTTCTTCCTCGAGATGAACTAGATTTCGGTCTGTCGATAATCTAGTTATTTACATCTTCATGTCAAAATGTCGATAATTTTAATATTTTCATCTTCATTTCAAGATGTCGTCAATGACATTAATTTCTTCTTCGTAAGAAATTCGATGTAGGTGATGATAAAAATCTAGTTCCTTGCGAGGAAGAAACTATAGAAATGAGGACATTTTCAAAAGAAGAAGATGTCCTTAATGTTATTAATTTCTTCCTGGTGAGGAACTGGATTTCGGTCTTCACAGATTCTCATTATTTTCTTCTTCATGTCAAAATGTCGCTAATCTGTTATTTACATCTTCATGTCAAGATGTCGCTAGTTTCAAAATATTCATCTTCATTTCAAGATGTCTTTAATGACAAATTTCTTCCTCGCGAGGAATAAGATTTCGGTGATAATCCAAATCTAGTTCTTCAAGAGGAAGAAACTAACGATAAAGACAATGAGGACATCTTCTAAAGAATAAGATTCTCATTATTTTATTCATCATGTCAAAAATGTCGCTATTCTCGTCATTTACATCTCTATGTCAAAATGTCGCTAAGCACAATATTTTCCTCTTCATTTCAAGATACCTTCAATGACATTAATTTTTTCCTCGCGAGGAATTAGATTTTGGTGATGAGCCAAATCTAGTTCTTCATAAGGAAGAAACTAAAGACAATGAGGAAATTTTCAAAAGAAGAAGTTGTCCTAAATGTTATTAATTTCTTCTTCGTGATAACTAGACTAGATTTCGGTTTCCACCGATTCTCATTATTTTCTTCTTCATGTCAAAAGTCGCTAATCGCGTTATTTACATCTTCATGTCAAAATTTCACAAATTTCAATATTTTCATCTTCATTTCAAGATGCCTTCAATGATATTAATTTCTTCCAAGCTAAGAACTAAATTTCGGTGATGAGCCAAATCTAGTCCTTCGCGAGGAAGAAACTTAAGATAATGAGGACATTTTCAAAAGAAGAAGATGTCCTCAATGTCATTAATTTCTTCCTCGTGAAGAACCAGATTTCGGACTCCGCCGATTCTCATTATTTTCTTCTTCATGCCAAAATGTCGTTAGTATCATTACTTACATCTTCGTGCAAAAATGTTGCTAATCTCAATATTTTCATCTTCATTTCAAGATGCCTTCAATGACATTAAGTTCTTCCACGCGAAAAACTAGATTTCGGTGATGATCCAAATCTAGCTCTTCGCGAGGAAGAAACTTAAGACAATTAGGACATTTTCAAAAGAAGAAGATATCCTCAATGTCATTAATTTCTTCCTCGTGAAGAACTAGATTTCGGACTCCACCGATTCCCATTATTTTCTTCTTCATGTCAAAAGTCGCTAATCTCGTTATTTACATCTTCATGTCAAAATGTCGCTAATTTCAAAATTTTCATCTTCATTTCAAGATGTCTTCAACGACATAAATTTCTTCTTTGCGAGAATTAGATTTCGGTGATTATCCAAATCTAGTTCTTCACAAGGAAGAAACTAAAGGCAATGAGGACAATTTCAAAAGAAGAAGATGTCCTCAATGCCATTAATTTCTTCCTCGTGAAAAACTAGATTTCGGTCTCCACAAATTCTCATTTTTTCATATCAAAATGTCTCTCGTTATCTTTATGCCAAAATGTCGCTAATCTCAATATTTTCATCTTCATTTCAAGATGACATTAATTTCTTCCTTGCGAGGAATTAAATTTCGATGATGATCCAAATCTAGTTCTTCTCGAGGAAGAAACTTAGACACTGAGAACATTTTCAAAACAAAAAGATGTCCTCAATGGCAATAATTTCTTCCTCGAGATGAACTAGATTTCGGTCTGTCGCTAATCTCGTTATTTACATCTTCATGTCAAAATGTAGATAATTTTAATATTTTCATCTTCATTTCAAGATGACTTCAATGACATTAATTTCTTCCTCGCGAAGAATTAGATGTCGGTGATGATAAAAATCTAGTTATTTGCGAGGAAGAAACTAAAGACAATGAGGACATTTTTAAAAGAAGAAGATGTCCTTAATGTCATTAATTTCTTCCTCGTGAAGAACTGGATTTCGGTCTTCACAGATTCTCATTATTTTCTTCTTCGTGTCAAAATGTCGCTAATTTCAAAATATTCATCTTCATATGAAGATGTCTTTAATGACATAAATTTCTTCCTCGCGAGGAATTAGATTTCGGCGATGATCCGAATCTAGTTCTTCACGAGGAAGAAACTAAAGAAAATGAGGACATCTTCAAAAGAAGAAGATGTCGTCAATCTCATTAATTTCTTCCCCGCGAGGAATTAGATTTCGGTGACGATCCAAATCAAGTTCCTCGCGAGGAAGAAACTTAAGACAATGAGGACATTTCCAAAAAGAAGAAGATGTCTTCAATGTCATTAATTCCTTCCTCATGATGAACTAGATTTCGGTCTCCACCGATTCTCATTATTTTCTTCTTCATGTCAAAACATCGCTAATCTCAGAATTTACATCTTCGTGCCAAAATGTTACCAATCTCAATATGCCCTCAATATGCCCACAATGCCGTTAATTTCTTCCTCGAGAAGAACTATCTTTAATCTCATTATTTCCTTTGTTCATGTCAAATACTCCTCAATAGGGAATATGCATCAATCAATTTTTCAACATCAAATTTTTATTTGCTTAATTCACTATTTACTTCGTTTTAACATAGTAAAAAATATAAATACTGTTGAGAGTGTTTTAATTAATTTTTAAGAATCATATAAAATACCGATTAAATTTGACCTGTTTGAACGGTCCCATTTTTCGCGCGCTTTGGATGACGTCACAGCTCTCTTTGTCATTCAGTGTTGTTTCCTATTTACAATGTTGACAGTTACTTACACTTTTGACAGTTAAGTATTTTTAGATTGAATCGCTATATCGATAATGGAAAAAGCTAAAAAACCATGTAATATATATTGTTTTGTACCGTTTTTGTAATGCAAAAACACTATTATAAGTACACCACATAAAGTGTTTTTTTTTTGTTTCAACAAATGCGAAAATGCGTAAAGGATGGTGTAAAGTTATAAGAAGAGATGAAATATCTCCAAAATCGTGTTTATATTGTTGTGAAGATCACTTTAATGTAAGTATTTTGTATTTCGATAGTTTACATGGTGTGAATTTCTTCCAGGGTTTTACTAAATGTTGAATTTATTTCAGATTGAGGAAGATACAACAAATTATGTTCAATACATCATGAAACAAAAAGGGCAAAAAGTTATACTACGGTTCAAATAAAGAGTTGCCTCATATATTTCAGTACCAAAAAGAAAATATGCCACCACCACAAGAGGGAATATGTGCTATTAAAAGACAAGGATTGTCACTAGTATCTGTCAAAAGTACTTTAGTGCTTTAGATATTGAAACAGCAAAAACAAGTTAGTATGGAGCCAGGCAAAGTAGTTATCATATTGAAGGAAATGATGATTATCGAGCAAGGCCCAGTACCTCTGGCATGGATGTCTCTGAAACAGAGCAGATTGAAGATTCTAGTAATACTAATAACAAAGCTCTGCAAGTAAATATTAAGTCAAAGTACAGAAGTAAAGGTGTTCAAGTAAATTTAAGAATGGAAAAGAAAAATGTTGCTCTATCTCCTCTTCGTCTTTCTTTACAAAATATTGCAACGTCACCAATAAAATCAGCTAGGAAGTTCTTTGCAGATAACCCAGTTGATAGTGGCATGGCATCTATTTCTTCTGATTCTTCAGTGATATCCCCTGATTATGCATCATGTAGCTCATCTGAATTAAGTTAGATGCAAGATGATTTGGAGGATGAAAAACATTTAATGCGAATTGGTGCAATAACTGCTATAGGAAAAGAGCCTAAAATGTTGATATTATTACCAAAACAATCATATCATTAAATAAAACTTTTAAGTGAAAGCATCCCACTTCCAACTATAGACATACTATTTGCATTAAAGAAATTAAAATTAAATGAATCATTTAACATATTAGCAATGCAATTCGGTTATTCTCAGAGCACATAAAAGCATCTATTTTTTGTAAATTGTCCGATTGTGCTGTAACAAAACCAATTTCCGTCATTGTTCTTGATAATTTATAATGTCACAATATACTAAAATGGCACTAGGTACTAACACACAAGAAAATCACTACAGTATTATTACACAGCAAAACGGCACAGTGAATATTGACGTCGATAAATGTCATAACGTGTGCGTCACAGTACTTAGTTTCGGTTCGACCAATGGTGATGCGTTTCGCAAATTTGAATTTCGCTGGAATATTTTGGACTTTTTGATTTAAATTTTTGCAATTAAATACAAACTAAATAATGGTATAGGTGTAATTACAAGAGCATAAAATATCGGTGGTAAAAAAATCAAGTAAATCTAAATCTCTTGCATATTCCATATTATTTGCCGATTTAGGTTAAAATTATATAAATTTCTTGCTGTCTTGTTGTTATTGGGAGAGGAATTGAAACAATGCGATATTTATGATCGAAATTCGAGGTAAATTAAAAAGGCAACTGTGTTGTCAATTGTATTATTGTTAAAATGTCCTCAAAGTTATAAATTTTCAATCGTAATTTCCAATGAAAATTAACTTACACAAATTGTATACTAAACTATTCATAAAATGCGATGAAACCTGCAATTTCCTCTCTAACCTGCCTCAAACGTCAATCAACCATAACAATATCTTCCAATTCCTTTCATCTTTTTAACGTATTTTTTTCTTTCTCTCGCATAAATTTCTTTATATGAGCTAACATATTGGTTCAAACGACCCGAAGCGAAATTGCAAACACTGCAATTTCACAATTTCGCCAGTAATTCCTATCCGTTTTCTTTGCGAACTCGACGCCCTCGGCTCTCTGTGCCATACTGCCAATTTTTTCCACAAACAATACAAGAAAAAAACGAAAATGAATTCTAAACATTTCAGACATAAACACGCAGGTTTCATCATCAAAAACATAATAAATATATACAGACACACTCTCTTGTGATAAGACTAGGCAAGTCTAGTCTGTTTAGTCTTGTCTGACTAGTCTTGTCTGTCTAGTCTTGTCTGTCTAGCCTTGTCTGTCTAGTCTTGTCTGTCTAGTCTTGTCTGTCTAGTCTTGTCTGTCTAGTATTGTCTGTCTAGTATTGTCTGTCTAGTCTTGTCTGTCTAGTCTTGTCTGTCTAGTCTTGTCTGTCTAGTCTTGCCTGTCTAGTATTGTCTGTCTAGTCTTGTCTGTCTAGTCTTGTCTGTCTAGTCTTGTCTGTCTAGTCTTGTCTGTCTAGTCTTGTCTGTCTAGTCTTGTCTGTCTAGTCTTGTCTGTCTAGTATTGTCTGTCTAGTCTTGTCTGTCTAGTCTTGTCTGTCTAGTCTTGTCTGTCTAGTCTTGTCTGTCTAGTCTTGGCTGTCTAATCTTGTCTGTCTAGTCTTGTCTGTCTAGTCTTGTCTGTCTAGTCTTGTCTGTCTAGTCTTGTCTGTCTAGTCTTGTCTGTCTAGTCTTGTCTGTCTAGTCATGTCTGTCTAGTCTTGTCTGTCTAGTCTTGTCTGTCTAGTCTTGTCTGTCTAGTCTTGTCTGTCTAGTCTTGTCTGTCTAGTCTTGTCTGTCTAGTCTTGTCTGTCTAGCCTTCTCTGTCTAGTCTTGTCTGTCTAGTCTTGTCTGTCTAGTCTTGTCTGTCTAGTCTTGTCTGTCTAGTCTTGTCTGTCTAGTCTTGTCTGTCTAGTCTTGTCTGTCTAGTCTTGTCTGTCTAGTCTTGTCTGTCTAGTCTTGTCTGTCTAGTCTTGTCTGTCTAGTCTTGTCTGTCTAGTCTTGTCTGTCTAGTCTTGTCTGTCTAGTCTTGTCTGTCTAGTCTTGTCTGTCTAGTCTTGTCTGTCTAGTCTTGTCTGTCTAGTCTTGTCTGTCTAGTCTTGTCTGTCTAGTCTTGTCTGTCTAGTCTTGTCTGTCTAGTCTTGTCTGTCTAGTCTTGTCTGTCTAGTCTTGTCTGTCTAGTCTTGTCTGTCTAGTCTTGTCTGTCTAGTCTTGTCTGTCTAGTCTTGTCTGTCTAGTCTTGTCTGTCTAGTCTTGTCTGTCTAGTCTTGTCTGTCTAGTCTTGTCTGTCTAGTCTTGTCTGTCTAGTCTTGTCTGTCTAGTCTTGTCTGTCTAGTCTTGTCTGTCTAGTCTTGTCTGTCTAGTCTTGTCTGTCTAGTCTTGTCTGTCTAGTCTTGTCTGTCTAGTCTTGTCTGTCTAGTCTTGTCTGTCTAGTCTTGTCTGTCTAGTCTTGTCTGTCTAGTCTTGTCTGTCTAGTCTTGTCTGTCTAGTCTTGTCTGTCTAGTCTTGTCTGTCTAGTCTTGTCTGTCTAGTCTTGTCTGTCTAGTCTTGTCTGTCTAGTCTTGTCTGTCTAGTCTTGTCTGTCTAGTCTTGTCTGTCTAGTCTTGTCTGTCTAGTCTTGTCTGTCTAGTCTTGTCTGTCTAGTCTTGTCTGTCTAGTCTTGTCTGTCTAGTCTTGTCTGTCTAGTCTTGTCTGTCTAGTCTTGTCTGTCTAGTCTTGTCTGTCTAGTCTTGTCTGTCTAGTCTTGTCTGTCTAGTCTTGTCTGTCTAGTCTTGTCTGTCTAGTCTTGTCTGTCTAGTCTTGTCTGTCTAGTCTTGTCTGTCTAGTCTTGTCTGTCTAGTCTTGTCTGTCTAGTCTTGTCTGTCTAGTCTTGTCTGTCTAGTCTTGTCTGTCTAGTCTTGTCTGTCTAGTCTTGTCTGTCTAGTCTTGTCTGTCTAGTCTTGTCTGTCTAGTCTTGTCTGTCTAGTCTTGTCTGTCTAGTCTTGTCTGTCTAGTCTTGTCTGTCTAGTCTTGTCTGTCTAGTCTTGTCTGTCTAGTCTTGTCTGTCTAGTCTTGTCTGTCTAGTCTTGTCTGTCTAGTCTTGTCTGTCTAGTCTTGTCTGTCTAGTCTTGTCTGTCTAGTCTTGTCTGTCTAGTCTTGTCTGTCTAGTCTTGTCTGTCTAGTCTTGTCTGTCTAGTCTTGTCTGTCTAGTCTTGTCTGTCTAGTCTTGTCTGTCTAGTCTTGTCTGTCTAGTCTTGTCTGTCTAGTCTTGTCTGTCTAGTCTTGTCTGTCTAGTCTTGTCTGTCTAGTCTTGTCTGTCTAGTCTTGTCTGTCTAGTCTTGTCTGTCTAGTCTTGTCTGTCTAGTCTTGTCTGTCTAGTCTTGTCTGTCTAGTCTTGTCTGTCTAGTCTTGTCTGTCTAGTCTTGTCTGTCTAGTCTTGTCTGTCTAGTCTTGTCTGTCTAGTCTTGTCTGTCTAGTCTTGTCTGTCTAGTCTTGTCTGTCTAGTCTTGTCTGTCTAGTCTTGTCTGTCTAGTCTTGTCTGTCTAGTCTTGTCTGTCTAGTCTTGTCTGTCTAGTCTTGTCTGTCTAGTCTTGTCTGTCTAGTCTTGTCTGTCTAGTCTTGTCTGTCTAGTCTTGTCTGTCTAGTCTTGTCTGTCTAGTCTTGTCTGTCTAGTCTTGTCTGTCTAGTCTTGTCTGTCTAGTCTTGTCTGTCTAGTCTTGTCTGTCTAGTCTTGTCTGTCTAGTCTTGTCTGTCTAGTCTTGTCTGTCTAGTCTTGTCTGTCTAGTCTTGTCTGTCTAGTCTTGTCTGTCTAGTCTTGTCTGTCTAGTCTTGTCTGTCTAGTCTTGTCTGTCTAGTCTTGTCTGTCTAGTCTTGTCTGTCTAGTCTTGTCTGTCTAGTCTTGTCTGTCTAGTCTTGTCTGTCTAGTCTTGTCTGTCTAGTCTTGTCTGTCTAGTCTTGTCTGTCTAGTCTTGTCTGTCTAGTCTTGTCTGTCTAGTCTTGTCTGTCTAGTCTTGTCTGTCTAGTCTTGTCTGTCTAGTCTTGTCTGTCTAGTCTTGTCTGTCTAGTCTTGTCTGTCTAGTCTTGTCTGTCTAGTCTTGTCTGTCTAGTCTTGTCTGTCTAGTCTTGTCTGTCTAGTCTTGTCTGTCTAGTCTTGTCTGTCTAGTCTTGTCTGTCTAGTCTTGTCTGTCTAGTCTTGTCTGTCTAGTCTTGTCTGTCTAGTCTTGTCTGTCTAGTCTTGTCTGTCTAGTCTTGTCTGTCTAGTCTTGTCTGTCTAGTCTTGTCTGTCTAGTCTTGTCTGTCTAGTCTTGTCTGTCTAGTCTTGTCTGTCTAGTCTTGTCTGTCTAGTCTTGTCTGTCTAGTCTTGTCTGTCTAGTCTTGTCTGTCTAGTCTTGTCTGTCTAGTCTTGTCTGTCTAGTCTTGTCTGTCTAGTCTTGTCTGTCTAGTCTTGTCTGTCTAGTCTTGTCTGTCTAGTCTTGTCTGTCTAGTCTTGTCTGTCTAGTCTTGTCTGTCTAGTCTTGTCTGTCTAGTCTTGTCTGTCTAGTCTTGTCTGTCTAGTCTTGTCTGTCTAGTCTTGTCTGTCTAGTCTTGTCTGTCTAGTCTTGTCTGTCTAGTCTTGTCTGTCTAGTCTTGTCTGTCTAGTCTTGTCTGTCTAGTCTTGTCTGTCTTGTCTGTCTAGTCTTGTCTGTCTAGTCTTGTCTAGTCTTGTCTGTCTAGTCTTGTCTGTCTAGTCTTGTCTGTCTAGTCTTGTCTGTCTAGTCTTGTCTGTCTAGTCTTGTCTGTCTAGTCTTGTCTGTCTAGTCTTGTCTGTCTAGTCTTGTCTGTCTAGTCTTGTCTGTCTAGTCTTGTCTGTCTAGTCTTGTCTGTCTAGTCTTGTCTGTCTAGTCTTGTCTGTCTAGTCTTGTCTGTCTAGTCTTGTCTGTCTAGTCTTGTCTGTCTAGTCTTGTCTGTCTAGTCTTGTCTGTCTAGTCTTGTCTGTCTAGTCTTGTCTGTCTAGTCTTGTCTGTCTAGTCTTGTCTGTCTAGTCTTGTCTGTCTAGTCTTGTCTGTCTAGTCTTGTCTGTCTAGTCTTGTCTGTCTAGTCTTGTCTGTCTAGTCTTGTCTGTCTAGTCTTGTCTGTCTAGTCTTGTCTGTCTAGTCTTGTCTGTCTAGTCTTGTCTGTCTAGTCTTGTCTGTCTAGTCTTGTCTGTCTAGTCTTGTCTGTCTAGTCTTGTCTGTCTAGTCTTGTCTGTCTAGTCTTGTCTGTCTAGTCTTGTCTGTCTAGTCTTGTCTGTCTAGTCTTGTCTGTCTAGTCTTGTCTGTCTAGTCTTGTCTGTCTAGTCTTGTCTGTCTAGTCTTGTCTGTCTAGTCTTGTCTGTCTAGTCTTGTCTGTCTAGTCTTGTCTGTCTAGTCTTGTCTGTCTAGTCTTGTCTGTCTAGTCTTGTCTGTCTAGTCTTGTCTGTCTAGTCTTGTCTGTCTAGTCTTGTCTGTCTAGTCTTGTCTGTCTAGTCTTGTCTGTCTAGTCTTGTCTGTCTAGTCTTGTCTGTCTAGTCTTGTCTGTCTAGTCTTGTCTGTCTAGTCTTGTCTGTCTAGTCTTGTCTGTCTAGTCTTGTCTGTCTAGTCTTGTCTGTCTAGTCTTGTCTGTCTAGTCTTGTCTGTCTAGTCTTGTCTGTCTAGTCTTGTCTGTCTAGTCTTGTCTGTCTAGTCTTGTCTGTCTAGTCTTGTCTGTCTAGTCTTGTCTGTCTAGTCTTGTCTGTCTAGTCTTGTCTGTCTAGTCTTGTCTGTCTAGTCTTGTCTGTCTAGTCTTGTCTGTCTAGTCTTGTCTGTCTAGTCTTGTCTGTCTAGTCTTGTCTGTCTAGTCTTGTCTGTCTAGTCTTGTCTGTCTAGTCTTGTCTGTCTAGTCTTGTCTGTCTAGTCTTGTCTGTCTAGTCTTGTCTGTCTAGTCTTGTCTGTCTAGTCTTGTCTGTCTAGTCTTGTCTGTCTAGTCTTGTCTGTCTAGTCTTGTCTGTCTAGTCTTGTCTGTCTAGTCTTGTCTGTCTAGTCTTGTCTGTCTAGTCTTGTCTGTCTAGTCTTGTCTGTCTAGTCTTGTCTGTCTAGTCTTGTCTGTCTAGTCTTGTCTGTCTAGTCTTGTCTGTCTAGTCTTGTCTGTCTAGTCTTGTCTGTCTAGTCTTGTCTGTCTAGTCTTGTCTGTCTAGTCTTGTCTGTCTAGTCTTGTCTGTCTAGTCTTGTCTGTCTAGTCTTGTCTGTCTAGTCTTGTCTGTCTAGTCTTGTCTGTCTAGTCTTGTCTGTCTAGTCTTGTCTGTCTAGTCTTGTCTGTCTAGTCTTGTCTGTCTAGTCTTGTCTGTCTAGTCTTGTCTGTCTAGTCTTGTCTGTCTAGTCTTGTCTGTCTAGTCTTGTCTGTCTAGTCTTGTCTGTCTAGTCTTGTCTGTCTAGTCTTGTCTGTCTAGTCTTGTCTGTCTAGTCTTGTCTGTCTAGTCTTGTCTGTCTAGTCTTGTCTGTCTAGTCTTGTCTGTCTAGTCTTGTCTGTCTAGTCTTGTCTGTCTAGTCTTGTCTGTCTAGTCTTGTCTGTCTAGTCTTGTCTGTCTAGTCTTGTCTGTCTAGTCTTGTCTGTCTAGTCTTGTCTGTCTAGTCTTGTCTGTCTAGTCTTGTCTGTCTAGTCTTGTCTGTCTAGTCTTGTCTGTCTAGTCTTGTCTGTCTAGTCTTGTCTGTCTAGTCTTGTCTGTCTAGTCTTGTCTGTCTAGTCTTGTCTGTCTAGTCTTGTCTGTCTAGTCTTGTCTGTCTAGTCTTGTCTGTCTAGTCTTGTCTGTCTAGTCTTGTCTGTCTAGTCTTGTCTGTCTAGTCTTGTCTGTCTAGTCTTGTCTGTCTAGTCTTGTCTGTCTAGTCTTGTCTGTCTAGTCTTGTCTGTCTAGTCTTGTCTGTCTAGTCTTGTCTGTCTAGTCTTGTCTGTCTAGTCTTGTCTGTCTAGTCTTGTCTGTCTAGTCTTGTCTGTCTAGTCTTGTCTGTCTAGTCTTGTCTGTCTAGTCTTGTCTGTCTAGTCTTGTCTGTCTAGTCTTGTCTGTCTAGTCTTGTCTGTCTAGTCTTGTCTGTCTAGTCTTGTCTGTCTAGTCTTGTCTGTCTAGTCTTGTCTGTCTAGTCTTGTCTGTCTAGTCTTGTCTGTCTAGTCTTGTCTGTCTAGTCTTGTCTGTCTAGTCTTGTCTGTCTAGTCTTGTCTGTCTAGTCTTGTCTGTCTAGTCTTGTCTGTCTAGTCTTGTCTGTCTAGTCTTGTCTGTCTAGTCTTGTCTGTCTAGTCTTGTCTGTCTAGTCTTGTCTGTCTAGTCTTGTCTGTCTAGTCTTGTCTGTCTAGTCTTGTCTGTCTAGTCTTGTCTGTCTAGTCTTGTCTGTCTAGTCTTGTCTGTCTAGTCTTGTCTGTCTAGTCTTGTCTGTCTAGTCTTGTCTGTCTAGTCTTGTCTGTCTAGTCTTGTCTGTCTAGTCTTGTCTGTCTAGTCTTGTCTGTCTAGTCTTGTCTGTCTAGTCTTGTCTGTCTAGTCTTGTCTGTCTAGTCTTGTCTGTCTAGTCTTGTCTGTCTAGTCTTGTCTGTCTAGTCTTGTCTGTCTAGTCTTGTCTGTCTAGTCTTGTCTGTCTAGTCTTGTCTGTCTAGTCTTGTCTGTCTAGTCTTGTCTGTCTAGTCTTGTCTGTCTAGTCTTGTCTGTCTAGTCTTGTCTGTCTAGTCTTGTCTGTCTAGTCTTGTCTGTCTAGTCTTGTCTGTCTAGTCTTGTCTGTCTAGTCTTGTCTGTCTAGTTTTGTCTGTCTAGTCTTGTCTGTCTAGTCTTGTCTGTCTAGTCTTGTCTGTCTAGTCTTGTCTGTCTAGTCTTGTCTGTCTAGTCTTGTATGTCTAGTCTTCTCTGTCTAGTCTTGTCTGTCTAGTCTTGTCTGTCTAGTCTTGTCTGTATAGTCATATCTGTCTAGACTTTTCTACATAAATTTGTCTATCATGTCTTGTCGGTCTAGTCTGTTTATAATAAATAGTTTTGATTGTTCTTATGCCAGGTTTTGTATTCGAATAAATCGATTTAGTTAATTTTGTGCAATACTGGAATCGATATGGATTAGGAAATTGAAATTATTTGAAATGAGATTGTATTGTATATCACTACAAATGCTGATTTTGGATTTCTGCATTGTATATTAAATTTTCCATATTTTTTTGTTACAACTTGTGTAGGAGCGTATGAAGACGTAAAAGTGCGCCTGAGAGAGCCATTGTTGAGATGTTTTATAGGAAGAGAATTATTGCCGCGTTAAAGCACACAATCATAAATGACAACTGTTAAAATGGCATAAAGAGGAGACGAAGTACATACCGGCACATTGTTGTTGTTCCATGACCTACGTGGGCTCACTCAACTCGCACGCTGAAAATATCTTCATACGACCACCTGAAACAAAACAAAAAAACATTTAAGCACTTTATTCACACACAAAAGCCGTAACAACTACATTTTGATACTTTCTATGTATACTACATTTAATAGCTATAATTCCAGCCTTAACTTTTAAATGTTACTTTACTTTTGCTGTTTCCGTCTTTATTTGTGAAGATGGAATTACAGTTCCATCGATTGAAAAACATTGAAATAATAAATAATACTTGAAAGTAATCAGTGAGTAAACGATGAGATAATGGTCGTGTCGGGCGACACGCAAAGAGCAAAAGTTAATAACGCAGCAATAGATGAGATGAATGAAGAGTAGCGTGAATCTGTTTTGAATGAATGGCAATTTCCTACGCGATCTCCTGCGGCCCTTCGCACTCTTCCGGCCGAAGTCTTTGCGAGAGCAGCGGCGAAGCGTCTGGTCGGCTGTTGGACCGGAGGCGAGGAGGTTCGGCGATCACGACCCGATCCTCCGGTAATAATAAGCGAACATGCAAGCTTTATAAATATCCGGTAATGGGTACGAAGAGGATTGCATGTATGAAATGGAAAACAAGAGGAAAACAAAAAAAAAAACGTTTTTTGTTGTTTTGGGAAAAAAAATAAGGTCTGTGATTGTTTGGGTTGGCAGTGTGTGGGCTCAGGTAATAATAATTGTAAGCTTTCTAACTTTTCGATAAATGTTTTCTTTCGTAATAATTGGTGAAATTGCCGAGGTTTTCTGCACCACAATAGGCGTGCAATTACGTTTGCTGATAATCGGCTTCATTTAACACACCGATTGTAATCTTCAAATTATCCGGAAAAAATCGAAATAACGTTCGAAACAGTTTACTTTAATTGACTCCAAACTAAACTTAAAGAAAAACTCAAATATACGTTTAGATCAGGGGTGGGCAACCTTTTCTTAAGAGCTTTTTTTCTTTATTTTTATTCCAAACCTTTGTGTACCCTTAGGTTTTTACGAGCAAATTTAAAAATGTTCTGCGGGTCGCAAATAAGAAGATTGTTGCTTTACAAATAGTGAATGGTAAACTCAAATTATCTCTCAAGTTATGAACAAAATAAAAATAGTATAAGCAATTACATAAATAATACATTAGTTAATAGAAATACTATTAAAAGTGGAACAGTAATTAGTTAACAGCATAATAGTAGTTTATGATACAAGTGTGTGAAGAAGGGTTTTTTGAATGAGTTCCGAAGTTTAAAGCACGATCCGACGGCTAGTGCTATGTAGTGCTTTACGACTATGTTGTAGTGACGCGAAATGTTGCCATACTGACAACAAACAGAAATCGTTTAATAATAAATCTCCATTTGATTTACAACGGACTTTTACGCACGATTTATTTACTTTTACACAAGTTGATAATAATGGTATCCTTCACATACAATACTTTTCTTATTAACATTATTTAATGAAATATTTTCTAATGTAAAATCTTTGAAGGGCTGGTTGAGAAAGGGTTGCTCATCCCTGGCTTAGATAAACTTTTATATTCAATAACTTGATGAGTAATTTAGCTTCAGCGAAATTAATTCTCTCGGGATTCAAAAAAAAAATCATGTAATAAGGAGTAATAAAAGTTCTGAACATTATCAGAAATTGCCTGTTGAGGCCGGCGCAGTAAATTATATCATTCGAGACTAAGTACACGACGCGACTCGCATCGCCGCTAAAGATTTAATGCAATTAAGATCGCGTTTAAAATAATGTTAACTCTCTGCAGAGATTTGTTGCTCTCGGACTTAACAAGGAACGCCGATCTTGTAGCTCTCTGCAAACGCCACAATTTTATTTAATCTGCGATAATTAATCGCAAACATTATTTCTCACGATAATCATAATCTTATCCACTCTCATATAGATAGTCCTCACAGATAAAAATAGGCACACAAGACTAGACAGACCAGACTAGACAGGCAAGACTAGACAAACAGTACAGACAAGTCCAGTCTTGTCCGTCTAGTCTTTTCTGTCTACCTTTTCTGTCTAGTCTTGTCTGTCTAGTCTTGTCTGTCTAGTCTTGTCTGTCTAGTCTTGTCTGTCTAGTCTTGTCTGTCTAGTCTTGTCTGTCTAGTCTTGTCTGTCTAGTCTTGTCTGTCTAGTTTTGTCTGTCTAGTCTTGTCTGTCTAGTCTTGTCTGTCTAGTCTTGTCTGTCTAGTCTTGTCTGTCTAGTCTTGTCTGTCTAGTCTAGTCTGTCTTGTCTTGTCTGTCTAGTCTTGTCTGTCTAGTCTTGTCTGTCTAGTCTTGTCTGTCTAGTCTTGTCTGGCTAGTCTTGTCCGTCTAGTCTTGTCTGTCTACCTTTGTCTGTCTAGTCTTATCTGGCTAGTCTTGTCTGGCTAGTCTTGTCCGTCTAGTCTTGTCTGTCTACCTTTGTCTGTCTAGTCTTGTCTGTCTAGTCTTGTCTGTCTAGTCTTGTCTGTCTAGTCTTGTCTGTCTAGTCTTGTCTGTCTAGTCTTGTCTGTCTAGTCTTGTCTGTCTAGTCTTGACTGTCTAGTCTTGTCTGTCTAGTCTTGTCTGTCTAGTCTTGTCTGTCTAGTCTAGTCTGTCTTGTCTTGTCTGTCTAGTCTTGTCTGTCTAGTCTTGTCTGTCTAGTCTTGTCTGTCTAGTCTTGTCTGGCTAGTCTTGTCCGTCTAGTCTTGTCTGTCTACCTTTGTCTGTCTAGTCTTGTCTGGCTAGTCTTGTCTGGCTAGTCTTGTCCGTCTAGTCTTGTCTGTCTACTTTTGTCTGTCTAGTCTTGTCTGTCTAGTCTTGTCTGTCTAGTCTTGTCTGTCTAGTCTTGTCTGTCTAGTCTTGTCTGTCTAGTCTTGTCTGTCTAGTCTTGTCTGTCTAGTCTTGTCTGTCTAGTCTTGTCTGTCTAGTCTTGTCTGTCTAGTCTTGTCTGTCTAGTCTTGTCTGTCTAGTCTTGTCTGTCTAGTCTTGTCTGTCTAGTCTTGTCTGTCTAGTCTTGTCTGTCTAGTCTTGTCTGTCTAGTCTTGTCTGTCTAGTCTTGTCTGTCTAGTCTTGTCTGTCTAGTCTTGTCTGTCTAGTCTTGTCTGTCTAGTCTTGTCTGTCTAGTCTTGTCTGTCTAGTCTTGTCTGTCTAGTCTTGTCTGTCTAGTCTTGTCTGTCTAGTCTTGTCTGTCTAGTCTTGTCTGTCTAGTCTTGTCTGTCTAGTCTTGTCTGTCTAGTCTTGTCTGTCTAGTCTTGTCTGTCTAGTCTTGTCTGTCTAGTCTTGTCTGTCTAGTCTTGTCTGTCTAGTCTTGTCTGTCTAGTCTTGTCTGTCTAGTCTTGTCTGTCTAGTCTTGTCTGTCTAGTCTTGTCTGTCTAGTCTTGTCTGTCTAGTCTTGTCTGTCTAGTCTTGTCTGTCTAGTCTTGTCTGTCTAGTCTTGTCTGTCTAGTCTTGTCTGTCTAGTCTTGTCTGTCTAGTCTTGTCTGTCTAGTCTTGTCTGTCTAGTCTTGTCTGTCTAGTCTTGTCTGTCTAGTCTTGTCTGTCTAGTCTTGTCTGTCTAGTCTTGTCTGTCTAGTCTTGTCTGTCTAGTCTTGTCTGTCTAGTCTTGTCTGTCTAGTCTTGTCTGTCTAGTCTTGTCTGTCTAGTCTTGTCTGTCTAGTCTTGTCTGTCTAGTCTTGTCTGTCTAGTCTTGTCTGTCTAGTCTTGTCTGTCTAGTCTTGTCTGTCTAGTCTTGTCTGTCTAGTCTTGTCTGTCTAGTCTTGTCTGTCTAGTCTTGTCTGTCTAGTCTTGTCTGTCTAGTCTTGTCTGTCTAGTCTTGTCTGTCTAGTCTTGTCTGTCTAGTCTTGTCTGTCTAGTCTTGTCTGTCTAGTCTTGTCTGTCTAGTCTTGTCTGTCTAGTCTTGTCTGTCTAGTCTTGTCTGTCTAGTCTTGTCTGTCTAGTCTTGTCTGTCTAGTCTTGTCTGTCTAGTCTTGTCTGTCTAGTCTTGTCTGTCTAGTCTTGTCTGTCTAGTCTTGTCTGTCTAGTCTTGTCTGTCTAGTCTTGTCTGTCTAGTCTTGTCTGTCTAGTCTTGTCTGTCTAGTCTTGTCTGTCTAGTCTTGTCTGTCTAGTCTTGTCTGTCTAGTCTTGTCTGTCTAGTCTTGTCTGTCTAGTCTTGTCTGTCTAGTCTTGTCTGTCTAGTCTTGTCTGTCTAGTCTTGTCTGTCTAGTCTTGTCTGTCTAGTCTTGTCTGTCTAGTCTTGTCTGTCTAGTCTTGTCTGTCTAGTCTTGTCTGTCTAGTCTTGTCTGTCTAGTCTTGTCTGTCTAGTCTTGTCTGTCTAGTCTTGTCTGTCTAGTCTTGTCTGTCTAGTCTTGTCTGTCTAGTCTTGTCTGTCTAGTCTTGTCTGTCTAGTCTTGTCTGTCTAGTCTTGTCTGTCTAGTCTTGTCTGTCTAGTCTTGTCTGTCTAGTCTTGTCTGTCTAGTCTTGTCTGTCTAGTCTTGTCTGTCTAGTCTTGTCTGTCTAGTCTTGTCTGTCTTGTCTTGTCTGTCTAGTCTTGTCTGTCTAGTCTTGTCTGTCTAGTCTTGTCTGTCTAGTCTTGTCTGTCTAGTCTTGTCTGTCTAGTCTTGTCTGTCTAGTCTTGTCTGTCTAGTCTTGTCTGTCTAGTCTTGTCTGTCTAGTCTTGTCTGTCTAGTCTTGTCTGTCTAGTCTTGTCTGTCTAGTCTTGTCTGTCTAGTCTTGTCTGTCTAGTCTTGTCTGTCTAGTCTTATCTGTCTAGTCTTGTCTGTCTAGTCTTGTCTGTCTAGTCATGTCTGTCTAGTCTTGTCTGTCTAGTCTTGTCTGTCTAGTCATGTCTGTCTAGTCTTGTCTGTCTAGTCTTGTCTGTCTAGTCTTGTCTGTCTAGTCCTGTCTGTCTAGTCTTGCGTGTCTAGATTTGTCTGTTCAATTGCTAGAACGAATGGTGTAGTTTGAAGAGCCGCAAATGCGTAAGCAAGAAGCCGCTGGCCATCTGCCGACCCCTGACCCAGTCAAATGAGACTAGAGGAGAATAAACAGTCAATGTATAAAAGATTTCATGTCAGTTTGATGTCTGTCAGTTTAAGAGAATTATCTGTGGAGGGATCTGAAAGCGTTTGGAATGTAAACGTGGATAGAGGAGTAAATATTATGGAATTAGTGATGCGATTAAGGTTGTTCGCGATGTATTAATAAAGATGAAGTAGCAGATAGATGTATGTCGTGTCCGTTGCTCGTGGACAGGTCGTTTGGGTTTTTCAAAAAGATCGATCCGAGCTGCGACTGTTATGGAGCGACAGATGAAATTATCGACGGCCGTTTTTACTGTGTCGAAATGAGATGTGCCGTTACCGGGAATAATTAATCCTCGGCGAGGAATAAAATCGACGACGAGAAAATAAACCAGAGGAATATTCCAGCGCAAAAAGCCCGAAGAATTATTACCGCGTACCGTTTTTCCTCTAATTCCACAAATTTATTCGTTAAAAAAACATATTTACACTGCTTTCTTTTGCTCCGGGACATAAATAAAGACCGGACAATGTTTCGTCATAAAATATACGAGATAAACACATCATAAACATAAATAGTTGGTTGTAATAAGTGGGTATAAAGTACAAGGGCCTTATTTACATCAACATGTGCTTTAGATTTATATAAATCGACTGCGAGGGAATATTTATGTTACTACCTCCTTACAAACGGAAATCGGAATTAAATCACGACGCCTCTCCTTCCCTCACCCAAAATATACAACACATAAGAATATTACCTAAACTATATATTATCTATCACTTCTACTCAATTTTCTAAGGTTATCTATAGACTTTACTATTTTCAGTGTACTTTTACAAAACGTAAGAATATTATTAATAATATATTAGCTAGACCACTTCTAGTCTAGTAAGTATGAAGACTAGAAGTGGACTAGAAATGACTAGATTAGATGTGAACAAGATGGTTGTGAACGTTACAACGTGGTAATAGTAACAGCCGCAACCATCCTGTTCACTTCTAGTCTAGTCACAGCTTGTCTATAGTCTTTAATAATTCTTGTTCAGTTTTCTCTGATTTATATTCGGATCCAAGTGCGACTCCCACTTAATCGATTATTTAGATTTATTCGGTGGAACGTTTCTATAATCACATGCAAATCATTTAACTTAAAAAATGCTCATAAAAGTCTTGTAGGTGCAACATCGATTAAAAATTAGTGAAATTGATAATAAAACAGTGTGAAACTAATAAAAATTATCAATTAATTAGTGACAAGGTTAGACGAATGTGACAAAACCGGATAGCCAAAGCCGGATGGATAAAATAAAACGAACCAGGCAGGACAGAGAAGATTATACAGACTAGACGGACAAGACTAGACAGACAAGACTAGACAGGCAGGACTAGACTAGATAGACTAGACAGACAAGACTGAACAGTAACAGTGCTTGGCAATGTTCTTCACAAAATTGAAAGACGTGCCAGTAACGGCCCTTCAAACGCCGATTATCGATTGCGTAATATCCGTTCCTTCCTAATTCACCAACAACGAGAGGAAAGCTCTTGTGAATACTGCGATCATCGCCGAGCTGAACGCCCTTCGTCTTTTTAAGGAGACCACTGCCACTACATTAAGCGACGGCATATACAAACAAGATCTTCCTGGTACAGAAGAGAAGCCCATGAATGTTATCTTCGTCGACTGCGGCAATTCAGCCCTACAGGTGTCGCGTGTGCTTTCCAGAAGGGAAAACTGCAAACGTTGGCGACGACGTCCGATCCCAATCTTTGCGGCAGGGACATTGATATGATCTTGGCAGATCACTTCTGTACGGAATTCTTGACGAAGTATAAAATCGGCACGAAATCTAACGCGAAGGCTCTAGTTCACCCTTTGGCTGAAGTGGGGAAGGTCAAGAAGCCGATGTCCGCCAACTCAACGACATTGTCAATATCCAGAGCATAATAGACGACAAAGACGTAAACAGCAGTATCAAAAGAGCGGATATGGAGGAACTCTGTGCCCATCTCTTCCGAAAAGTGGAAGTTACCCTGCAAAAATGCCTACAAAAATCTGGTCTTCAGTTAGACGAAATCGACTATGTAGAGACGGTAGGAGGCTCGACTCGCATTCCCGCTATCCCGCTATTAAACAATTGATCGAGAAGGTTCTCTAGATGAATCGGTGTCTAGGGGTTGTGCCCTCCAATGCGCCATGTTATCTCCTGCAGTTCGCGTTTGTGATTTCAGCTTAACCGACGTTCAAAATTATCCCATTAGTGTTTCATGAGAAGGACCGCGTAAGTTGCTAGTCTAAGTTTTGTTATCAGGTTCAACCGGATTTTGCGAGAAAACCGGAAGTCGCAGTAACAATGTTTCCAATAAGTTTATAAGTAATAAGTTTTCTGATCTATCACAACTTATTGGAAACATTGTTTTTGCGACTTCCGGTTTTCTCGCAAATTCCGGTTGAACCTGATGCTATCAAAACTTAAACTAGCAGTTTTCGCGGATCCTATCTATCAAAGTAAACTTGAAACAAAGGAACATCACAATGCACTTTATAAACAATTTAATTATCCATCAAAACTTATAGGAAACATTTCTTCTGCGACTTCCGGTTTTCTTGAAACCACTGGAGAAATCGATTTTTTCCCTGAAAATCATCCAGTGACCTTCTCTAAAATGCTGACTTTCTACAGACAGGAGGCTTTCTCTGTCTGTGCTTCTTATACTGGAGGTATTCCATACCCAGACAAACATATAAGTACGTGGACGGTGAAGGATCTTAAGCCATCTGCTGACGGTAAAGCGCAAAAGGTCAAACTTAAGGTTCGCGTGAACATTCATGGGATTATGACCGTAAGCAGCGCGGCTGTTATTGAAAATCAGGAGGACCCGATAGAGACGGAAGGAATTGCACCATGCACTGTCAATGCCGATGGAGAGGCCGATAAGGCGCAGGGTGAGGAACAAAAGCCTCTTGCTGGCGAGGGACAGAAGGAACCCGCTGATGGTACCGCGGCCAATGGAGCACCTGAAGATGGAGAGGAAAAGAAGGACAAGAAGAAGAAAGAGCTGCAAGAGCATTCACCTTCGAGTTAAGGGCATTACTTACGGATTCTCTCAAGTAGAAATCAATCAGTACCCTGAACAAGAGTACAAAATGATTGCATCTGATAGACAGGAGAAGGAAAAAACTGATGCTCGAAATGCACTAGAGGAATCCGTGTACGAATTGAGGGAGAAACTACCTTGTGATGGAAATTTAGCCAGTATAGTATTAGAAGAAGATCGAGAGCAATTGGTGAGTCAGTTGGCCAACAGATAGAATTGGCTTTACGAAGAAAGAGAAGAATGCAATCGGCAAATTTATCAGGACACACTCTCCGGCTTGAAAAACCTATCGAGATGCGCAGATTAGAGTGTGAGCTACGTCCAGCTGTTATTGAAGATTTTCAGAGAAGTCTTCAACTTCGCATGCAAGCTGTAGAACAACTTAGAGCAAATAATCCAAAATATGCACATTTATCAGACGAAGATGTTCACAAAGGTGAACAGGCAGCAGTTAACATTTGTTACCGGTGGTTAGGTTTGTCTGTCCAGTCTTGTCTGCTAAGTCTTGTCTGTCTAGTGTTGTCTGTCTAGTCTTGTCTCTCTAGTCTTGTCTGTCTAGTCTTGTCTGTCTAGTCTTGTATGTCTAGTCTTGTCTGTCTAGTCCTGTCTGTCTAGTCTTGTCTGTCTAGTCTTGTCTGTCTAGTCTTGCCTGTCTAGTCTTGTCTGTCTAGTATTGTCTGGCTAGTTTTGTCTGTCTAGTCATGTCTGTCTAGTCTTGTCTGTCTAGTCTTGCCTGTCTAGTCTTGTCTGTCTAGTCTTGTCTGTCTAGTCTTGTCTGTCTTGTCTTGTCTGTCTAGTCTTGTCTGTCTAGTCTTGTCTGTCTAGTCTTGTCTGTCTAGTCTTGTCTGTCTAGTCTTGTCTGTCTAGTCTTGTCTGTCTAGTCTTGTCTGTCTAGTCTTGTCTGTCTAGTCTTGTCTGTCTAGTCTTGTCTGTCTAGTGTTGTCTGTATAGTCTTGTCTGTCTAGTTTTGTCTGTCTAGTCTTGTCTGTCTAGTCTTGTCTGTCTAGAATTGTCTGTCTAGTCTTGTCTGTCTAGTCTTGTCTGTCTAGTATTGTCTGTCTAGTCTTGTCTGTCTAGTCTTGTCTATCTAGTCTTGTCTGTCTAGTCTTGTCTGTCTAGTCTTATCTGTCTAGTCTTGTCTGTCTAGTCTTGTCTGTCTAGTGTTGTCTGTATAGTCTTGTCTGTCTAGTTTTGTCTGTCTAGTCTTGTCTGTCTAGTCTTGTCTGTCTAGTCTTGTCTCTCTAGTCTTGTCTGTCTAGTCTTGTCTGTCTAGTCTTGTCTGTCTAGTATTGTCTGTCTAGTCTTGTCTGTCTAGTCTTGTCTGTCTAGTCTTGTATGTCTAGTCTTGTCTGTCTAGTCTTGTCTGTCTAGTCTTGTCTGTCTAGTCTTGTCTGTCTAGTCTTGTCTGTCTAGTCTTGCCTGTCTAGTCTTGTCTGTCTAGTGTTGTCTGTATAGTCTTGTCTGTCTAGTTTTGTCTGTCTAGTCTTGTCTGTCTAGTCTTGTCTGTCTAGTCTTGTCTGTCTAGTCTTGTCTGTCTAGTCTTGTCTGTCTAGTCTTGTCTGTCTAGTCTTGTCTGTCTAGTATTGTCTGTCTAGTCTTGTCTGTCTAGTCTTGTCTGTCTAGTCTTGTCTATCTAGTCTTGTCTGTCTAGTCTTGTCTGTCTAGTCTTGTCTGTCTAGTCTTGTCTGTCTAGTCTTGTCTGTCTAGTGTTGTCTGTATAGTCTTGTCTGTCTAGTTTTGTCTGTCTAGTCTTGTCTGTCTAGTCTTGTCTGTCTAGTCTTGTCTGTCTAGTCTTGTCTGTCTAGTCTTGTCTGTCTAGTCTTGTCTGTCTAGTATTGTCTGTCTAGTCTTGTCTGTCTAGTCTTGTCTGTCTAGTCTTGTCTGTCTAGTATTGTCTGGCTAGTTTTGTCTGTCTAGTCATGTCTGTCTAGTCTTGTCTGTCTATTCTTGCCTGTCTAGTCTTGTCTGTCTAGTCTTGTCTGTCTAGTATTGTCTGGCTAGTTTTGTCTGTCAAGTCATGTCGGTCTAGTTTTGTCTGTCTAGTCTTGTCTGTCTAGTCTTGTCTGTCTAGTCTTGTCTGTCTAGTATTGTCTGTCTAGTCTTGTCTGTCTAGTCTTGTCTATCTAGTCTTGTCTGTCTAGTGTTGTCTGTATAGTCTTGTCTGTCTAGTTTTGTCTGTCTAGTCTTGTCTGCCTAGTCTTGTCTGTCTAGTCTTGTCTGTCTAGTCTTGTCTGTCTAGTCTTGTCTGTCTAGTCTTGTCTGTCTAGTCTTGTCTGTCTAGTCTTGTCTATCTAGTCTTATCTGTCTAGTCTTGTCTGTCTAGTCTTACATGTCTAGTCTTGTATGTCTAGCCTTGTCTGTCTAGTCTTGTCTGTCTAGTCTTGTCTGTCTAGTCTTGTCTGTCTAGGCTTGCCTGTCTAGTCTTGCCTGTCTAGTCTTGTCTGTCTAGTCTTGTCTGTCTAGTCTTGTCTGTCTAGTCTTGTCTGTCTAGTCTTGTCTGTCTAGTCTTGTCTGTCTGGTCTTGTCTGTCAGGTCTTGTCTATCTAGTCTTGCCTGTCTAGTCTCGTCTTTCTAGTCTTGTCTGTCTAGTCTTGTCTGTCTAGTCTTGTCTGCCTAGTCTTGTCTGGCTAGTTTTGTCTGTCTAGTCTTGTCTGTCTAGTCTTGTTTGTCTAGTCTTGTCTGTCTAGTCTTGTCTGTCTAGTCTTGTCTGTCTAGTCTTGTCTGTCTAGTCTTGTCTGTCTAGTCTTGTCTGTCTAGTCTTGTCTGTCTAGTCTTGTCTGTCTAGTCTTGTCTGTCTAGTCTTGTCTGTCTAGTCTTGTCTGTCTAGTCTTGTCTGTCTAGTCTTGTCTGTCTAGTCTTGTCTGTCTAGTCTTGTCTGTCTAGTCTTGTCTGTCTAGTCTTGTCTGTCTAGTCTTGTCTGTCTAGTCTTGTCTGTCTAGTCTTGTCTGTCTAGTCTTCTCTGTCTAGTCTTGTCTGTCTAGTCTTGTCTGTCTAGTCTTGTCTGTCTAGTCTTGTCTGTCTAGTCTTGTCTGTCTAGTCTTGTCTGTCTAGTCTTGTCTGTCTAGTCTTGTCTGTCTAGTCTTGTCTGTCTAGTCTTGTCTGTCTAGTCTTGTCTGTCTAGTCTTGTCTGTCTAGTCTTGTCTGTCTAGTCTTGTCTGTCTAGTCTTGTCTGTCTAGTCTTGTCTGTCTAGTCTTGTCTGTCTAGTCTTGTCTGTCTAGTCTTGTCTGTCTAGTCTTGTCTGTCTAGTCTTGTCTGTCTAGTCTTGTCTGTCTAGTCTTGTCTGTCTAGTCTTGTCTGTCTAGTCTTGTCTGTCTAGTCTTGTCTGTCTAGTCTTGTCTATCTAGTCTTGTCTGTCTAGTCTTGTCTGTCTAGTCTTGTCTGTCTAGTCTTGTTTGTCTAGTCTTGTCTGTCTAGTCTTGTCTGTCTAGTCTTGTCTGTCTAGTCTTGTCTGTCTAGTCTTGTCTGTCTAGTCTTGTCTGTCTAGTCTTGTCTGTCTAGTCTTGTCTGTCTAGTCTTGTCTGTCTAGTCTTGTCTGTCTAGTCTTGTCTGTCTAGTCTTGTCTGTCTAGTCTTGTCTGTCTAGTCTTGTCTGTCTAGTCTTGTCTGTCTAGTCTTGTCTGTCTAGACCATAGATACATAAGTTGGTCAATAGGCCTCGAGTCAGAAAAGCACGAACATCTTAGGGGCTTCTGCACAAAATACGCAAATTGGAAAACATTTGAGGAAATAATAATAAGACTAGTAAATTCTATCATACCCAAAATTGACGATTGTAAATCAACAAACGAAATATCGGATTTCGCAAAGGCATTAAATCACGCAATCTTTAAAGCCGCTCAAGATGCAATTCCTGGTCGAAAATCTTTCCAGAATTCAGTTCCATGGTGGTCAAAAGAACTGACAGCCCTCAGAAAAGAAAATAACCATCTAAGACGCAAATATCAGCATAGTACAGGAGCTATCAGAGAAACTAGATATGCGGCCTACAGAAACAAACACCAGGAGTACAAGCGAGCTATCACAGACACCAAGAAACGAAAATGGCAGGAATTCTGCACACGCTCCTCGCGTAGCAATCCATGGGGAGCAGTGTATAGAGTTATAAGAGGAAAGAACTCAAATTCAAAATTCCTAAACACCCTGAAAAACATCCCAACAAATTTGGAGGATACAACACGAGAGCTTCTTAATGCATTTTTCCCGGAAGACGACGGCGACGACACAGAAAAACAGGCTTTATTAAGACAAGAAGTATTAACAGAAAAAGGAGGACCAGAAGACAGAGATTTTACGGTACAGGAAATAGAACGAGTAATTAAATTAATGAATCCCAAGAAGGCACCTGGGGCAGACGGCATTACGTCTGACATAATAAATGCAGCATTCAACATCATACCGTCCACTTTTCTGAGCCTTTACAACAAGTGCCTTAACATAGGAGTATTTCCAAGCTGCTGGAAAGAACAGTTAGTAAAGATAGTTCCGAAACCAAATAAACCAGGAAACTCGGTTAAGGATTTTAGACCTATTAGTCTACTCCCAGTAGCTGGAAAAATCCTAGATTCTCTACTTATCTCCAGAATTGAATACCACATACAAACCAACGATCTCCTCCACCAAAACCAATATGGTTTCCGGAAGGGCGTGAGCACAGTAGACGCTATAAATAGAGTCAAAAGCTTCATTAAGGAATGCAGGTCCAATAGGGTGTACTGCGCCATAGTCGCACTTGACATAACTGGGGCATTTGACAATGCCTGGTGGCCTCTAATAATACACAAGTTGATCAACAACAGATGCCCCAACAACCTAATCAACCTAGTACGAGACTATTTCCATGAGCGTAGTGCCATAATATCGGAACCAGGTATTTCAGTCCGGAAGTCCGTTCAAAAAGGCTGCCCTCAGGGATCCATATCAGGTCCCACATATTGGAAAATATTGTACAACACGATCTTCGACATAAAGCTGCCTGAAAGAACCAGCATAATCGCATATGCTGACGATACGATGTTAATGGTATCAAGCAACACAAAATTTGGACTGAAGGAAAAGACAGACCGGGCCTTGGATGCATTGCGATTATGGGCACTCGACTGCAAGCTAAATTTTAACGCCTCGAAGACGGAGGCATTGTTTTTTGGCAAATCACCTAATCAAAGACGACCACAATTTAGCCTTGGAGGAATCACAATTAAATGCCAGGAGAACATAAAATATTTAGGGGTCATCATTGACAGAAATCTCAACTTCAAAGAACACATAAAACAAGCATGCATTACAACAAAGCAGCGCTGCTCAAAACTATGGCTCGTATCCAGGAAGGAATGGGGTCTGGGGAGAGCAAATATATCACTAATTTATCGTGGCGCTATAGAACCAGGGCTGCTATACGGTGCTTCAGTATGGTACAGTGCATGTGGGATTAGGGAAAAACAAAAACTCCTCGGAGTACAGAGGAAATGCACTATAATTGCAGCGAGAGCTTACCGCACTGTTTCAACAGAAGCTGCGTGCATTATCTCCGGGTTTCTTCCGGTTGACCTTAGACTAAAAGAGATTGCTTTATACGGATCCAAGCAATCCATGGATGAGGACACAATAAGAGAACTCACCGGAGTTAACGCGTCTCCGAACATGATAGAAAGAAAAATCAACATGTCTCTAATTAAACATCCAGCTGACATAACACTAATAAATTACTGCTTTACACATAGCAACACCTATAGTATCACTATATATACAGATGGTTCTAAATCAGAATCGGGCGTAGGGGCTGCATTTGTTTTGTATGTTAAAGAAGTTGAGATTCACAATGAGACTATGAGGCTTGAAAAATATTGCTCCATATTTCAGGCAGAACTCTTGGCAATTTACAGGGCACTAAGACACATTCTATCGAACAACAGATCAATCCCAGAATGTTCCATCCTCTCGGATAGCAGAGCCGCTCTCGAAGCCTTAAAACATATGACCTCGCCAACCGAACTGCTTCTGGATACATGGCAGTTAATACAGGAAGTCCGAAAAACAGTGAAGCTCCAGCTGCACTGGATAAAGGCTCATGTGGGTCACGCAGGAAATGAAAGAGCGGACTCCCTAGCAAGACAGGCCTCTGGAACGGAGAAAGCAAACGAGGAAGTCGAACTTATACCAATTACATTTAAAACAATTCCAGGACAGGCTATAAAAAACGGCATATCAGCAAAAATCAAGAGAGAATGGCAAGAGCGATGGAATAATGCCACAACCGGTCTGTGGACCAAAAAATTCATACCAAATATAGAGGCATGGATTAACATAGACATAAGACCTACACATCACATGGTCCAGCTGATAACTGGCCACGGAAATTTTAAAGCCTATTTATACAGATTTGGTAAAAGACAATCTCCGCTTTGTGCATGCGGTGAGGAGGAAACCGCCGCCCATGTTCTCTTTAGATGTCCGCTCACGGAGAACTGGCAAGAACAATCAGCAGCCAGTATGGCTAAGGCAGGATGCCACTGGCCACGGACCGAAGAGGACTTGACTACAATCGTGAAAAATAACAAATGGTGGATGACCTTCAATAGAAACTGTAAAAAATTAAAAAAACTGGACCACGATCTAACCACTTAGACTAAATTCTGACATTCAATTTCTCCCGCTTATAGTATTTGTACAATTTTTATGTAATATTCTAACGTATAGTGTAAATATGTAACAGTAATGCAGTATAGTGTAATATGTAACAATATGTTGTGATAATACGATGTAATAATACCCATGTAACTAGCTATGAAACCAGCATAATGTCTAACCAGATGGAGTGCTGGTCACATAAGCAAAACATTTCTTATGTGAATAAACAAATAAGATGTCTAGTCTTGTCTGTCTAGTCTTGTCTGTCTAGTCTTGTCTGTCTAGTCTTGTCTGTCTAGTCTTGTCTGTCTAGTCTTGTCTGTCTAGTCTTGTCTGTCTAGTCTTGTCTGTCTAGTCTTGTCTGTCTAGTCTTGTCTGTCTAGTCTTGTCTGTCTAGTCTTGTCTGTCTAGTCTTGTCTGTCTAGTCTTGTCTGTCTAGTCTTGTTTGTCTAGTCTTGTCTGTCTAGTCTTGTCTGTCTAGTCTTGTCTGTCTAGTCTTGTCTGTCTAGTCTTGTCTGTCTAGTCTTGTCTGTCTAGTCTTGTCTGTCTAGTCTTGTCTGTCATGTCTTGTCTGTCTAGTCTTGTCTGTCTAGTCTTGTCTGTCTAGTCTTGTCTGTCTAGTCTTGTCTGTCTAGTCTTGTCTGTCTAGTCTTGTCTGTCTAGTCTTGTCTGTCTAGTCTTGTCTGTCTAGTCTTGTCTGTCTAGTCTTGTCTGTCTAGTCTTGTCTGTCTAGTCTTGTCTGTCTAGTCTTGTCTGTCTAGTCTTGTCTGTCTAGTCTTGTCTGTCTAGTCTTGTCTGTCTAGTCTTGTCTGTCTAGTCTTGTCTGTCTAGTCTTGTCTGTCTAGTCTTGTCTGTCTTGTCTGTTTAGTCTTGTCTGTCTAGTCTTGTCTATCTAGGCTTGTCTGCCTTGTCTTGTCTGGCTAGTTTTGTCTGTCTAGTCCTGTCTGTCTAGTCTTGTCTGTCTAGTCTTGTCTGTCTAGTCTTGTATGTCTAGTCTTGTCTATCTAGTCTTGCCTGTCTAGTCTTGCTTGTCTAGTCTTGTCTGTCTAGTTCTGCCTGTCCAGTGTTGCCTGTCTAGGCTTGTCTAGTCTTATCTTGTCTTCTAGTCTTCTTTGTCTAGTCTTGTCCATCTAGTCTTGTCTATCTAGTCTTGTCTGTCTGGTCTTGCCTGTTTAGTCTTGCCTGTCTAGTCTTGCCTGTTTAGTCTTGAATGTCTAGTCTTGCATATCCAGTCTTGTCTGCCTAGTCTTCTCTGTCAAATATTGTCTATCTAGACTTGTCTGTCTAGACTTGCCTGTCTAGTCTTGTCACAAACATATGTCTAGTCTTGTCTGTCTGGTCTTTTCTGTCTAGACTTATATGTCTAGTTTTGTCCGTCTAGTCTTGTTTGTCTAGCCTTGTCTGTCTAGTCTTGCCTTTCTAGTCTTGCATGTCTAGTCTTTGTCTGTCTAGTCTTGCCTGTTTAGTCTTGTCTGTCTAATCTTGTCTGCCTTGTCTTGTCTGTTTAGACTTGTCTGTCTAGTCTTGCCGGTCTATTCTTGTCTGTCCAGTCTTGTCTGTCTAGTCTGGGCTGTCTAGTCTTGCCTGTCTAGTCTTGCCTGTCAAGTCTTGCCTGTCTAGTCTTGTCTGTCTAGTCTTGTATATCTAGTCTTGTCCGTCTAGCCTTGTCTGTCTAGTCTGGGCTGTCTAGTCGTGCCTGTCTAGTCTTGTCTGTCTAGTCTTGTCTGTCTAGTCTAGTCTGTCTAGTCTTGTCTGTCTAGTCTTGTCTGTCAAGTCTTGACTGTTTAGTCTTGTCTGTCTAGTCTTGTCTGTCTAGTCTTGTCTGCCTAGTCTTGTCCGTCTAGTCTTGTCTATCTAGTCTTGCCTGTCTAGTCTTGTCTGTCTAGTCTTGTCAGTCTAGTCTTGTCTGTCTAGTCGTGCCTGTCTAGTCTTGCCTGTCTAGTCTTGTCTGTCTAGTCTTGTCTGTCTAGTCTTGTCTGTCTAGTCTTGTCTGTGTAGTCTTGTCCGTCTAGTCTTGTCTGTCTAGTCTGGGCTGTCTAGTCTTGCCTGTCTAGTCAAATCAAATCCAATCAAATCAAAATCTTGCCTGACTAAACCAGTCTTGCCTGTCTAGTCTTGTCTGTCCAGTCTTGTCCGTCTAGTCTTGTCTGTCTAGTCTGGGCTGTCTAGTCTTGCCTGTCTAGTCTTGTCTGTCTAGTCTTGTCTGTCTAGTCTTGTCTGTCTAGTCTTGCCTGTCTAGTCTTGCCTGTCTAGTCTTGTCTGTCTAGTCTTGTCTGTCTAGTCTTGTCTGTCTAGTCTTGTCTGTGTAGTCTTGTCCGTCTAGTCTTGTCTGTCTAGTCTGGGCTGTCTAGTCTTGCCTGTCTAGTCAAATCAAATCAAATCAAATCAAAATCTTGCCTGACTAAACCAGTCTTGCCTGTCTAGTCTTGTCTGTCCAGTCTTGTCCGTCTAGTCTTGTCTGTCTAGTCTGGGCTGTCTAGTCTTGCCTGTCTAGTCTTGTCTGTCTAGTCTTGTCTGTCTAGTCTTGTCTGTCTAGTCTTGTCTGTCAAGTTTTGCCGGTCTAGTCTTTTCTGTCTAGTCTTGTCTGTCTAGTCTTGTCTGTCTAGTCTTGTCTGTCTAGTCTTGTCTGTCTAGTCTTGTCTGTCTAGTCTTGTCTGTCTAGTCTTGTCTGTCTAGTCTTGTCTGTCTAGTCTTGTCTGTCTAGTCTTGTCTGTCTAGTCTTGTCTGTCTAGTCTTGTCTGTCTAGTCTTGTCTGTCTAGTCTTGTCTGTCTAGTCTTGTCTGTCTAGTCTTGTCTGTCTAGTCTTGTCTGTCTAGTCTTGTCTGTCTAGTCTTGTCTGTCTAGTCTTGTCTGTCTAGTCTTGTCTGTCTAGTCTTGTCTGTCTAGTCTTGTCTGTCTAGTCTTGTCTGTCTAGTCTTGTCTGTCTAGTCTTGTCTGTCTAGTCTCGTCTGTCTAGTCTTGTCTGTCTAGTCTTGCCTGTTTAGTCTTGCCGGTCTAGTCTTGTCTGTCTAGTCTTGTCTGTCTAGTCTTGTCTGTCTAGTCTTGCCTGTCTAGTCTTGCCTGTTTAGTCTTGCCGGTCTAGTCTTGTCTGTCTAGTCTTGTCTGTCTAGTCTGGGCTGTCTAGTTTTGCCTGTCTAGTCTTGCCTGTCTAGTCTTGTCTGTCTAGTCTTGTCTGTCTAGTCTTGTCTGTCTAGTCTTGTCTATCTAGTCTTGTCCGTCTAGTCTTGTCTGTCTAGTCTTGGCTGTCTAGTCTTGCCTGTCTAGTCTTGTCTGTCTAGTCTTGTCTGTCTAGTCTTGTCTGTCTAGTCTTGTCTGTCTAGTCTTATCTATCTAGTCTTGTCCGTCTAGTCTTGTCTGTCTAGTCTTGCCTGACTTGTCTTGCCTGTCTAGTCTTTTCTATCTAATCTTCTCTGTCTAGTCTTGTCTGTCTAGTCTTATCAATTTAGTCTTGTCTATCTAGTATTGTCTGTACGTCATATGCCTAGTTCTGTCTGTATAGTCTTGTCGCTTTGGCGCTGTCTGGCTTATATTCACTGTCTGGTTTGTTAATGTTTGTTGGAAAGGAGGCGATAAATCGTGCAATCGGAACGTGCGGGTCGTGTTTCTTGTTGATGTTAATGGTTATTGTTAATTGTAACATGTTTAGCGGTCATTTGGTACTAATCCTTGTGTCTGCGTAAAGAACGGATTGATCGATTGAATCGGTCGTTTGATGGGGAATACCTGTTATGCCGCGCGATCTCCGCCTATGCAGATTATTATTAAAATGAATTTAATTTGAAAATCTTTTGTTTGTTAAATAAATTACAGTGAACATACGATTTTGGCTGTAAACAAAAATTTAAAAGTATTGGTTGTATCAAGAACAGTAATGCATTTTGTTCTTTGCATCTTGCACAGTGTTAAGATTATAGAATATATTTCCTATATTTCATCATCTGATGAAGCCACAGTGTGGTGAAACATCTACAAATAAATTTTTAAACGTATAAAACTGTGTTTTATTATATTTTTCTATTATAGAATATAACAAGAAAGCACATGAACTTGTAAACTTTGTCTGGACAGGGAATTTATAAATACGAGTATATTAACGCAAGCAAAAAGATTATAGAGGAAACTAAATAGCTAAATGATAACAAACAATAAATAAGGTAGATTATTGGTTGTCGTAGGTTCTCGTGAAAGACGTAATAATTCAATTAAAATTAGAAGAGATATACGCAGGTGATAGAGTGATGTACAGAAAGGTTCGATTAAAATAAACGGCTGCAGATAAAATCCAATAACTCTCGGCCAGGATTTAACTCGATTAAAATTAATCCAGGAATTATACAGACGAAAGAAATTGTGCATGCGTTGAAATTTCCATTTTAGATTGTGAAACGTACATTCGATTTATAAATATATTAAGATTAGTCTTTATTTATAACGAAACGCATAATAAAGCAGCGAACAGTGTGATGTGTCTATTACGACTGGTTTAATTGGTCCATTTGTCAGGTCGGCCTTATCGGAGTCCTTGCCTGCTGCCTGCGCCTGCAATATGCATATCACACAGAGGAAGGAGCACCCACCACATACACGAATATAGGTGCGGTCTGCTCCCTCGGAATCGGATCGAAAGGCCAAATCTAACATCGTGTCTCCGCTCACCAAACTACACACAAACTCAACACGCTTTACATTTATTAATAATCATATTGCGTTCAAGTCCGCTGTTCTTCGCGTAAATCATTTCGTTTTGTGAACGGAGAAGAAAAGAAATTATCTGGCATATGAGCGAAACATGTGTGCGACACCGTGCACCTGCCGATAATCGAACTGTACTTGCTTTGTTTAAGAGCTAGTAATGCTTCGAAAATGCTTCTAATTCATAAGAAAATAGAATCAGGAAAAATAAATAATGACCAGTGCATTGTTGTATGGATTGAAAAGGGATTTAGGATGGTCGCTTCTATGAAACTAGATGACTTTCTTGCTTAAACAACACCTAATACAGTGAATATTGTCTTGGATGTGTAGTCTTATCTGTCTAATCTTGTCTGTCTAGTCTTGTCTGTCTAGTCTTGTCTGTCTAGTCTTGTCTGTCTAGTCTTGTCTGTCTAGTCTTGTCTGTCTAGTCTTGTCTGTCTAGTCTTGTCTGTCTAGTCTTGTCTGTCTAGTCTTGTCTGTCTAGTCTTGTCTGTCTAGTCTTGTCTGTCTAGTCTTGTCTGTCTAGTCTTGTCTGTCTAGTCTTGTCTGTCTAGTCTTGTCTGTCTAGTCTTGTCTGTCTAGTCTTGTCTGTCTAGTCTTGTCTGTCTAGTCTGTCTAGTCTTGTCTGTCTAGTCTTGTCTATCTAGTCTTGTCTGTCTAGTCTTGTCTGTCTAGTCTTGTCTGTCTAGTCTTGTCTGTCTAGTCTTGTCTGTCTAGTCTTGTCTGTCTAGTCTTGTCTGTCTAGTCTTGTCTGTCTAGTCTTGTCTGTCTGGTCTTGTCTGTCTGGTCTTGTCTGTCTAGTCTTGTCTGTCTAGTCTTGTCTGTCTAGTCTTGTCTGTCTAGTCTTGTCTATCTAGTCTTGTCTGTCTAGTCTTGTCTGTCTAGTCTTGTCTGTCTAGTCTTGTCTGTCTAGTCTTGTCTGTCTAGTCTTGTCTGTCTAGTCTTGTCTGTCTAGTCTTGTCTGTCTAGTCTTGTCTGTCTAGTCTTGTCTGTCTAGTCTTGTCTGTCTAGTCTTGTCTGTCTAGTCTTGTCTGTCTAGTCTTGTCTGTCTAGTCTTGTCTGTCTAGTCTTGTCTGTCTAGTCTTGTCTGTCTAGTCTTGTCTGTCTAGTCTTGTCTGTCTAGTCTTGTCTGTCTAGTCTTGTCTGTCTAGTCTTGTCTGTCTAGTCTTGTCTGTCTAGTCTTGTCTGTCTAGTCTTGTCTGTCTAGTCTTGTCTGTCTAGTCTTGTCTGTCTAGTCTTGTCTGTCTAGTCTTGTCTGTCTAGTCTTGTCTGTCTAGTCTTGTCTGTCTAGTCTTGTCTGTCTAGTCTTGTCTGTCTAGTCTTGTCTGTCTAGTCTTGTCTGTCTAGTCTTGTCTGTCTAGTCTTGTCTGTCTAGTTTTGTCTGTCTAGTCTTGTCTGTCTAGTCTTGTCTGTCTAGCCTTGTCTGTCTGGTCTTGTCTGTCTGGTCTTGTCTGTCTAGTCTTGTCTGTCTAGTCTTGTCTGTCTAGTCTTGTCTGTCTAGTCTTGTCTGTCTAGTCTTGTCTGTCTAGTCTTGTCTGTCTAGTCTTGTCTGTCTAGTCTTGTCTGTCTAGTCTTGTCTGTCTAGTCTTGTCTGTCTAGTCTTGTCTGTCTAGTCTTGTCTGTCTAGTCTTGTCTGTCTAGTCTTGTCTGTCTAGTCTTGTCTGTCTAGTCTTGTCTGTCTAGTCTTGTCTGTCTAGTCTTGTCTGTCTAGTCTTGTCTGTCTAGTCTTGTCTGTCTAGTCTTGTCTGTCTAGTCTTGTCTGTCTAGTCTTGTCTGTCTAGTCTTGTCTGTCTAGTCTTGTCTGTCTAGTCTTGTCTGTCTAGTCTTGTCTGTCTAGTCTTGTCTGTCTAGTCTTGTCTGTCTAGTCTTGTCTGTCTAGTCTTGTCTGTCTAGTCTTGTCTGTCTAGTCTTGTCTGTCTAGTCTTGTCTGTCTAGTCTTGTCTGTCTAGTCTTGTCTGTCTAGTCTTGTCTGTCTAGTCTTGTCTGTCTAGTCTTGTCTGTCTAGTCTTGTCTGTCTAGTCTTGTCTGTCTAGTCTTGTCTGTCTAGTCTTGTCTGTCTAGTCTTGTCTGTCTAGTCTTGTCTGTCTAGTCTTGTCTGTCTAGTCTTGTCTGTCTAGTCTTGTCTGTCTAGTCTTGTCTGTCTAGTCTTGTCTGTCTAGTCTTGTCTGTCTAGTCTTGTCTGTCTAGTCTTGTCTGTCTAGTCTTGTCTGTCTAGTCTTGTCTGTCTAGTCTTGTCTGTCTAGTCTTGTCTGTCTAGTCTTGTCTGTCTAGTCTTGTCTGTCTAGTCTTGTCTGTCTAGTCTTGTCTGTCTAGTCTTGTCTGTCTAGTCTTGTCTGTCTAGTCTTGTCTGTCTAGTCTTGTCTGTCTAGTCTTGTCTGTCTAGTCTTGTCTGTCTAGTCTTGTCTGTCTAGTCTTGTCTGTCTAGTCTTGTCTGTCTAGTCTTGTCTGTCTAGTCTTGTCTGTCTAGTCTTGTCTGTCTAGTCTTGTCTGTCTAGTCTTGTCTGTCTAGTCTTGTCTGTCTAGTCTTGTCTGTCTAGTCTTGTCTGTCTAGTCTTGTCTGTCTAGTCTTGTCTGTCTAGTCTTGTCTGTCTAGTCTTGTCTGTCTAGTCTTGTCTGTCTAGTCTTGTCTGTCTAGTCTTGTCTGTCTAGTCTTGTCTGTCTAGTCTTGTCTGTCTAGTCTTGTCTGTCTAGTCTTGTCTGTCTAGTCTTGTCTGTCTAGTCTTGTCTGTCTAGTCTTGTCTGTCTAGTCTTGTCTGTCTAGTCTTGTCTGTCTAGTCTTGTCTGTCTAGTCTTGTCTGTCTAGTCTTGTCTGTCTAGTCTTGTCTGTCTAGTCTTGTCTGTCTAGTCTTGTCTGTCTAGTCTTGTCTGTCTAGTCTTGTCTGTCTAGTCTTGTCTGTCTAGTCTTGTCTGTCTAGTCTTGTCTGTCTAGTCTTGTCTGTCTAGTCTTGTCTGTCTAGTCTTGTCTGTCTAGTCTTGTCTGTCTAGTCTTGTCTGTCTAGTCTTGTCTGTCTAGTCTTGTCTGTCTAGTCTTGTCTGTCTAGTCTTGTCTGTCTAGTCTTGTCTGTCTAGTCTTGTCTGTCTAGTCTTGTCTGTCTAGTCTTGTCTGTCTAGTCTTGTCTGTCTAGTCTTGTCTGTCTAGTCTTGTCTGTCTAGTCTTGTCTGTCTAGTCTTGTCTGTCTAGTCTTGTCTGTCTAGTCTTGTCTGTCTAGTCTTGTCTGTCTAGTCTTGTCTGTCTAGTCTTGTCTGTCTAGTCTTGTCTGTCTAGTCTTGTCTGTCTAGTCTTGTCTGTCTAGTCTTGTCTGTCTAGTCTTGTCTGTCTAGTCTTGTCTGTCTAGTCTTGTCTGTCTAGTCTTGTCTGTCTAGTCTTGTCTGTCTAGTCTTGTCTGTCTAGTCTTGTCTGTCTAGTCTTGTCTGTCTAGTCTTGTCTGTCTAGTCTTGTCTGTCTAGTCTTGTCTGTCTAGTCTTGTCTGTCTAGTCTTGTCTGTCTAGTCTTGTCTGTCTAGTCTTGTCTGTCTAGTCTTGTCTGTCTAGTCTGTCTAGTCTGTCTAGTCTTGTCTGTCTAGTCTGTCTAGTTTTATCTGTCTGATCTTGTCTGTCTTTGTCTAATCTTGCCAAGAAGTCTTACCAATCGTGTCTGCTTAAATTCGACTATTTTAAAGACAAATAAAACTATAACTGTTAAAACTTGATAATTAAGTGTGAAGTCTATAATTTTTATACTTAATTAGCTGGAATAATTATTTTGGTTAATTTGTGTTTTGAACAAGAAAAAAGTGTAAATAACACGTTTCTGCGGTAAGATTTAGTCGTTTGGCTGTTAACCTTCTGTCCAAATACGGACGATTTAATCCCGGCAACGGAGAACGAAACGTGTGAAATGAACTCACGAAAATTCCTCGAACTAACGCGCACAAAACGAGAAGTGAACACAGGCAGGACTTGTTTTTACACACACACACACGGAGGAATAAAAAACTAAATATATATTAGAGAGAGGATGAAAAAACGCACGGCGTAATTACAGATGGTACAATTGCAGCAGCACGTAAAAGTAATTTGATTCCCTTTTTTTCGTTCGGAGTTGCTTTTCGGTTCTGAGTCGCAGGTTTCTGATAAACGATTCCTCGTTTCGAACCTGCTCTAACGATATCTTCCGCAACTTAAATCAAACACTCAACGATTCATCTACAATTTCATGTTCAAACAAATTACAAATCAATAAATAATCTCTCGAAACTCTTAATCTGCATTGCGTACTTACGTATTAACGCCACCACCGCTATATATTGGATCGAGAGTTCGCGTTGCCGCGCGTATGTTGTCTTGATTTATCTGTCCGCTTCGCAGCGGGCAACCTAATCTATCCGAGGTTAAAAAGTATTTTGAGTTTTAAAAATGTTTTAATTTTAAATAAAATGTTTTATTTTATGATTCATCATAAAAAAATTAGGTGTAGATTGGCGGCATTTAAAAATGTAGCGGTGACACGTTAAGGCGTTAATACGTAAGTACCCTGCATTATTTCACGCGATGAAAACTCTTTTTACATGTGATTTCATAAAATTCGTTTAAATCGTCTGATTCGTCTATTCTTGTCTGTTTAATCTTGCATATATAATTTCCATAACAAGTTTCTAATTGCAGTGTGTACGATAGGAAACAAATAGCTGAAATGTAACGTATGTAAAACGTCGCTGGCTAATAACAATGTTTTAATATCAATTTCATAACTAATTAACACATTAGAGTCGCGAATGAGAAAGAAAAGAGTGATTGAAAGACAACAGGATTAGTGTAGACGCGTTCAATTGTGCACTAAACACATATTTATATACTTACGGTCAATTGAGCACAAAGTGCATTGTGCACAATCCACGGCGCACTCGATTCAATGCAAATTAATTGAAGGTTGCCATTTACACGAACAGCCCGTAATTAGATGTTTGATGGAAAATCGATTGTGTGCATGATTTCAAGTGTTTTATATGCAACAAATTAGCTCACTTATGGGATATTATAAGCCAACACCAGCCGAGTTATTAGTTTGAGTTTAAACTCGTTTTTCCTTCCTCAGGCTCAGTGGTACGTAAATCATGGGTCGCGACCCCCAGAGGAGTCGATAGAGATTTTTTTTGGGTCGTCGAATTCATAAAAAATTTAAGGCATTTCGTGTGTAAGTATTGGGTAACAGTAAATATATAAATTTTCAAAGATTGAAATTTTCAAACTTAATTTTCTCAAAAAATAATTTGGGGATTTCTTTCAAATTTTGTGGAGATGTTGGTAGAACTGTTTCGGAATATTTAGCAAAATTTTCACAATATTTTAATATTCATTTTAACAAATAATGCAATTTAATTAAATAAACCGTATATAATATCCGCGGATGTGTTTAAAGTTCATGAAAGCATGTGATCACTGACACGTAAGTGATTTCACGGAACTGAACGGCTACGGCACTGATGCGTGTGAGTACCAAGCCAAATGCATTTTATCAGATATGTTCATGAAAGCATGTGATCACTGACACGGAAGTGATTTTTCGGAAAATTTTCAACGGTTTTTCACTCTTTTGGTCCTTTTCCTCCATTTTGTTGCAAGTTTTTCTCACAGAATTATCTAAAATTCCTTACGCATCTTTTGCGACTAAATTCATTAAAATCGGTGATAAATTTTTCGAGCAATCAAGAAAAAAACTCGCAAGACCTTGAAATATTGATGACATTGAAGCGTTTTTCTTAAATTCAAGCTTTACAGCAAAACTTGAAATATGAAATAATGCTAAACTCGTCGAGACGAGATGCATTTTATCGCCGGTACGAGTATAGTATAAATATTTTGATTGCTAGTAGGAAAATTGTAGTGTAGTATAATGGTCTATTAATACGCCTCCGTAATGTATCAGTGTCGTATCCGTTCAGTATCACTGAAAACCGTGACGTTACAATGACTACAGCTGAGTGATTTCATTGGCAATTTTGATAATATGAAATAACACGAAACGGTTACGGACACAAGACTGAACTGTGCCGGATGAGTGTAGATGAAACATAATTCAAAGTTGATGAAATTATATCAGATGTGTTTAAACAATGTTAAAGTTCATGCAAGCATGTGATTACTGAGACGGAAGTGATTTCACGAAACTGAACAGATACGGCACTGATGCGTGTGAGTAAGCCAAGCAAAATGCATTATATCAGATGTGTTTGAACAATGTTAAAGTTCATGAAAGCATGTGATTACTGGGACGGAAGTAATTTCACGGAACTGAACGGATACGGCACTGATGCGTGTGAGTAAGCCAAGAAAAATGCAATATATCAGATGTGTTTAAACAATGTTGAAGTTCATGAAAACTTGTTATCATAGGCACGGAAGTGATTTTCACGGAACTGAACGGATACGGCACTGATGCGTGAGAGCAAGTCTATGTGTGAGATGCGTGTGGGTAAGTGAGATGCGTGTAGTAAGCCAAACAAAATGCATTATATTAGATGTGTTTAAACAATATTAAAGTTCATGAAAGCATGTGATCACTGACATGGGATTGATTTTCACGGAACTGAACGGATACTATATATATATATGGATTAATCAATGTAATTAAATTGTACCTTAAAAATCAAATTTGCAAACATTGAAATTTTCAAACTAAATTTTTTCAAAAACTAATTTGTGGATTTGTTTCAAATTTTCTGGAGATGTTGGTAGAATTGTTTCGGAATATTTACCAAATTTTCCCAATGTTTTAATATGTATTTCACCGAGTATTGCAGATTTTTGTAAATTCCTCCTAGAAAATCAAATTTGCAAGCATTGAAATCTTTAGCAATTTTTTTTAGCAATTTAATTAAATAATCCTTATATAATATCCGCAGATGTGTTTAAAATTCATGAAATCATGTGATCACTGACACGGAAGTGATTTCACGGAACTGAACGGATACGGCACTGATGCGTGTAAGTGCCAAGCTAAATACATTATATCAGATGTGTTTAAACAATGTTAAAGTTCATGAAAGCATGTGATCACTGACACGGAAGTGATTTTACGGAACTGAACGGATACGGCACGGATTCGTGTAAGTGCCAAGCTAAATGCGTTATATCAGATGTGTTTAAACAATGTTAAAGTTCATGAAAGCATGTGATCACTGACACGGAAGTGATTTCACGGAACTGAACGGATACGGCACTGATGCGTGTAAGTGCCAAGCTAAATGCATTATATCAGATGTGTTTAAACAATGTTAAAGTTCATGAAAGCATGTGATCACTGACATGGAAGTGATTTCACGGAAAATTTTCAACGGTTTTTCACTCTTTTGGTCCATTTCCTCCATTTTTTTGCAAGTTCTTCTCACAGAATTATTTAGTAAATTTCCTTACGCATTTTTTGCGACTAAATTCATTAAAATCGGTGAGAAATTTTTCGAGCAATCAAGAAAAAAACTCGCAAGACCTTGAAATATTGATGACTGAGTTGAAGCGTATACGCAAAACTTTGAAGCGAAAACTTGAAATTTGAAATAATGCTAAACTCGTCGAGACGAGATGCATTCTCTCGCCGGTACGAGTATAGTATAATTATTTTGATTGCTAGTAGGGAAATTGTAGTGTAGTATAATAGTCTATTAATACGCCTCCGGAATGTATCAGTGTCATATCCGTTAAGTATCACTGAAAACCGTGACGTTACATTGACTACAGCTGAGTGATTTCATTGGCCATTTTGATAATATGAAATAACACGAAACGGTTACGGACACAAGACTGAACTGTGCCGGATGAGTGTAGATGAAACATAATTCAAAGTGGATGAAATTATATCAGATGTGTTTAAACAATGTTAAAGTTCATGAAAGCATGTGATTACTGAGACGGAAGTGATTTCACGGAACTGAACGGATACGGCACTGATGCGTGTGAGTAAGCCAAGCAAAATTCATTATATCAGATGTGTTTAAACAATGTTAAAGTTCATGAAAGCATGTGATTACTGAGACGGAAGTGATTCCACGGAACTGAACGGATACGGCACTGATGCGTGTGAGTAAGCCAAGCAAAATGCATTATATCAGATGTGTTTAAACAATGTTGGAGTTCATGAAAACTTGTGATCATAGACACGGAAGTGATTTTCACGGAACTGAACGGATACGGCACTGATGCGTGCGAGTAAGTCTATGTGTGAGATGCGTGTGGGTAAGTGAGATGCGTGTAGTAAGCCAAGCAAAATTATATCAGATGTGTTTAAACAATATTAAAGTTCATGAAAGCATGTGATCACTGACACGGAAGTGATTACACTGAATAGATGCGGCGCTGATGCGCGAGAGTAGGCCAAGCAAATCAGATGTGTTTAAACAAGATTAAATTTCATGGAAGCAAGTGATCACCGACAAGGATTGATTTTCACGGAACTGAACGGATACTATATATACGGATTAATCAATTTAATTAAATTCCACCTTGAAAATCAGATTTGCAAACAATTGAAATTTTCAAACCAAATTTTTTCAAAAACTAATTTGAGGATTTGTTTAAAATTTTCTGGAGATGTTGGTAGAACTGTTTCGGAATGTTTAACAAATTTTCCCAATGTTTTAATATGTATTTCACCGAATATTGCAGTTTTTTGAAAATTCCACTTTGAAAATCAAATTTGCTTAATTTTCTCAAAAACTAATTGAGGAATTTGTTTTAAATTCTGTGGAGATGTTGGTAGAACTGTTCCGGAATATTTACCAAATTTTCTCAACATTTTAATATTTATTTCAGCAAATAGTGCAGTTTTTTTGTAAATTTCACCTTGAAAATCAAATTTGCAAACATTGCAATTTTCAATCTTAATTTTCTCAAAAACTAATTTGTGGATTGCATTGGTAAAACCATCCTAAGTTATGAATTGGTAAAACCATACAACATTATAGATAATCAGATAAACTTAATAAAGACGGAACAAAGCTTGAATATATAAATATACTCAACCTTTCCGGAACTCTATAATACTAATGAGTCTTTTTAGGACTACCAAAAACAAATCTCTTATGAATTTTAAGTGAGTGATTTACAAAATATTGTTCATGGAAGCAAAGCTGTGCTGATGAGAGATAAATCTCGAAACGCGTCCACAGATGGCTATCCACTCAAGGTATCGGAAAGACATGATCTTAAAAAATCAAAGTTATTTTTATGGTTTTTGTTGAGTGCCACGAAGGTGGACTGAAAGCTATAGAATAACTGACAAATTTCATAAGAGATTTGTTTTTGGTAGTCCTAAAAAGACTCATTAGTATTATAGAGTTCCGGAAAGGTTGAGTATATTTATATATTCAAGCTTTGTTCCGTCTTTATTAAGTTTATCCTAAGTTATAGATAATCATACTAACTTAAATCAATCGGAACACAGCCTGAATATGTAAATATATTCAACCTTTCCGGAGCTCTATAACAATTACTGAGTCTTTTTAGGACTACCAAAAGTAGGTGGTAGTCCTAAAAATACTCAGTGATTGTTATAGAGCTCCGGAAAGGTTGAATATATTTATATATTCAGGCTGTGTTTATATATTCAGGCCGATTGTTTTAAGTTTGTTAATTTGTGGATTTGTTTCAAATTTTGTGGAGATGTTGGTGGAACTGTTTATAGAACGGAAATGTTGGTAGAACGGAAATTACATTGTTTGCGTTACTTCTATCCAGGGGTCGCGATAAAATTTTACACAAAATATTGGATCGCAAATAAAAATAGTTTAATGCGCGCCACTGCTCTACCTCATACGTACGAGTCAGATTATTGAGACTAACATATTTATGTTTCTTTGCTTCATAACTTAACCTCAACTAGGGCAATAACATTTGATTTAACGTTCATTTGTTGCATTTGCGTCATAATAAGTCACGGATATTGTCACGTTTCATTAAATACAAAACCAAATCATTTTCGCTTCTGATGTATCGTTGAAATCACCTACCGTTTTCGTTAATCCCGAAGCAATTTATTGTCAATATCTGCCGCAGATATTGAACACTAAGAAATTCATAAATAAATTATGTCGGATTAAGTAGGGGAGAGCTGCCAAATGTATACTGATCACCTAAATCGTACCAGCTCTTTTAAAAATCAATGCATTTGATGTCTCCTAGTACTAAAGATATGAACTTTGTAACGTCGGGATGTAGAGGTTCGGGTTCGGAAATACAACCGCAAAGGTGATGTATTTACAAACAACGATTTATTAGATTAGTCACAGTTACTTTTATAATGTGAGGATCTACCAAGGTCTAGTAAGTAAAGACAGGGTAGGTAGTTAGGTGGTAGTTCTAGTTAGGTGTTACCGCAAGCAAGCGCCTAGACGAACTCTCCTCCTCCCTTCACTTTCTCTCTTCTTTCTCCTCCCTTGTATCATGTGTCCTGTGCTGGTCTGTGCTGGTCTTGAGCTTTCGCCCAGCTGTGCCGCCGTCTTGTGGCTTGTTTTTCGTTGTTTTTTTTTTCTCCTCCCTTGTACGATGTAGCTGTTTATATACCGTTGGGTGGTGGAACTCGAGAGGGGGTGGGCTAAAAGGTGCGACTTGGGACAGGGTTGCTGCGCGACGGGCAGCGCTCCAAGAGGGTACTCGCGGGGCGCTCTGGTACTATTTCCGCTACAACTTTTATTTATGTCGATAAAGTACCTAACCAAAGTAAGTCATTAAAGTAGTCAGTTAGTAACATAAGCAAAAAGTCATAAGCATGAAGTGTTGTTTTGTGAATGACAGAAGCACAAAGAAATCAGGTAAGTCTGATGTTAATTTTAAACGATTTTTAAAAAATTTACGACGCAGTTGTGGTCTGCGCCTTGCTGAACATCTCCTCTATATCTCCAATAAACGCTGCAAACAGGCTGGGGCTTAGAGGGCAGCCTTGTCTCACGCCCTTATGAGCATTAAAACCTTCGCTCACCCTTCCATCAACTCTCACTCTACTTATTGTCTCTTCATAAATCTCTTCTCTTTTTATTACAAGATGCTCATTTATCCTTTTCTTTCTCAAGCATTCCCACAGTGAATCTCTTTCCTCATTATCAAAGGCCGCCTTCAGGTCCACAAAAAATGCATACATCTTGCCACCCCTCTTTTTTATCTCATTCCCTACTATGTGATTCAAGAAGTATACATTTTCCATGGTCTCTCTACCTTTCCTAAATCCCGCCTGCCCGTCTGGTATCACACCCCGCTCCTTCATTTCCTTCATCAGTCTCTCTTCAACAATCATTGCATATATCTTATATGCGGTATTGAGCAGAGTGATCCCCTTATAATTACTGGCTGTTTCCCTTTCTCCTTTCTTATATATGGGGCATATTATCTCCTCTTTCCACTCCTGTGGGAAGCGCTCTCCATTCCACACTCCGTTCATTATCTCTAACAACCTGTCAGCTTCCCTTTCAGTTCCATATATCCACGATTCCTTCTGTATGCCGTCCCCCGACGGTGCCTTTTTCCATTTCAGTTTATTCAGTTGTTGTTCTAATTCTTCTCTTGTTATGTCTTCTATTTCTCCCACTCTGTGTTGTCCCTTTTTCTTTTCTTGTCTGATATCATCACACCCCAGCAGCTCACTGAAGCAGCTCTCCATTCCTCCATAGTAATTCTATCACTTACTCTTTCTACTTTTTTCTTTCTTTCCCTATTTATGTATTTCCATGCCTCTTCTTCCGTCTTTATGCCCTTCATCTTTAGTTCTTCTTCCATCCGCTTCTTTCGCTTCTTCTCTTTGCATACTAAATTGTACCTCTTGCGTGCTCTCTTGTACTCATCTCTAGTTGCTTTTTCTCTTTTCCAATTTCTTAGTTTCTTTCTTACTGATTGCTTCCTTTCCCTGCATTCTTTATCCCACCACTCGTTTTCCAAGACCCCACACCTTCACTCTTGTCTCTATCACTGACTGAATTTAATAAAAATCTACAATTTCTGAAGTCTTACATATTTTTGGAAACTAGCTCTGTTATATTATTTTTTATTTTGCGTCTGTAATGGACTCATAACAGCACTCATATGCGTGCGGTTATGGCTCGCCGAGTACAATAAAATTTTCTCAATGTAGATATATCGGCGTTTCTTATTTAGAAATGGCATAAAAGAGCGCAAAATAGAAAAAAACTCGTTTGTAAGGCGTTTGTAAAATCGCGCTTACTGAACTTGTTCTTTAATATACTATTATTTCGATTTAGTTTATAAAACATGCCGATAATGTTTTAAGATTATACTTGCCGCAGCGACTCCGTGGAGTGATCACTCGGCGTTCACGTGCTAGTTCGTAGTGACGTTGTAAAAAGCCTGATTTACACTGCTTTGCCAAATTTTACTTTTCTGCGGAAAATATAAATCCCAATACTATAACTGGTTTAAAGTTTCGGCTGCGTGATCTACGATTTAAAAGCGATTGCACTGACCAAAAGGGAATCCCCGAAAATCACGTGAAGATCACGCAAGTTTATTATTTCTTCGGGTGGCTGCAGCAAGTACAGCTTCAAATTTTTGTCAGGACGTCAGGATTTTTTGTCGCGGTATAATTTCAATAACTGCATCTTAAATCTTAATGATACGATTTAGGAAACAACGGTACGATTTACGAAAAAAAATCGTACCGTTGTTTCCTAAATGGTATCAGTGCGATTTAAGATGCAGTTATTGAAATCTTACCGCGAAAATAAACGATTTACAATATTTCAAAATTTTTTAGCATCGAAAAGCGAAAATATTGTGAATGGACAGAAGAACAAATGAAATTAGCATTATAGGCTTACAGGAATAAAAAATACGTATTCAACGAATGGTCTCGGCGGTATAAAATTCCAAAGCCAACGTTAAGAAGACACCAAGGATTTGATAAAAATACCTACTTCCGCATTAAAAAGGGTTGGGGCATTACAAACAATACCTGCAGAATTGGTAAAACCATACTTATTACATTATAGATAATCATATAAACTTAATAAAGTCGGAACACAGCCTGAATATATAAATATATTCAACCTTTCCGGAGCTCTATAATACTAATGAGTCTTTTTAGGACTACCAAAAACAAATCTAATGTGAAATTTGTCAGTTATTTTATAGCTTTCAGTCCACCTTCGTGGCACAAAACAAAAACCAGAAAAATAACATTGTTTTTGAAGATCATGTCTTTCCGCTAACTTAAGTGGATATAATATGACCATCTGTAAACGCGTTTCGAGATTTATCTCTCATCAGTACAGCTTTGCTTTTATGAACAACAATTTGTAAACCACTTATTTGAAACCCATGTGGATGATTAGGGTTAGATATCTTTAATATGACATTTCGTGAGGGAGACATGAACTTAGCAGGTTATTGATTTAAATGATAATTTAGAGTTGGTAAAACCATACTACATTATAGATAATCATATAAACTTAATTAAGTCGGAACACAGCCTGAATATATAAAGGTTTTTGGTAGTTCTAAAAAGACTCATTAGTATTATAGAGCTCCGGAAACGTTGAATATATTTATATATTCAGGCTGTGTTCCGACTTTATTAAGTTTAATACCTGCAGATGTTGAAAAAGAAGATATTGAAAGTAGTTCATTCATTTTTTAGTTTATATATAACAGATGTCCGGCGCAAAACATCAAGAACATAGAAGCAATTTAAATGTGGTGTTATAGGAGGATGCTGAGAATACCATGGGTTGACAGGTTTCAAATGAGGAAGTACTACGCCGAATGAATAAAGACCAATAAATTAGTAACACCATAAAAAGGAGAAAATTAGAATATCTAGGACATGTTATGAGAGGATATAGATATAATATCCTTAAGCTAATTATTCAGGGAAAAATAAAAGGCAAGAGAACGGCAGAAGAAGAATCTCTTGGCTGCGACACTAGAGGGATTGGCTTGGTTGCACGTCCGCAGAACTCTGCAGACGGACGATTGATAAGGTCCGAGTAGTGGTGATGATTTCCAATCTGCGATAGGAGCGAAATTTCAAGAAGAAGAGATGTCCGACGCTTAGCTTATCAAATTGTGGAACAAAATAATATTCGAAATAATATACAAATTTAATCCAAATACTAACATGGAAAAAAGTGTTTTTTTTTTTAAGAAATCCGACGCTTTGGGTCCGACAACTGGAAAATACTTAAATTGCACTAGCTAAAGGATTCAACAGGGAATCAATCGGTCACGATTTTTTTTTTCGGTTAACAGGTCATGCAACTCATAGATTGCAACGACTTGATGAGGGAGTGTTTGGGCCTCTACAAAAATATTATGATCAATCATTGGACTAATGGATGACGTGTAATGCAGATCAATGTGTGACACAATACGAAGTAACTGAGTTAATAACATGCGATTAGTATAACTGTCCGAAATGCAGTTATTTCTTTTAAAGCTAGCGCATGTTGGCCGATAAATCGAATTGTTTGGCCAATTGTGGCCAATTGTTTTTAGCGATGCTGATTTTGCACCCAGAGAATTATTAAACGAAGCGAATTATAAGTAGAACAAAGGTGGGAAACAATAAGAGAAGGTATCACAAAAACAGCAGAAATCGAAGTTGGGTATAGAACGAAAAAGCCCAAGGTAGGTGGGATTAGGAATGCAGAAAAGCAGTAGAGAAAAGAAATGAATCCAGAAGTAAACTTATCCAAAGGCCAACAAGAAATAGAAGAGAAGAATACGAGGAACTAAGAAGGAACACCAAGAAATTGATAAGAAGAAAGAAGAGAGCACTGCTGGATTCCCAAATACAAGAACTGGAAGAATCACATAAAAGGAAAGAAGTGAAGAGGACATATAATATATCAAGAAACACCAGACTAGATTTTCACCCAAGGCCATCTATTTTTAAAAACAGAGAAGGAAAATGCATAGTAGAAACAAAAGCAGTTATTGAAATAAGGCGTCAACATTTTGCGAACTTATTGAATCAAGCAGAGAGAAAAAATGACAACTACAAAAAGGAAGAAAGTCTAACGGCACAACTTCTAATAACAGACCCCACTTACGAAGAAGTAGTTAAAACCATATGAGAGCTAAACAACGACAAGGCACCTGGTATAGATAATATCCCGGCAGAATTAATAAGGAACGGAGGGGAAGCACTAGCCAAACAAATACACAAACTGATCATCGAGATATGAAAAGAGGAAAGAATCCCTGAAGAATGGAACACGGCGATCATATGTCTCGTTTACAAAAAAGGTGACAAACTTAACTGTAACAACTACAGAGGAATATCGCTGCTCTGTATAACATATAAAATATTCACAAGTATACTACGCCAAAGAATATCAGAATATGGAAAGGAAATCATAGGGGAGCATCAGGCAGGTTTCAGAGAAGGACAATCAACTATTGACCAGATCTTCACCACCCGACAAATACTAGAAAAATCATGGGAGTATAATTTACCAATATATGAGCTATTCATTGACTTCAAGGAAGCCTACGATAGTATAGACCGGAACAGGCTATATGATATAATGGAAGCTTTTGGCATACCAATCGAGTTAGTGAGATTAATCAAAACAACAATGATAGACTCAAAGGCTGTAGTGAGAATACAAGACCAAATGACAGACATACTCTCAACCACTAAAGGAGTACGGCAGGAGATGGACTTGCATCGATGCTATTCAATATTGCATTAGAGAAGGCAATAAGAAACACCAGTGATAACATCAACAGCACAATAATACACAAGTCATATCAAATAATTACCTACGCAGACGATATTAATCTAGTGGTCAGAACAGAACGGGAAATCAATGAAGTATTCAGCAAACTGGAAACACAGGCCAGTAAAATCGGACTGAAGGTCAACGAAACAAACACCAAACTACTACCGATGAAACCAAGAAGAAGACTTGGCCATAATTACACAATAGGAGATAACAACTTCGAAGTAGTACAACAATGCAAATACCTGGGATCCCAAATCAACAGTGAAAATGATATCAAACAGGAAATACAACAACGCATACTACCTGGAAATAGAGCCTACTTTTCACTTTCACATATATTTATTTCACTTATATAAGTCCTAATCAGTCTCAAGAAAAACAAAAATCACAATTTACAAAGCCATTATAAGGCCAGTAGTGACATATGGTAGTGAGACATAGACAATCACCAAGTACTCGGAGGAAATATTAACCTGATAGGAACGACGAATCCTAAGGAAAATATATGGACCGGTAGTAGAGAATGGGAAATGGAGAATCCGATATAATTTCGAAATAAAACAGAAATATAACCACCCAGATATTGTCGAATTTATAAAATTACAAAGATTAAAATGGGCGGGACACTTGGAGAGAATGGGTGAGAACCCAATACCAAAGAAAGTATATACTGGGCGGATGGAGGGTGCAAGGGGAAGAGGACGACCAAATCAGAGATGGATAAACAATATTGAAGAGGACGCCAAACAAATATTAAAAGTTCATAATTGGAAAACAACAGCAAGGCAACGAGACGACTGGAGGCAGAAAATACGGGCGGCCCAGGTCCAAATGGGACTGTAGCGCCACGAAGAAGAAGAAGAATTATTAAACACTACTGAACCTGAGCCTGCAACTATATTTGAACCTGAACCTAAACCTATACTTGAACTTTAAGTTGTAGTAACACCTAATAATACTGAATGTGTGATTGATAGATCTATAGATTGATAGATCCCTATAAAAGTCTGTGTCGCAGAAATCAGTCCAAAACCTTCATCGAAAGGATCCAGGAAAAGGCGGTGCAGCCCTGCTTCTTTTCCTGGACCCTTTCCGTGAAGCTTCGGCAACAGTGCTTACCAGTAGCCCATATCAAAAGGAATTATCAAAAACCAGTAGCCCATATCAAAATAATTGCAATGGAAACAAATCAAACGAAGAAAAATTGATTTCACGCCTTCAACCAATATCGCTGCTCCAGTTCTCATAGAAAAGGAGAATGAAAACGATTTTTTTTTTCTTTGCAATAATTCTTATTTAACCTTCCAGCAGCACGTGGGGTCCGCAACGGACCACAGAGCAAATTTTTTTCATCTCGAATTTTCTCGATTTTTTTTAACGCTTTGAGCGGAGCGGCTGGGCTTCTAGAACACCTTTTTCTATTATATTTTACATGTTCTGCACAAATTTGGCTTTATTTCGACTATCACAGCCTGAGATATATCACATCAAAGATAAAAGTCACGGGCAGTAGCACCTGGGGTCCCCATGCGTATTCAATGATTTTTGGACTGGAAGGAATCATCAACATCGAGCAAAGGAACTTTAGGATAGGACGAGGAGCTCAAAAAGGATGCGTCATCCTTACTACTCAACATATATGGTAAGTTTATACTAAGAAGAGCTCTGGACTGGGAACTGGGAAGGCGGAATATTCATTTGCGGTAGGAAAATAAACAACTTACGGTTTGTCGACGATACCACAATCATCGCACAAAACTAAGAAGAAATGACCGAACATCTGGGAAGAGTCGAGAGAGAAAGCTCAATGTTCGGACTTGAGCTAAATCGCCAAAAACCAAAGCTGGTAGTAGGTCGTGGCAACAGGAGAGAAAATCCACCTAGGTTCCTGCATAAAGAGTGACGGGCAATACGTCCACAGAAATTAGAAGCCGCATAACATTTCAATGGACTACATTATATCCAGAGAGCTTGCCAAAAACAACGGCCAAAAGGGAAATATTTTTGCTACGACTTAGTCGCGAATTAGTCGCTCAAAGCATCGCAGTCCGTCTACAAAACCCCCGATCCTTGCAGAAGGGAGTAAAATCGGGTTTAGTTTCATTGGGCTATACTATAGAAATACCCTCTACGGTAGTACCCCAAGCAACTAACTCAGCTAACAAAGCAAGATGTTTTTTATGTCCTACATCAGGGGTGGCGAACCTTTTTCCGGCCGCGTGAAATTATTTTAAATTTTGACGTTTTGAAATACTGACGTGCCAGGTCTACTTTTACAATGTGATAGTGAAAATCAATTACCGTATTAGCGTGAAATTTGTCGTGTCTTGTGCGCCTTTTGAAATTAGGGGCAAACCAATCAACGGATTGTAAAAAAACGTAGTATCATTTCATGTTCTCACGAGATCTCACAAATTCGCAAATTTCAAAATTTTAGCTTTGTAAATACGGCTTTCGTTAATTTTTTAAATTTTTGTGCATCTCTTGCAATTACAGGCAACCCAATCCACGGATTTTGATGAAACGTGATATGATTTGATATTCTTGCGAAATCTCACAAACTATCAAATTTCAAAATTTTGGCTTTGTAAATACAGCTTTTGTGAATTTTTGAAGTTTATAAATTTGTGTGCGCCTTTTGCAATTAAGGATAAACCAATCGACGGATTTTAATGAAACGTAGTATGATTTGATATTCTTGTGAGATCTCACAAATTCCCAAATTTCAAAATTGTAGCTGTGTAAATACGGATTTCGAGAATTTTTGAAATTTGTAAATTTAAAAAAAAATTGGTGTCGTCTTTTGCAATTACGGACAAACCAATCGGCGGATTTTGATGAAACTTAATACGAATTGATACTCTTACAAGATCTCACAAATTCCCAAATTTCAAAATTGTAGCTTTGTAAATACGGCTTTTATGAATTTTTGAAATTTGTAAATTTTTGTGCGCCTCTTGCAGTTACGGACAAACCAATGGACGTATTTAGATGAAACATGGTATTTATTCATATTTTTGCGAGATCCAAAAAATTCCCAAATTTCAAAATTGTAGCTTTGTAAATACGGCTTTGGTGAAGTTTGGAATTTTTTGTGCGCCTTTTGCAATTAAAGGCAAACCAATCCACGGATTTTGTTGAAACGTAGTATGATTTGATATTCTTACGAGGTCCTATAGATTGCCAAATTTCAAAATTGTAGCTTTGTAAATACGGCTTTCGAGAATTTTTGAAATTTTTGGGCACCTTTTGAAATTACGGGAAAACCAATGGACGGATTTTGATTAAACGTGGAATGATTTGATATTTTTACGAGATCTCACAAATTCCCAAATTTCAAAATTGTAGCTTTGTAAATACGGCTTTTGTAAATATTTGAAGTTCGTAAATTTTTGTGCGGAAACGAAATTTCCTTCTGCAATTACGGACAAACCAATCGACGGATGTTAATGAAACTTGATATGTATTTATATTCTTGCGAGATCTCACTAATTTCAAAATTGTAGCTTTGTAAATACGGCTTTTGTGAAATTTGGATATTTTTGTGCGCCTTTTGCAATTACAGGCAAACCAATCCACGGATTTTGTCAAAACGTAGTATGATTTGATATTCTTATGGGGTCCCATAAGCTGCCACATTTCAAAAGTGTAGCTTTATAAATACGGCTTTTGTGAAGTTTTTAAATTTTTGTGCGTTTTTTGAAATTTTGGGAAAACCTATTGACAGATTTTGATAGAACGTGGTACGATTTGATATTCTTACGAGATCTCACAAATTCGCAAATTTCAAAATTGTAGCTTTGCAAATACGGCTTTCGTGAATTTTGGAAATTTTTTTGCATCTTTTGAAATTACGGGCAAACCAATCGACGGATTTTGATGAAACTTTGTATGAAATGATATTCTTATAAGATATCACAAATTTCATAATTTTAGCTTTGTAAATACAGCTTTTGTGAATTTTTTAAATTTGTAAATTTTTTTGCACCTTTTGCAATTACGGGCAAACCAATCAATCAACGGATTTTGAACACTTTTTATACTTTACACCATTGTTGCACAACAGTAGATTGAGAAATTAAAACTTTATTTTAGAAAACATAGTTTAACAATTTTAGAAGGCATGCATGAGTAATAGTTCGTGCCAATAAAATTTCCCTACGTGTCAGCTGTGGCACGCGTGCCATAGGTTCGCCACCACTGTCCTAGATCTATGGATCGAAAAGTGAAAACAAAATGTTCAACATGCAAAAAGCAAATTTGTCCCCTACATTCAAATAAAGAAGTTATTGCATGCGGCAAAGAGTGTATGACGAATAATACGACATAACTCTTTTAAATTTTAATAATATTATATTTTTACATATAAATTTTTGTTTGCCCATTTTTAAATAAACATTTTGGTACAAAAATAGAACTTCATTCACCTAACTTGTGACGTAAAATTGGAAAAAATTATAAAAAAACATATGAATGCATGGGGTCCGCGGCGGACCCCAGGTGCAGCTTAACGTGGGTCACAATGACGCTCTGCTCGGAAGGTTAAAAAACATTGCTTAAAGTGCCAAAAGTGGGTACATGAATCTCACCACAAGTTTCGAGTTTAGAAAGAAGACATTATTTATTAATGTCCTAATTGTATTTCAGTTAAGTAGTGCAATATTAAATTTTCTTTTGATGTTATATTGTATTGCATATTAAACTTAAACTAAACTTTAAACACAGTTTCTCTTGTGATTTTTTGTATCTTTGTATCCAACACATGATGTACGATTTTGGAAACCGGCTGGTACCATTTAGGATACCAGTTGCCTAAATCGTACTGTTTGCATGATCTTATAAAAGTGTTCATATCACATTGAATTATTATTATTGAGTTATCAACATCTCTTCATCCTCTCAGAATGCTCCTTCTTCCGCTCAGCTGTCCATTTTCTTCTTACATTCTTCTTCACTTAACATTTTTTAATTTATTCCGGCACTCAGGGCAGTCCTCGATATTTTGTATGTTGACCTGTTGTAAGTCCCTCTGAACCCCGGTCAACCACTCAGTGCCACATTTACTCTGTGCTATAACGTTTAGCAATTTCTTCGCCGTTCTGGAGTTTTCCATCCTGTAAATGTGTGTTTAAAACTGTGCTCGGCGTTTTCTGAATATGTCCCTTACCGTGTGGATCTTTTGGTAGAGTTCGTTTTGAGGTCTCTTCATCCAAATACTGTTAACATTAACTGCCCCGTAAATGCTTCTGAGAATTTTTCTTTCCTGTTTTTCTATATATTAATTTTGGAATGACCGTCGATAACCATTGTTTTGGCTGCGTAAGTTGCTTCCGGAAGAATCACCGTTGTATAGTGCCTTAATTTTGCATCTAGCGAGATGCATTTCTTGTTGTAGTGAGCCCACGTTAGCTTGTAGGCCCTCTGTTTGGTAATTCTTTGTTCATTGGCGATTCGGTTTAGTCCCGAGGACTGTATGATTTCACCAAGGTATTTAAAATGGGGGACTTGTGTTATCTTACTGTATTGTGTGATTAAAGCTAAGTTATTTTCTGGTCGTCTTTCCATATAGTGGGTTTCTTCATAAGAAATTTGTAGTCCGGTTCCTTGCGCAATTTCATATAATTTTTCCACTGCGTGTAATGGCTTCATGTCTGGTGTTAGTAATAATGGTGATATTGTCCGCAAAAGCAAGGCACTTGACTGTAAGACGGTTCTCTTTTTTTATACCAATTTGAATGCCTCACGTGACTGTCACGTGAGGCTCCCATTCCCTAATGATCTTTTCTAGAACAAGAATAAAGAGCATTGGGGATAATCCATCCCCCTGTCGAACTCCAGTTTTAATGACAAAGGGCTCCGATATATTCTTCCATGATTATAAAAAGTGTTTCACGGTCTACAGAATCAAACGCTTTTCTGAAGTCGACGAATGTAATTACTGTATTTCTACATTTTCTCATTTGTAATATTGTTTTTAAGCTCCACACCTGTTCAGCACATGATCGCCCTTTTCTGAATCCGGCTTGGTATTCACCAATTAGTGGATCCGCCTGGGGTTCTAACCTGTTTAAAAGTGCCTTGGAGAGGATTTTATAAGCAATCGGGAGCAGGGAGATTCCTTTTTAGTTATTGATGGCTGTTTTATCACCCTTTTTGTGTAACGGGTGAATTAGAGCACGTTTCCAGTCTCCTGGTATTGGCTCCATCATCCATATATCTGAATGACGTAATGAAGTTTCTGCGTAAGTGTAGGATCGTTCAGTTTCCAGAATTCTGCAATGATCCCATCTTCTCCTGGTGCTTTGTTATTTTTGAGCTTTTGGATGATCTCCTGCATTTCTTCTAGGTCAGGGGCTTGTGAATCTGGGTGTGTGGAAACCGGAGGGATGAATGCAAGTTTTTCTTCTGGTGATTCGCAGTTAAGAAGCGAGTTTCTTTCGCATTAGTTTCTAACGTGCCATCGGGTTTTTTGAAGCACAAGCTGGGCGCCTGATATCCCTTTAAGTTTTCTTTAAATGTATTGTAGAAGTTTCTAGTATTATTTTGCTTGAAGTTCTGTTGAATTTCATTGAGTTTTTTGTTGTCATATCCTCGTTTTTCTTTTCTAATTGTTTTGGAAGCATGTTTTTGCGTTGAAATAAAGTTCTCTCAGTTTTCCTCAGTTTTGTGACTGTTAAACTTTTTCTACGCAATCATTCGGTTGTCAACTGCCCGATCGCAAATTGCATTTCACCAGCGATGTTTCCTTGTGCGAGGAGGTTGTCCTAGTTTCATGACTTCCTGAATTTTCTTCGTTATTTTCTGCCAGTCAGTTGATGTTTCCTGATTAATTTGCATTATGATTTCTTCTTTGTGGAATTTCAGGTACTTACACTTATAGACCTTCTTTCTTTCTAAGAGCTTGGAATTTCGTCTTTGTTTGGAGAAGATGATGGTCTGATTCAAAGGCACCTCTGCGAGCTCTGACGTTTAAAATTTCTTTTTAATTTTTCTTGGAAATTGCGGTAGGGTCAATTTGGTATTCACCCGGTCTAAGATTTGGTGACCTCCATGAGGTTAACTTGTGTGGAGGTTTCTGGAATTGTGTGCTCATAATTTTAATAAAACATAAGTCCAACAATAAGTCCAAAGATTCTGCAGAAGTTAATTATTCTTTCACCAGCCCTATTTTTACGCTCGTGCTTAGTATGGGGGCCTGAGGTATCACTAAATTTTCTTTCCTTACCTAACTGGGCTTTAAAATCACCCAATAAGATCTTCACATGGTGCCTTGTAGATTGTAGATTGTAGATATGGTGGTGACGACTTGTACTGCGACCTTTATAGATCTATTGTACCCCACCCTCCTCCTCCAAGTGTTGGTGTACTTACCCATTTAGAGCGCCTCCTCTAATCCTGATTCCTTTAGGAATCTCAGGATCTGGGTGGGATTCAAGGCCTGCAGCTCCTCTGTGTTTAAGCAGTGAGCCCCAAGGTACATCTGTCTCTTGCGGAGTAATGCTCCGCAGTCTTTGAACAGATGTATGGGGGTTTCCTCTGCTGAGCCACAGAATCTCCATCACCCTCCTCTAGGCCTAGGGCCTTGAGATGTTTCCTAAGTCTGCAGTGTCCCGTCAGGGCTCCTGTCAGAATTCTGAGCTTGTTCCTGCTTAGTTTCAGGCAAGCTGCCGTTCTCTTCTGGTTAAAAGATCCCAGCATCACTTTGGATTGCCTTAGCCCTGGAAGTTCTTTCCAGGTTTTCATCCATTTTCCTCTTATTTCTTCATCTAAACTTTTGCGGATGGTGTTCACGCTCATACCGCAAAAGGGTTCCGGACCTATAAAGGGGCTACTGGATCCCTTGTTTGCTAGGTGATCGGCTTCTTCGTTTCCGTCTATACCAGTGTGTCCTGGTACCCAGTATAGCGTTACTTTATTTTCCCTGTCAAGCTTGTTCAGCTTCCCCACACAGTCCCACACCAGTTTGGATCTGATGGTGTATGAGCTAATGGACTTGATGGCTGCTTGGCTATCTGACAGGATAGTAATTCGTTTTTTGCGGTAATTCCTGTCGAGGTTAAACTGTGCACATCTTTCGATTGCGTGTACCTCTGCTTGGAAGATACTTGGGGATGTTCCCATGGATTCGAAGTATCTGGTACGAGGTCCAAACACTCCTGCACCAGTGCCTTCCTTTGTCTTCGAACCATCTGTATACCACTTGATGGCATTTTGCTCTATGTGGTATGCTGAGGATTCGTCTCCAATCGGCTTTACTACTAAACATTGCTGTGTAGTTTTTCTCGAAGTGGTATTTGCATACCATTTCGTCTTTTGGTACTTCCAGCCAGGGGATCTTGGCAGCGAGGCTGTTTCGGTCTCTGCTCCCGATTATTTTACCTCTGCCCATTCCTTCCTTGCTGAATCTTACGATCGCCGATCTGGCGGCGCTCTCCACCACAAGGTGCAGCGGAGTCAGATCCAGCAGCAGCTCCAATGCTGCTGTCGGACACGACCCCATCGCCCCCGTGATGCAGACACACGCCAGTCTTTGAATCTTCTCAAGCTGTTTCCTCATAGAGGCCAGCTTGAGTCTACTTCCCCACGCAGCTGCCCCAAGAGTGATTGCAGGTCTCACTATCATGGTGTACATCCATCGCAGGATAGTGGGGTTACAACCCCACGTTTTCCTGCCAGATTTCTGCACACCATTAGGGCGCGTTTGGCTTTACCTACCACTGCCTCAGCGTGTCTATTCCATAAGAGTTTGCTATCTAGTGTGATACCCAGATACCTTATCTCCTGTTGGTATTCTACTGCCTTCCCATCTATGAGTATGGGATGTAGGCAGTTTAGTTTTCTCCTTCTAGTAAATGGTATCACCGTGGTTTTGCTCGGGTTGAGTTTCAGTCCTACTGTTTGACACCATCTACTAGTTACATTGAGGCCTCTATGAACAATTTCACAGAGCGTTCCCTCAAATTTCCCTCTAGCCATTATGACTATGTCATCGGCGTCATTCGGCGCAAATTGACATTTGATGTCTAGGTCGTTTAAACTAACCAGTAGTTCATCAACTACCAGGCTCCACATTAGCGGTGATAGTACACCTCCCTGTGGGCACCCTCGAGTTGTGGAGATCTTAATGGTGTCTTTTCCCACTTGTGACTCCGCCGTTCTAGTTCTCAGCATTTCTCCCATTCACTTTGAGATAGTGCTGTCGATATTCATTCTTTTAAGGGCCGCCCTGACAGCCTCGTGTGAGGTGTTGTCAAAAGCTCCCTCTATATCCAAGAAGGCACATATCGCTACTTCCTTTGTCTCTAGTGCTGCTTCTATTTCGTTTGTCAGCTGATGCAGGGCGGTTTCTGTGGATTTCCCTGCTCTGTAAGCATGCTGACTCCTGTGTAGTGGTGTACCTACCAGCACTATAGTCCTAAGGTAATTATCAATAACCTTCTCCATTGTCTTTAACATAAAAGATGTTAGACTAATCGGTCTAAATGACTTCGGTTGAGTGGTGTCTTTCTTCCCCACCTTCGGTATAAATACCTCCTTAGCCCTTCTCCATAGCTCCGGTATATATCCGAGCGCTAAGCTACTTCTAAAGATATTTAGAAGATACGGCAGTAGTTCTCTCTCTCCCTTTTGTAGGAAGGCAGGAACTAGTCCGTCCACACCTGGGGCCTTAAAAGGCTGAAAAGTGCCGATAGCCCATCTGATTCGGTTTTCCGTACAGATGGACGTTGCCCTCTTCCAGTCGGCCCGACTTGGATTCCGTGTTTGCATCAAGCCCTCGGTCTCCCTGTATCCTCTACATCCCGGTAAATGGGTTTCTAGTAGGAGGAGAGCTCTTTGTGCCACATGCTGCCTTGGTGCCTTGGTATTTTATTGGTTGTTTCTTCGAGTTTCTCAGAAATTGTCCATATTTTCAGGGTCGGATTTGTTGAGTTGATTTACGGGAGCATGGACGTTTATCATTGTATAAGCTTTATTGGCTGATTTTATTGAAAGCAGAGATACTTTTTCGTTGGGAGAAGAGAAATCAATGACTGAGTCGAGTACGGAATTGTGTATGGCGAAACCGGTTCCCAGGAGTGGTAGTTTGCCTCTAACTTTAATGGCAGGTTTGCCTTTATAGATTCTGAAATTCTCCGTATTAAAGTGTTCTTCATCCGTGAATCGTGTTTCTTGAAGTGCGGTGATTTTGAGGTCAAATTTATCGAGGGCGTTAGTGAGTTGTTTTAATTTGCCTGTTTTAGTGAGGGTGTTCACATTAATGGTGCCAAAAAAAATTTTACGTCCATTTTTCAAAGTATGCAGAGTTCTTGAGAAGCTCCGATTCTTCTCCGCATGATGTCCCTGATCCCCCAGAATCCGATGATCAGATGAGTCCAGTCTCGACTGGTGCCTGGGGTAGTGATTCTTTTATCGTCTTTTCCATCATGCTCTCAAGTTGAGTTTTAGTTTTGTGGTGATCTCGGTTGAGATGGCAGGTATACGTCTCGATTTTTGAGTTCGAGAAGATTTTAGTGCAGCCGCATCAATTAGAGAAACAGACGCCGACCACTTTGCCGCTTGTTTCAAGTCAGACGCGATGTGGATTTCGCGAAATGGTATGCCTCTTCCGCCAGTTCCGCCGTACCGAGATACATTCTCTCCGCCTTCACTGCTGTTGGGATCTTCGCTGTAATAATAGCAAGGAGCCCTCACAGGGTGCTATCACTGGGGCCAAGTGAACCCTGTTTTTTTAACGAGGTTGTTACTCCTCCACCTCCTCCTTCCTCGTGACTTACAGAAAATGACAAGGTCCCGGGCTTGGGACCAGCATAGTGCGGCATATATTATTATATTACCACCTTTTTTTAATAAATCACATAAATAAAATTAAACGAAAAAAAAACGAAAATTTAACATAAAATTAATTTTCATTTCGAAAATTTGACACTATCAGCAATTCAATACGGATGGTCAGAAGTACACACCAAATACAGGACCAGTCCCCCTCAATTACACTGTCCCTTGCTCCTTTATAGTTTCAACAGTTTGTTTTTCAACGGTTTGTTAATTTTCACTAATTTTTACTAATTTTTATTAATTTTAGCAAAACTAGAGCGAACTAGAAAAACTTTATTTTTTGTTATCTTATATTTTGCATCTTATTAAATTGATGCAAAAGATGCAAAACATAATATATGCTAAAAATCCTACTAAAGAATATACAAACTGCCTTCGAAATTAAGTGGTACGAATTTGGCCACTCTCCCTAAAATATTTATGACAATTTCCTGTGGCTAAATAATTATTTAAGTGATAGCTATTAGTAACTTTACAATATTAATTTAAGCGTTGATTAGCTTCCGGTATTCTATTTATAATTAATCTATTGCTGTGATTTTTATTGAACTTAACAATAAACGTTTCGCAACGTTTGCACGTCACGATTGCCATTCTATCCGAAACAACCGGCAATTAAAAAACAGGGCAAAATGGAACTTTTCGCACTTGCAGCGATTAGAAAACGGTCCAGCGGCTAATTACCAATTATAATTTAATTGTTGAAATCTAGAACAATGTTCGGCATTAACGGCGATCAAACGAATCGCCTTGCATACGATTTCGTTGTTCTGCGAGGGATTACCTCACACCGAATCCTTTCTAATAATTTAAATGCAGATTTATCTATCAAACACAATAATAGTCAATTCCTCAGTGTGACAAGGAACTTGTGCATTTATTATGTAAACGTTTGTTTGTTTTGTTAAGAGTTATCTAAGGCGAGCATATGTTTCGAGCGGCGGCTGATTGATTATCGCTCGAGTTTACAGCGTCTCGTCCGGGTTTGTTTACAATGCGACCGAGAGTTTTCTCTTCCACCGTTTGAACGCATATCGGGCAGCCAGAAAAATACGAAACTATCGACACACACCCAGAAGGTGGTGGGCAACAAACAAGCTCCAATACATATTTGTCACATTACCCATTGATTTATCTCGCGCCGTGCAGATTGATTTCTCTACATTATTTTCCATCTATATGCAATACCCAGACCAGTTTTGCACGCATTTATAATATATTGTCTCATTAGTTTAAACAAGTTTCTTTCATACCGATTGCAAGTCGAACTTCTATTAGCTTCACAGAGTGAAGACAGTCTACTCCTGAAGAATCTAGTCTTATACAGTCTAATCTCCTCTGTCTAGTCTTGTTTGTCTAGCCTTATCTCATTTAGTCTTGTGTCTATTCACTCTATTATAATATATCTTCTTTTGTAAATGTATTAGAGATATAATAGTATATTAAAGGACGAGTTCAGTAAGCGCGATATTACAGCACGCGTCCAAATTTGGAAAACGACGAGCGTACCTTTTTTGCGCCCTTTCATGCCATTTTTAAATAAAAAAATCGCCGATACATATTGAGGAAATTCAATCGCACTCGGCGAGCCATAACCGCACGCGTATAAGTGCTGTTAAAAAATAGAAAAATTGTATTAAGTCATCAATTCATGTATAATGTGGTATTTATGGGGGAAGTGTAGTGGTGTATATAGAGTGGTGATAAATAATAATGTAAAAAGGTGGTGAACGTTTGCGGCGTTCGGCATTCCAGACTTATTAAGGCTTGCGATTGATAAAGGCAAGATCGGTGCGCGTTCGTGGCGTCGATTTGCATAATAAACAATGAGGTGGAATTCGAAACGAAATGCGACATGTGCCAGATAAAAATAACAAGTAAATACAGGTGCGGTATGGAAAAACGGTCGGACGGCCTTGCGCGGTCGTTTCTGTTACGACACGAACGTATCCTACAAACTAATATTGTTTTATTCATTCCACTTAGCTATATATAATGCGCCGGGTTTATGTCTAACTGAGTTATTGTTCAACTATTCAAACTGCCCACGGACAACGCTGCCAACTGCCGCTTTTTTCATTCTGTCTCGTTTCTCCAACAGATTTCGTTTTGTCCCAATGAACCAAATTTTAAAGTAAATCTGCATATCCTACTTCAACCACTTCCTATTACTAGTTTCGGCGACAGTTAAAATCCATTCACACCGACTCACTTTCAAACCGACGACTTACCCAACGCAAGATTATCAGCTTTTCTATCGTCACTTCCATTCTTATGTTAAACAAGATTTCTCTGTATCTCTCGAATATTTTAATATTAAACACTAAATATATAACAAAAGGATTATTCTCAATCCTGGATAAACAGACAAGACGGGACAGATAAGATTAGACAGACAAGATTAGCAGACAAGACTAGACCGACAAGACTAGACTTTCTGCGACCTTAGCAAAGCGTTTGATTGTGTTGATCACGACAAATTACTAGAAAAGTTATATTCATATGGTATTAGAGGAAAGGCAGGTCGCTGGTTCGTCTTATCTCAGCAATAGACAACAATATGTCAAAGTTGAAAATGCAGGAAAAACAAGTTCATCAAAAACTAAACATATACAAATTGAGGTTCGGCAAGGAAGCATTCTAGCACCCATCTTATTCTCTTTATATACGGGTTATTGGTTCAACACATCGGTGGCAACGACACTACCATCGTAACGGCTTCGACGGCTTCTCAACTAGAGATTATACTTGAAGCAAATAAAACACTAAAACAGCTACATAGCTGGTTTTGCGCAAATAACCTCAATCTAAAAATGAAACTGAATTCTAAAATTGAATGAAATCTAAATTTCAACGAAGGAAACCTACCGATGATCTCACATTGGTTACAAATTGGTAACGTACAACTAAAGAGAACCTAACTAGTAAAGTTTCTAGGAGACCACTTAGAGGATCACCTGACGTGGAAAATAATGACGGATAATATCATCAAAGCAAGTGGAGGAACCCACCTTATAAGAAGTAGAGACTGCAGTGCGCAGGATCAAGAACAATAAGGCGCCAGGTGCAGATGGCATTCCAGGAGAATTGTTGAAGTATGGAGGTAGAGCCTTAATATCGTGCATGCATGATCTCATATTAAACATATGGAGAACGGAAAAGCTACCGGATGAATGGAAGCTAGGGATAATATGCCCATTGTACAAGAAAGGTGATAAGTTAGATTGTTCTAACTACAGGGGGATAACGCTGCTAAACATTGCATACAAGGTCTTCGCTAATGTGTTGTACCGTCGCTTACTACCATACGCAGAAGAGAATATCGGTGAATACCAGTGCGGTTTCCGCATAAACAGGTCAACCACAGACCAACTGTTTGGCATTAGGCAGATCCTGGAGAAATGTAATGAGTTCAATATCACGACACACCATCTATTCGTGGACTTCAGAGCAGCATACGACAGCGTTATAAGACACAAACTGTGGGGGATAATGACAAGTTTCGGATTCCCTGAAACCACTAACTGACAGCCCTAACCAGAGTAACACTGTCTGAAGTATCGTCTGTAGTAAGAATACGAAACAAGTTGTCTGAGACTTTTATAACAGAGGAAGGACTACGACAGGGAGAGCCACTGGCAACTTTACTGTTTAACATCGTACTAGAAAAGGCCGTTAGGAGTAGTGGAGTGGATACTAACGGCACTGTGTACTTTAAGTCAACACAACTATTGGCTTACGCAGACGACATTGATATAATTTGCAGAAGCGAACAGGCGATCAAAACTACTTACTCGCTGCTGGAGAAGGAAGCAAATAACCTAGGACTCACTGTCAACGTAAACAAAACGAAATACATGGTGGCTAACGAAACTCATCGGAAGGTAGGACCAACGCTAGAACTAGACGGAAAGCACTTTGACACAGTAGATACATTTGTGTACTTGGGCTCGCAACTGAACAGCGTAAACCGGATGGGCGAGGAGATTAGAAGGCGGATAACTCTTGGTAACAGGTGCTATTATGGGCTACTTAAACTTTTTAGGTCCAAAACAATCCACCCCAAGCATAAGTGCACACTGTACAGGTCACTGATAAGACCGGTGGTAACCTATGGTGCAGAAGCATGGAGCTTAACACAGAGCGAAGAACAGGCTTTAAGTGTATTTGAGAGAAGAATGCTACGTGCAATATTTGGAGCGACCCAAGAACGAGGAATCTGGCGCCGAAGATATAATCACGAACTATATCAGCTCTACAATCAACCAGATATTGTGAGTTTCATCAAGGTGGCAAGATTGAGATGGCTCGGACACATGCAGAGAATGGGTGATCATAGGGTTCCGAAAAAGTTGTTCAATGGCCAACCAGAGGGAAGGAGAAGGGCCGGAAGGCCAAGAGGGAGATGGAAGGATGCGGTAACAACTGACCTACAAAAACTTCAAGTACGGGACTAGAGAACGTTGGCGAGTGATAGGTCCGCTTGGAGAAACATGCTGAAGGAGGCCCAGACCGGCAATCGGTTGTAGTGCCATTAAGAAGAATATCATCAAAATTAATCAGTAAGGCTTACCTAATAGACCTTTTTACGGTGAGTAAAGCTCATGCGCGTCCGCTATATTAAAACAAAAGAATATGAAAGTTTCGGGCATATTATGTTATTTTCACTGGTAATACGTCAAAAAGTGCCCGAAAAACATGGCGGAAATTGACACATGCCCACACAGAAATTTCAATTATGAAAAGGTCTATTACAAAAGTGCGTCAAACGGTGGGCGAGGAGACCCTTCTGACTACGTGGTCTGTTAGAAAAGTGTCCGACCCTTAGCCGGTAAAAAAAAACTGGCATACCTGAAGCGTTGGAAACCAAATCACCCTCAAAGTAGTCTCCTTGGGACTCCACACACTTCTCCCAGCCGTGCCGCCATTGTTTGAAGCATTCCGAAAAAGCCTCTTTCGGAATCGACTTTAGCTGGGCTGTTTTTGCAGTCATAATGTCCTCTCTTATCTGAAATCGCGTTCCCTTCAATTGCCTCTTGACTTTGGGGAATAGCCACAAGTCGCAGGGTGCCATATCAGGAGAGTAATGGTTGTAGTAATGTAGGAGTCTCTGTTAGCACTGATGTCTGCTTTGTTAACCCCATCATTTGCTAACTTGTCCACCATTTCGTTTCCTACCAGTCCCTTGTGGCTCGGTACCCAAGCAAGTTTAACCTTGTTTTGCTTCGTCAAGGCCTTCAGGCCTGAAGGCAGTTCCATGTTGTTTTATATGAAATTTCATGGCAAATTGAAGCATCTATAGCAGCCTGTCTGTCATAAAACTGTCATAACTTATACAAATCTTTATATTTCGAAAACTATCGAATCTTTAGATTTCCACGGGCACAGATTTATCCAACAGCCTTATATCCAACGTAATGGTGTTTTGAATGGTAGATCGAATGATAGCCTTTTTGGCATTGAGTCTCCCTCAATATTGAGCTTTGTCGGACCACTTTGTAGGAGCCTGTCGAACCAGAAGAGTCTGATTTTTCGCCAAAAAATTGTGAACCAAGTGCGAGGAATGTGCTGGAGCATTGTCGTGATGGAGTCGCCAATTTCCTGATGACCACAACTCTAGTCGCTTGCGCTGCACAGCATCACGCAGGCGACGTAGGACATCCCTCATTTCACTTGTCGTCGTTTTACTTGCATTGAGAAACCGACGAGAGCACTACACACTACGTCACTCGAACAATGCTAGAATAGCTACAACAGCTATCTACAGGCGGGAAAAAATTCACGCATGCGCACGAAGGTTCAAGGTCGGCTCATGCAAGCGCGCTTGATTCAAATCCTTCAGGTTTTCAAAATAAAAAATAAGGTCGGATACTTTTCTAACAGACCACGTATATACCATGCCGAAATCCAGTCGATTTTAACCTATGGCATATTAGTTTGGGGAGCCTCCTCATTTATACAAAAGGTTTTCCTGTCGCAAAAGCGAGTCATTAGAACTTTAGCTAATATCAATGTGTGCAATAATGTGCTAATGTGCTAATATCAATCGACGTCCTGTAGACCATATTAAAAAAAATAAACATTTTAACGATAACCTCCACATATTTAATATATACTATGGGAACTGGCGTGCCAAATATTTAAAAATTTGCTCAAAATTGCAAGGAGGAGGAGGAGTATTGCCCCATCTGTGAAGTGAGGAGTCACAGGGCGGATACGGGAAGGTGCCCATCATTCCAAAAGGCGCTATCGCATGCAAGGCGATACTTCGCAATGCCTAACATCCTACAATTAAACGCGATGCGGTGCCGATTGGCGCTTGACCTTCTAAATGTTACAGCCGTTGATCTGGATATCGGCATCATACTTATCAGTGAACCGAACAGGATTAGTACAGGCGAGTGGTTCGAGGAAACACAAAAAGATGCAGCAATCACAATTATAGACAAAAACGTGTATGTTCAAGATATTGGAAGAGGGACTGGCTTTGTGCCAGCTTAGGTTTGAGTTAGAAAACTATATTATTTATAGCTTTTATTTCTCTCCTAACAGCAGCCTACAACAGTTTGAAATATAACTGACTGCAATAAGATACAGTGTAAGAGCTCACAAGAAAACTTCATTGATAGCAGGCGACTTCAACGCCAAATCTCCTTACTGGGGATGTCCAGCAATGGATGCAAGAGGTGACCTGGTCAAGGACTGGCTAGCTGAATTGGACTTATACAAAATGCTGGTGACACTCCTACCTACGAACGAATAGATAGAAAGAAAGTTTTACCACGGGCCGACTTATTGACAAGGTTTACAACTGGCAAGTACTGGACAGAGAAACATTGAGTGATCATAGATACACCTTCCATAACCTGCAGAGCCAAAGTGAAAACTGCGTAAACCAACACACGATATATAAAGGATGCTCAACGAAATCCTGGAAGGAGGATTAGCTAATCCGTCAATTAGAAATTGAAGCAGCAAAAACCTCTGAAAACACATTGGTATCTATGATCACCAGAGTGTGTAATGCGACGCTACAAACGAAAAGAAATGCTACCAGGAAACGACAAGTATATTGGTGGGTGTAATAGATTGCCAAGGAAAGTATGTGTTTCCACGAGACGGCAACTCCAAAGGAAAGGCAAGAAAAACCTAGAACTATGCAACAAAGAACAGCTCGTAGGTGCATATTCTCAAACTAAAAAAGCTCTCAACAGAGCAATAAAAGAAGCAAAACGGGAACACTGGGAAGCATTGTGGAAACAATGGTGAACGCATTTGAAAGAAAGATCTTACGCAGAATATATGGACCGGTCCAAGAAAACGAACAGTGGAGAATAAGATACAACTACGAGATCTACCAGCTCTACCAGAAGCAGACCTAGTAACAACAGACCAGCAATACCTAGCTACACCTAGCAATAAGATTACAAAGACATAAATGGGCCGGGCATTTACAAAGAATGAAGAATTTTACCGTAATAACTCCGTTCCTCTTGCGCGTCGAAACGGGAAATTGTCATTTTCTGTTGTAAAACTGAACGGGCCTTCGACCCGTGTCTGTCTGCCGCTCGTAAGTCCCACACGGCCTCCTCCAGGTGCCAAAAACAGGAGATCGTTTCTAGCACCTTTGAAGAGCAATTTTTGGTCAGCGGCTCGATTTTTTTACTGCGTCCTCTTGCCGCGTCGATTTCACGTTTTTTGACGTCATGCGGAAAAGTACGCGACCGTCGGTTCACCCGGTGCGGCGGAAAACAAAAATTCGCTATTGTTTATTGTTTATTGTATGATGTTGGGCCACTCTTCTTCTACTGCATCAATAAGCACTGAGATCGAGGTTGGGGCACGAAGCCTAGCTCGAATTCCTCGTTTAAGCTCATCCCATAAATGCTCTATCGGATTTAGGCTGGGCTGCATGCTGGCCACTCCATAACCCGAAAACCTAGTTCTGTAATGTAATCTTGCGCGATTCTTGCAAGGCCTCGCATTGTCATGCATAAAGATAAATTCTTCTCCAATGTAGTCGACGTAAGGTACCACATGAATTGCTAAAATCCCCTCGATGTATTAAAAAAAATCCTCGATTTCTAAATGATGTTGACACAATAAAGCGGTCATCCCGAGCCGTTCTACATCTCCTTCAGCTTGTACTAGGTCATCTATGGAAGGATCCAGTCTCCCCATAACGCTGGAACACTCTTCGAAACGCGGCGCGTGCCATAAGCAGTTGTCGAGCAACAGCTCGCTGGCTAAGACCATTTTCGATTGGAAAAAAAAACTTGGACGGCTTTTTGCGGTACCACTATTTTTATGGAATTTGTTACTAACCCTACTTCGGGTGCGTCTACGAAGCTACCGAGATGGTGCACTTTCGAAAATTTCTATAAAAATATACAACTTTTACTCCACAGCTGATTTTTTATTGTCTATGTTGTACACCTTAGTAACTAATATCACATCGTTAGATATAGTAACTTTTTTTATGAACGTTGGGAACTTTTCATTTCTAATATCACTCCTTTAATTATAGTAACTTTGATTTCAGACAAATGGCAACACTATATGATTAAGTACATATCAAAAGTGCTTGATTATATTATTTTACAAACCTGACAAAATCATTTGAGACGAATGAATTGTTAGTTAATATTTTGTGCAGTAGGAGTTGTACATCTTGCAACTCATACAACCTAAGCTGATGCGCTTTCTACAAGAATCGCTCAGCTCGCAATTCAGCTTACTCTTTCATATAAAACTTCACGTTCCACATTAATCATGTGGCGCTGAAAGCGCCACAAGTGTCAAAATTCATTATACAATTTCACCCACATCAATTATTTCACCTTTAGCAACTATTCCATTCTTTTTAACTCTTCCATTCACAATAACTATTCCATTCCGAAAAATACGATCCACATGTACTAGTATTATATAATAATTGTTATTACAAAATGTCAAAAATGAAAGTTTAACCGGCAATGATAGCCCACCAGAAGCTAAGACAAATACTTCAACCAATAATCAGGAGAATTTATATTATGAGGACTCGGATGATTCTGTTAAGGACAAGGATTATCAACCGGTATCAACTTCAAGCAGCAGTCTGTCAGATGAATAGCAATAGCAATACACCGTATTATTCTGGAAAAGGCAATTATGTAGATAAAAGAAAATTCAGAGATTTTGAATGTACATGCTAGAATCAATGCCATTTAAAGATATCTTCTGATGAAAGTGAAGTTTTTTTTAACAGCTATTGGAACTTGGTCGAACCACTTTTTTATGCACATATGTGAAACAAGAAAATGTAAAGAGAAAGAGGAACTCAAATGATGCCCAAAAACGTAATTGTTCACGTATATATATATATGTTAATATTCAGATTTTCGCGGGCGTAATATGATTTCTTAGGTTCTCGGGGTTGCATCCGCGTTTTATTTGAAAATTTCTTATCACAAGCTTTCGGCAATCTCGCTGTTGCCATCTTCAGGTTATATGTTGCGTTCTGCTTGACAGTTCAGGCAGTTCTGACAGTTCACTGTTTGCTGACGACCCTGTCACTTGATTCTTGTGAGGCTGCTCTTTTTATTCCATGCACCGTTGATCTCCATATGTGTGGTAAACGTTGAGCATCATCTCGTTTGTTTAAGTTGTTAGGTCTTTTTTCTATCTCTATGGCCTCCATGATGATCCGTTTATGGTAATCTTCCATTTTACTTATTGTTCTGGTGTTGTCGAAATTAATGGTATTTCTAGTGGCTGCTACATGTTGGGCAAGAGATGATGTTTTGTCTTGTCGGCTTACTGCTTTTTTGTGTTCGTATCGTCTAATATTTATTCGTCTATTTGATTGTCCGATGTAAGAAAGATTGCATGATCCGCATGGTATCTCATACACTCCTTGTTCTTCTAACGGAATTTTGTCCTTGGGGTTTCGTAAGATTTGTGAAATCTGTCTGTGTTGTAAACGGTCTTGATATCGTACCTACCCAGTATTCTGCTGATTTTGTCTGTTGTTCCTTTGACGTATGGTAAAAAGGCTCTTTTAGTAGTCTCAAGTTCGTTTTTATCGTTAGCTTTTGGTTTTTTGCGTTTTTTCATGATTGTGTTTATTTGTCTTTTTGGGTAACCATTTGATATCAGAGCACTGCGGAGTTTGGATGTTTCTTCATTTTGGTGTTCTGCATCTGCTAATTTAGTGGATCTATCTATAAATGTTTTTAACACCCCATTGAGTTGTGCTGGGTGGTGGTGAGAGTTTGCATTTAGGTATCTGTTGGTATGTGTCATTTTTATATAAACAGTGTGACCTAGAGTTCCATCTTTCTTTTGGATTACCAGCACGTCTAAAAATGGTAACGTGCCATTTTGTTCTATTTCCATTGTCCACTTGATCCTTTGGTGTAAGCTGTTTAAGTGGTTCAAGAACTTGTATAATTCTTCATTTCCATGTTGCCAGATGACGAATGTGTCATCGACGTATCTTAACCAGAGCTTCGGTTTATTGGAGGTTGTTTTCAATGCTCGTGTTTCGAGATCTTCCATGAAAAGATTGGCTAGCACAGGTGATAGAGGTGATCCCATGAGTGCTCCTTTTGTTTGTCTGTATCGCTGTCCTTTGTATACGAAGTAAGTGTTTGTAAGACTTTACTCTGTGACTTGGCCTTCTTACGACGGTGCATGGACACAAACCTTGTCCCAACATGCTGCAAAGTATCGCTCCATATCAAGACACCAAAAATCAACAACATTTTGTACAGGACCAGCCAAGCTATTCTAAGAGAAAGAGTACAAAACACAAGGCATAGTTTGCACACCACGGATCAAGAGTTAATCAGGTTGCATCTCCAACTAAGCAAGCAAATCCACCCTCTTCTATGGAATACGATCAACATGCTAGCTGAGCACAATGCTGAAAACATAACCCTTTATAAAACCGAAAAACAAAAAAAGAAAATAGAGCATCTGCAACAACCATTGATACAGGACAACAACAACAAAAATGTTTCACATAAACTAGTGCACAACTTATCAGATTCACAATTCGACGCAGCCACTATCAGTGTTCTGAAGAAAGGATTTAATTTCGCATTAGCAGCAATGCGAATTCCAACAGAGAACATAATCTGCAACATAGAAAGAGCAATCAAAAACCTGGACTCGGATTCAGCAGAGACAATACGTCAAGATATTGCGAACATATTACGCAAAGCCAGACCTCCAAAGAAAAATATCACACGAGAAGAAATAGCAGCGCTCAAGAACCTTACGTTATTGTGCTTCCAGCAGATAAAGGAAATGCCACTGTTATCATGAACACCACGGATTACAAACAAAAAATGACATCATTATTGCAAGACGAAACATACAAACCAATCTCAACAGATCCAACAACATATCTGGAGAAAACAACAAAAGCCTTGATCAAACGAACACCAATAGATCCACAAACACAAGTTGCAAAAATGCCCAGAGAGAAATCATTAAAATGCCCGAAGATGTACGGTATTCCCAAGATCCACAAAAACGGCGTTCCACTGAGACCAATAGTCAGTTCCATCGGCTCACCACTTCAGGATCTAGCGAGGTACTTAGCCAGAATACTACAACCATATACTGAAGACATAGAGTCTTACGTAAAAAATTCTACCCATTTCGTTGACATCATCAAAAAACAGAAACTAGAACATAATGACATCCTAGTAAGCTTTGACATAACTTCGTTATTCACACAAATACCAACGGAAGAAGCCTTAACCATAATGAAAGAAAAATACCAACCAGCAAAACACATAATCGACCTAGTTAAGCATTGTCTTACAAACACTTACTTCGTATACGAATGACAGCAATACAGACAAACAAAAAGAGCACCCATGGGATCACCTCTATCACCTGTGCTAGCCAATCTTTTCATGGAAGATCTCGAAACACGAGCATTGAAAACAACCTCCAAAAAACCGAAGCTCTGGTTAAGATACGTCGATGACACATTCGTCATCTGGCAACATGGAAAAGAAGAATTATACAAGTTCTTGAACCACTTAAACAGCTTACACCAAAGGATCAAGTGGACAATGGAAAAGAACAAAATGGCACGTTACCATTTTTAGACGTGCTAGTAATCCAAAAAAAAGATGGAACTCTAGGTCACACTGTTTATAGAAAAATGACACATACCAACAGATACCTAAATGCAAACTCTCACCACCACCCAGAACAACTCAATGGGGTCTTAAAAACACTTATAGATAGATCCACTTAATTAGCAGATGCAGAACACCAAAATTAAGAAACATCCAGTGCTCTGATATCAAATGGTTACCCAAAAAGACAAATAAACACAATCATGAAAAAACGCAAAAAACCAAAAGCTAACGATAAAAACGAACTTGAGACTACCAAAAGAGCCTTTTTACCATACGTCAAAGGAACAACAGACAAAATCAGCAGAATACTGGGTAGGTACGATATCAAGACCGTTTACAACACAGACAGAAAAATTTCACAAATCGTTAGATACGAAACCCCAAGGACAAAATTCCGTTAGAAGAACAAGGAGTGTACGAGATACCATGCGGATCATGCAATCTTTCTTACATCGGACAATCAAATAGTCGAATAAATATTAGACGATACGAACACAAAAAAGCAGTAAGCCGACAAGACAAAACATCATCTCTTGCCCAACATGTAGCAGCCACTAGACATACCATTAATTTCGACAACACCAGAACAATAAGTAAAATGGAAGATTACCATAAACGGATCATCATGGAGGCCATAGAGATAGAAAAAAGACCTAACAACTTAAGCAAACGAGATGATGCTCAACGTTTACCACACACATGGAGATCAATGGTGCATGGAATAAAAAGAGCAGCCTCACAAGAATCAAGTGACAGGGTCGTCAGCAAACAGTGAACTGTCAGAACTGCCTGAACTGTCAAGCAGAACGCAACATATAACCTGAAGATGGCAACAGCGAGATTGCCGAAAGCTTGTGATAAGAAATTTTCAAATAAAACGCGGATGCAACCCCGAGAACCTAAGAAATCATATATATATATATATATATATATATATATTTTGTATATATATATATATATATATATATATATATATATATATATATATGATTTCTTAGGTTCTCGGGGTTGCATCCGCGTTTTATTTGAAAATTTCTTATCCCAAGCTTTCGGCAATCTCGTGTGTATAAATACATTAAAAAATAATGTACAAGTATGCAGAGAAATGTTTATAAATACATTGCAAATTTCAACTAAACGTGTTAATACTTCTCTTAGCAAGTGGAAAACTCTTTCGGTATCTGCTAAGCGCGGCATAGCTGGTGGCCACAAAACAAAATGTCGGAACATACCATATAAATAAATTCCCGAGGTAAAAATCTCATTACTGTAGGACAAAAACAAATTAGCAAGAGATTTTGCCTATTGGCACAACACTTTACGATACCCTTTATGTACAAGTTATATAAAGAAGAAACTCAAAATGATTGTGTTAGTTTATCAAGTTACAGGAAAATATTCTTAACAGATTTCAACTTTAAAACAAAATCACCCAAAAAGGACACCTGTAATAAATGTGATACTTTTGAAGCTAAATCACAGAGTGCCAGCAGCAATGAGGAAAAACAGCTACTGAAGTCAGTACATGACGTACATTTACACTTGATGCTTAATGTGCAAGAAAACACATGGAGGCCGACTTAAAAGAAGCTTCTGAAAATAATGAACTGGAAACACTCACATTTGACATGGAAAGACACTTCCACTACCTCGTTTGTCTACCAACATTATATTTTACAAACGGCAGTTATGGTTATATAACTGCGGAATCCACGCAGGAAAAAATAACAAAACTGTCTGCAATCTTTGGATAGAGGGTTAAGCTGATCGTGGAGCGCAGGAGGTCGGATCCTGTATAAAGAAGTATGTAAGAAACAATATTCCAGAAACAGCAGTTAAGCGAGTCATACTGTGGAGCGACTCATGCGGGAGCCAAAATCGTAACATAAAAATAATACTACTATTGAAATGCGTTCTTGAAGAAAACCCGTTTTTGGACAGCATTCAGTTGAAATTTTTGACTTCTGGGTATTCATTTCTGCCCAATGATAGCGATTTTGGAGATATCGAATGCGCTTTAAAAAGACAACAAAAACTGTTTTCTCCGGAAGACTATGCCACACCAACATCATAAAAGGATGTACAAAAAGAAATCCGATAGAAGTGGTATTTTTAGAAAAAAACTACTTTTTGGGTACAGGAAAAATAGAAAAACTAATTACCAACAGAAAGAAGGATACAAATGAGACAAAAATTAACTGGCTGCATATTAAGGAAATTAAGATCCAGCAAAACAAACCTTACAGCATTTTTATAAAAAATATACATAATGGTCTGAGCTACTCGGAAATAAATATAAAAAAAGGCAAGGTTGACCGAAAAATTCAAACAGTATCTTTCTTAACAGCTTATAACAGGGGTCTCCAAACTTCCCAGCCTTAGGGCCATACTGATTACTCCAGTAAGTTCCGAGGGCCAAAACCATATTATCATTGTTGCCGGTGTATAAAAAGTGAAATAGTCCACTGATGAAAAAAACTGTCCGAAAAAAAGGCTGCAAATCGGACTAAAGTCCGCAAAACACTGCATATTATTAATTTTCCTGTAATTATTTGTAATTTCTAGATTTGTCTAGAGTACGAGCCATGAGGAGTAATGTGACACGAAATCTGGTGGACACAAGCGGAAATAGGTAGTACCTTCTATCGCCAACAGATGGCGCTAATAGCACGTACAGAATAATCTCGTTGGTTCGAGAAAGTTCTGGTGTCTTCCACTCACTTCTAGATGGCAATAATCGGAATATATAAGAAGGCTAGTGGCGCAACCACAAGTCAGTTTCTATGACACTGTTCTGAAATAAAATAGTGCGTACCTCTTTAAAACGTGTTTGTGCGTGTTTAAGTTTAAGACATCTTTGTAACAGTATTTTGAATTAAATTGTTGCTTTTGTGTGTGATTTAGTAGTATGGAAAAGAAGCGAAAAATTGATAGTGAATGCAGAAAATTCAAAGATCAGTGGAACATTCAGTATTTCGTAATTGAGTCCAGTAACAAGGCGCTATGTTTGATTTGCAATGAAAGCATAGCCGTACTCAAGGAATATAACATTAAACGTCATTATGAAACAAAACATTTTCAAAATTACTCAAAATATACAGGAAGTTTGCGGACAGAAAAATTCGAAGCTATGAAGCGCGGATTGAAATCGCAGCAATCTTCATTTACAAAACTCAAAACTGAACAAGAGGCTGCAACTCGTGCCAGCTTTCGTGTGGCTCTTGAAATTGCAAAACATGGAAAACCATTCACCGATGGAGAAATGATCAAAGAATGCATAATTGCAGTATCCGAAGAAATGTGCCCTGAAAAGGTAAATTTATTAAAAACTGTCAGTATGTCAGCAAACACTGTGGCTCGAAGGGTAGAAAACATCGCTGAAAATATATCCTCTCAACTGTTCGACAAAAATGGACATGTTGAGTGGTTTTATAAATTTTGCTTCTGTTTTTATTTTTTATTTTGTGTACTTGTATAATATGATTATATAGGCAATAAACCATTAACAAATTTAATTTCGCTTATTTTCATCCCGTCATATTTTTCCGAACTATACATTTATTCCGAAAATTATTACTCAAAACTACATTGCTGGCGTTTGGTTCCATATTGCATAAGGGGGTCCAATTGAGCGTGTGCAGCGCGTACCGGACAATGTCAGAGAAGCTTCTCTAGTGATCGCTGGCATTATTCCAATTGAAATAATGGCACGTGAGAGATTGGACATATACAGAGACGCAACGAAACGGCGACAAACGGACAAGGACTGAAAGGATAGGCTCAAAGAAGAAGAAGAAGAAAAAGATGAAGCAGAAGAAAAAGAAGAAGAAAAAGAAGAATAAGAAGTATAAGAAGAATAAGAAGAATAAGAAGAAAAAGAAGAAAAAGAAGAATAAGAAGAATAAGAAGAATAAGAAGAATAAGAAGAATAAGAAGAATAAGAAGAATAAGAAGAATAAGAAGAATAAGAAGAATAAGAAGAATAAGAAGAATAAGAAGAATAAGAAGAATAAGAAGAATAAGAAGAATAAGAAGAATAAGAAGAATAAGAAGAATAAGAAGAATAAGAAGAATAAGAAGAATAAGAAGAATAAGAAGAATAAGAAGAATAAGAAGAATAAGAAGAATAAGAAGAATAAGAAGAAGAATAAGAATAAGAAGAATAAGAAGAATAAGAAGAATAAGAAGAATAAGAAGAATAAGAAGAATAAGAAGAATAAGAAGAATAAGAAGAAGAATAAGAATAAAAAGAATAAGAAGAATAAGAAGAAAAAGAAGAATAAGAAGATGAAGAAGAAAACTATATTCGCTTACTAAGTTGAAGGAAAAAAGCGGTAACACCTAAATCATACGAAGAATTGCAAAAAGCGTAGGACGCAACAACAAACGACAATGGACAAGAAAATTAATTAGGGATGTGAAAATTTGGACCACGAAGAAACACGGCTAAGTGAACTACTATGTAACCCAGGTACTTAGTGGCCACGGGTGATATAGGGATTTGTAAAGCAACAGACTGCCTCTGCGAATACTGCGGAGAGGAGGACGGGGTTGCTCACACCATCTTCGAGTGTAACAGGTGGCATGTGGAACGCGAAAAAATGAAAAATAGGGTCTACACATCAACAATGGTACAGTACATGCTGATGGATAGTATAATATACGAATATAATGTCATGTCACAGAAAGTATGCCACAAAAGGGGTCGGCAGAAAACAGAAGCAGAACAAATGAAAGATTTCTAGAGATAATTAGATAGCGACACAGACACTTCTAGAGATTTCTAAGACAACACCATCCCGAAGAAATGCGAAGAGCGGTTCCGAGATGTGCGAGATGCAGACGGTCGACATATCTTATTCACCACTATATTTATTTAATTACTTACGTGGTATTTTAATAAATGTTGCTCCTTCAAAAAAAGATAAGACAAGACAGACAAGACTTGATTGACAAGACTAGGAAGAGGACTAAATTGAGAAGACAAGACATAATTTAGTTATCGCTGTCTAAAAGTTTGTAAGAATATAAAACTTAATGTAAGAAAGAATGTAAAACTTAATGTGGGATTGGTGTCGGTAAGAAAACTCAAACTAGAATATTCTAAATCGTTTGTGCAGACGAAAGCCAATTTGTAGCGTAATTCGTATATAATTGACTTGTGAAATCTGTTTTATTTTTTTTCGTTTCACGTTACGCAGTGCACACTGAATTTTCGAATGTGGGAGTTGGAATTTCCATATTCCTTGCCTTATCTGCAGCAATAAGGACATAATTGAGCAATTTAACTTACATCGGCATTATTTAAACCGCATGACTAATAGCGAAACTGTTATACATACATATTACCAACAAATTGAAATGAGCAATTTTAAACCCATTTTTGTGTATGAAAGTCGGTTTTAGATTTAAAATATAAATTGTATGTATTATTTATTCGTTTAGCCCTCTAAGGAGCGCGTAGAACCATTACTTAGCACTGGTCATCTTGTTCTTTTTATCTTCCCAAAACTTCCTCATCCTTTCGCTCTGGACCTATCTTCTTTCTTGCGTCCATGCGTTTTTTAGTTTCAAACTCTTAGCTGTTGGATTCATTGATGTGAAGTTATGTGAATTTATTTCCTGCTTGTATTTAGTTCGTGTAGTTGCCAATCAATCTATGGTCTATATTGATTACTGAGAGGTCATGTTGGGTGTCTACCAGCCAGCGTACTTTGGACTGTCGGGTTCCATTGATGATGTGGAAGATTTTCCTGGTCAATCGAGTCATCCATTCGTACTATATGACCGTAGAATTTCAGACGTCTTTTCTGTACAACTGAGGAGAATCGTTCTGTCAGGGAATACAGTTCTTGTGAGCTTTTAAGCATCCAGATACCATCTTGTACCTTGGGTCCAATTATTTTTCTCAGTATCTGACGTTCTACTTTCTCAATATCATTGATGTAGATGGTTAATGATGAAGTCTCAATTGCATAGAATGCTTCTGGAAGGATGCCTGTATGGTATTGACGGAGTTTTGCTTTGATAGAAAGTGATTTCTTGTTGTACATATTCCAGGTGATTGCATAGGCTTTGCGTAACTTTTCTGCACGTGTTTTGTAAGCCATTCTTTTCTTACCAGTGTTTCCAATTATTTCAGCTAGATTTTTGAAGTGCTTAACTTGTATGATGTTGCCATATTTGGTTGCAAGATGTGTCATATTTGAGCTCTTGGAGTCTATGTATTGCGTTTTCTCGTAAGAGATTTGAAGGCCGGTCTTGATGGCGATTTCATGAAGTTCCACGATGGCGTGTTTGGCTTCTTTAGTAGTCCGGGTGATTATTGCAAGGTCGTTAGCAAAAGCGAGGCACTTTATGTTGATTCGTTTGTCCTTTGTTCCCATAAATACTCCAGGTACTTCTTTCTCCCATATTTTGATTATCTTATTTAACACCAGGTTGAGGAGGAGTGGGGACAATTCATCACCCTGTCTTACTCCAGTACTGATTTGAAAAGGCTCGGAGATTTCACCCACGAATTTTAATTTATATGTTGCGCCTGACAAAGTCTGTTCGATTAACATAGTTGTTTTACTATCCACACCGTATTCATGAAGTATATTAAACAGGGTTATGCGGTCAATCGAGTCATAGGCTTTCTTGAAGTTTACGAAAGTGACAACTGTGCGGTTGGGCTGGCGATGTTGCAGTATCATCTTCAGGTTCCAGATTTGTTCCGCGCATGATCGGTGCCGTCGGAAACCTGCCTGATATTCACCGATCAGATGTTCTGTCTGTTCTTCCAGTTTTGTGAGGAGGGCACGTGAGAGAACTTTGTAGGCGATTGATAGAAGGGAAACGCCTCGGTAATTGTTTGGATCAGTCTTGTCGCCCTTTTTGTATAGTGGGTGGATAAAAGCATTTTCCAGTCCGCTGGTATGATGCCGCACTTCCATGTATTTCCAATGATAGCTTGCAGTCTGTCAATCAAGAGTTCACCTCCGATCTTGAGCATTTCAGCGATTAAGCCGTCTTCCTCTGGTGCTTTGTTGTTTTTTAGGTGTAAAATGATGTTTCGTATTTCCTCAAGTGTTGGTGCAACGGTCCTGGTTTGGGGCGGCTATGTGGCATTCGAGTCTTTCTTCAGGGGGTTCACAGTTGAGTAGCTTCTCGAAGTACTGTTTCAGAATTTCGCAGTTCGCTTTTGTGTTGGTTTCAAGGGTTCCATCAGGCCGACGGAAGCAGAGGCTCGGTGGCTTGTAGTTCATCAGTTCTTCCCTGAATGTTCTGTAGAAATTTTGCGTGTTATTTTTTTTGAACTCATTGTCAATTTCCTCTAATTTTTTGAAATGGTATGTCCGTTTAAAACGTCTGATCTTTTTGGATGTTTCCCTCTGCACTTTTAAGAAATTCTGCCAATTCTCTTGTGTCTTGTTGCTATGCCAAGTCTTCCACGCAAGCATACGGGATTCAAGGGCCCTGTCGCATTCCAATGTCCACCAACTGTGTTTTCGTTTTCGTGGCGGTTGACCGAGTTTCCTTGCTGATTGCTGGATTGTCTGAAGAAGTTGGTCCCATGTTTGTGTGTCGGTATGTAGTGATTGTGCGTGTTCTCTTAGGTATATTGGATCTATACGCGGGAATTTAGAGTTTTGACACTTCCTTCTGTTAGGTAAGAAGCAGGTTTTAATTTGTGAAAGATAATGGTCGGACTCCACGTAACCCTTGCGTACCCTCACGCTCATGAATTCTGGAGAGGGTTTTCTGGTTATCGCTACGTGCTCGATTTGGTATTCCCCGATGTGGTTGATTGGTGATTTCCAGGTTGTCATCTTGCGTGGTGGTTTCTTAAAGTGTGTGGACATTAGTTGGAGGCAGTGTCGGGCATAATTCAATTAATTTTTTAATTGTAGAATCCAACAATTACAATTTTAATTGCAACTAAATCAATTGCAATTAATTTAATTGCATTAACTGTTTAATTGTGAGATGCAATTGAAATCAATTGCATTTAAATCCATTAATTGTGGTTTACAATTAATTTAATTGCAATTAAAATTTTAATTGTTAGTTACAATTAACTTAATCATCAATTGTTTATTATTACAATTAACAATTAATACTATTTAATGAATGTAAAAACTTTTCCCTCATTGTAACCGTGCCATTGTGCCAAATAAAATAATTTCCAAAATTGTAAATAATCTAAATAGTTGGGAAAGATTGTTCGTTCTGGACCCTTCACCTCCACTTCCGGCCCCCCACTTCGCTCTCACTTCCGGTTAACACCCCACTTCCGGTTCCTACCTCTACTTCCGGTTCACACCCACACTTCCGGTTCTCACTTACACTTCCGGTTCCCACCCCACTTCCGGAACCGGAAGTGGGAACCGTAACTGTGAAAAAAATTTCAACCGGAAAAAGCCACCTCCCAGGGAACCGGAAGTGGTGAAAATTTTGGGACCGCAAGTGTAGGTGGGAACCGGAAGTGGGGTGGGAAACAGAAGTTGGGGTGGAAACCGGAAGTGGGTGGGAACCGGAAGTGGGGGGCGAGGGTGGGTGACCGGAAGTGGAGGCGGAGGGTTTATTTGTTTCTTAAATAATAATTGTCGGGCAAAAATATTTATACAAATTTCGTGCGGAAATGATTTTACAGCGCTCCAGCTAATGGGGAACTCGCCCTTCTGTCGCGTTGTAATATCAAACTTTACACACTATAATGTAAATAACTATTTCAGTTACGCATTATGGCAAGTGATACATTGGAGTATAATAAACATCTTCTAACCGACATTTATTAATTGTTAATTGTAATTGTAAAAGTGCATCAATCAATTAATCAATTGTAATTGCAAAATTTTACAATTAACAATTGATTAATTGTTAATTGTGATATATTGCAATTACAATTAATTATTTTAATTGTTAGTTGCAATTAAATCTCGCAATTTAATTGTTAATTGTTTTCACAATTAATTTTTGCCCAACTATGGTTGGAGGACCATTCCACATATGTTGATTAGGCGATGTCCATTGGCATTTGTCTTTTTGTGTGCCGAGAAATTCCCAGTGATGTGCCTGTGCTCTCTTTCTCTGCCGATTTTTCTCCAGCCATTGAAATCTTCGAGGAGGATCTTGATATGGTGTTGAGGGATCTTGTCGAGTGTCCGTTCTAGCTGTGACCAGAACTTCTACACCTTGTTCTTGTCAGTGTCATTGTTAACAGGAGCATGTGCGTTAATCATTGTGTAGGCCTTGCCAGCGCATTTAATTGTGAGTAGGGAGATCCGTTCCGAAGGTGATGAGAAATCTAGCACAGAGTTCTGGATACTGTTATGTACTAGAAATGCGGTTCCCAATATATGAAAATTACTATTTCTTAGCTTGACTGCAGGCTTTCCCTTGTAGATACGATATCCACCAGAGTCAAAGTGATCACAATCACGAAATCGCGATTCTTGTACTGCAAGTATGAGGATACTGAATTTATCGCAGGTGTCCGTTAGCGTCTTTAGTTTTCCTGTTTTGGTCAGCGTCTGTACGTTGAGAGTACCAATGAAGTGCTTACTCTTGGGTTTGAGGAGTTGGGTTCAGTTTGAGGAGTTTGAGTTGGGTTTGGGAAGCTCCGAATCTTCCCTGCATGATGTCCTGGTCCCCCAGAATCCGAATGACCCGGTTTGCCTTCGCTCGTCATAGCTAGGGCCTGAGGTAGTTGCATTGTAGCTTGTGTTTCCATCATGCCAAGTTCGTGGTTGATTTTAGCTGGTGGGCTTGAGCCCAGGGCGAGTGAGTCGCTGATAATATATTCCATTCACTCTCATCGTACGGGTAGTAAGTCGGTACGGCAGCAGATGTTTTGCTGTGGTTGGCATTATTATTATCTCCTTTTTGCCCATTTTTTCGGGGGAGCAAAATTAAAAATCTGGCACATGCCAGAATTTCATGGCCAACCTATCATATAAATTGTATGTTTATATTAAATATTATTGTTTATATTAAAAGTGTAGTAAATAATATATGTTCAAGTCTATACTAGATAGACGCGTGTGTAAAAAGGTTGTCCAATAAAAATATGAATTGGAGCCCCCGGGAAAGGATCACAGGCAGGATTACAAAACGACGGCAGGGTGACATCAACTGCTGCGCTGATTGAACTGGGTACAGAAAGGCTACAGGAAGATAAAACAGTGTGGAAAGAATTGGTAGAGACCTTTATTCAGGAGTGGATGGACCTATGATGATAGAAGAAGATGAAGAAGAAGAAGAAGAAGATGAAGAAGAAGAAGAAGAAAATGAATAAGACGAAGAAGAAGAAGAAAATGAATAAGAAGAAGAAGAAGAAGAAAATTAATAAGAAGAAGAAGAAGTAAATGAATAAGAAGAAGAAGAAAACTCTATTCGCTTACTAAGTTTAACTTCTAAAAAATAATCAACTTTGAATAAATGATAATTGAATAATGGTGAAACCATACTAATTATATATAGAACCTACAACTAATTATTAGCTACATTTCGTCTTTAATAAGTGTATAAACCTTGAATAGACTCCTTAACCCTCTTAAATTCCCATTTGATCTAAATCCACTTGGATTTCTTTCCTTTCTTGCCTTCCCTGCTTGTCAATAGTTTCTCGTCCGATGACATTTCAAACAAACTCGTTCTGGAGGGTGCCTCGTCATCTTTGTAGTGCACAAAAGCCGCATTTAAACGTCTCACCCTAGTGCGAATCGCGCATAAATCACACGAGAACCGGCCGGACTCGTCCGATTTGCATAAGCTCCAAGAGAAATTCGACACAAACCCCTTGCACGGGGTGAAATCAGGTTTCGCGAACACCCGGTCCAAACATAGCACAAGCTTGACCTCTACACAAAGCTATCTTACACAATATAACGAGGAAAGAAATCTTTTAGATTTGATGGTAAAAGAAAATTCCAGGAAGAAAAGCTCAAAGAGAATGATCCAGCGAATGTTTTTCTTGTTGCATGATCGAGCACGTACGGTTTCCAATTTGCATAGATAATCGACGACTTATTATAATTCCCCTTCAATCTAGTTCATTGTTTCGCAATTCGCGTCTGTTCGGAAGTGGGTGGCGAATTTCGTTGCAAAAGCTGCTACTGCCTCCGAACAAACGACAAGGCGTCAGCGTTGGCCGTCTCACTTAACAAACAAAACATTCAAAATCTTATCTATTTTACGATTGTTACTCTACACTTATTAAATTAGTTGTTTTTGTGAGGTCGCCCACGCCGCGCTCGTTCGCCGTGTGTGGATTTATTGGGAGATTTCTTCTCTAGGAACGAGGTAATTGTGCCTAAGAGGCAGCTGGCAGATATTAGATTAAGTAAATCATTCCACGGTTAGGCAAACAAGATAACCTTTCGGGACGAAATTATTACACGAAATAATAACAAGCATAAATTTGCCTCGAGATCAATTTTAATTTTTTTCCTCTTCTACGTTTCGCTTATTAAATCTTCGAACTGGAGTAAATAAACATCGTAATTAAACGCATCTACTTATATAATCTTAACTATTTTTTAAAGTGGTTTGGGGAAAGCTCTCTTTAAACCCTCTATTCCACTTTGGCTTTTAGTATGCCCCCTAGTTGAAAATGCCTCTTCGACCGGGAATCGAACCCGGTTCTCCCGCTTCGAAATCTTCGAAAAACATTATAGAATTAAATATGCTGAAAGGCCTAGTGGTCGATAGCCTTTTATAAACTTTTTGATCTAAAGACATGATTTTAAAAAACACAGTTATTTTTCTGGTTTTTGTTGAGTACCACGAAGGTGGACTGAAAGCTATAAAATAACTTACAAATTTCACATGAGATTTGTTTTGGTAGTCCTAAAAAGACTCAGTACTAGACTCAGTGCTCAGTACAGCGCATATTATCTAGAATAATCGAGGTAGAGTTATCTAGTTTTCACCGTCTTACAACTAAATCTATTATCTTTAACGAGTAGTAGTAGTTGTTATAGAGCTCCGGAAAGGCTGAATATATTTATATATTCAGGCAGTGCCTTTTTAACCGTTTTGTCACAGGCACCGTTTGTTTTCAACCTTTTTCAATAAATATTTCGTAATTTGTATTTAGTAAATTAATTCTTGTTAAAAATTTTGTGCTTTGAATACAAAATTTTGTGTTCAATAAATATTTCTTCTCTCATACATCTACACATATTAAGTATTTCTCTAAAACACCACAACCAGTTTCAATAATAATAATTTCAATAATAATTTAATAATAATAATTTATTCACGTTTGCCACAATGAACAATAATTTTGCTTCTTTGCAATGAACCAGTGAGCAAATTAAACGCAATTCGCATACATTTATTTATTTCGTTTCTTGCTGTAAGATGTGAGATTCTTAATTTTACAAGGAAACGGACAGTTCTGTTTCTCGGAAATGTTATCTTATCTCGAACGTTGTTTGGAGTTGTTAAAGGGCAATGCAGAAGAGGCAGCTTGAAATAACAGCAGGAGGATCGCTTTGACCTATGCAGGAAAGTGCTAGGGTCAATTACAAACGACTTACAAAACAACATATCGCTTATCCAGAAGAACATTGCAACGTAAGTATAATTTTCCAGGAGACAAAAAATTGTTGTACGATAATTACAATAACTCATGAGTCCGTGAAGAAAAATGTGAACTTACTATATGAATACTAGTACATGCGGATGGAATAGTTGAATGGGTGAAAAAGTTGATGCGGGTGAAACGACTGAAAGTGTAGATGGAATATGTGGGATTTTGTAGTTATAGACAAAATGAATATTTATAAACCTTAAATACAAACTCCTTCATTTAAAAAAGTCCTGTGTCAAACCTCTCGACCTCGAAGATACCAAAATATTAATTTCAATATTAAAATCAACGATCTATGCAGAACTGATAGAATTTTTCTTATATCTCTTACAATTTTCAAGCAGAAGCTCTTTGAATTCCTTTCCATCAGTACCTCTTTCAATTTTTTGGGCTGCTGCCACCCATTGATAAAATATTTTGCAAAACTGACACAGTGATTTCATCGCCTGATCCTTTCTATACAAAGGTGTACACATTTATTGTTACACCTGAAGTAGAACCTATTAAGACGATTTTTAAGTGAATCGAGATACGTCAATCAGTTATTCTAACCAAAACCGATCACGACAATTTCAAAATAATCAAAAATTGTAAAAAAAAGTATTAATGCTTGAAGAATTTCAATGAAATTTTTACTGAAATGAGTGTCCGTAGGAAGTACTCCCTGACAACATTTGAACGCTCCACCTTCGCTGCGGACGCCGCCGCACACTGGGAAGAATTACGAATTTACGGCGACAAAAATAGAATTTTACAATGTCTCACAATTAAGCAAAACCACTCAAAATGTATTGTTAGATAACCCATCCATAATACTATAAACAAATAAATTGCGAAAAACCAATTCCATTGCTTGTGGGAAACATCGCTCTTGTCCCGTTCACGTTTAGCAAACGTGCTAAACATCGCTCTTGTCCCTTAGGTAACAAAAAGGAATTAACTAGAATTATAAATTAATTTAACAAAATATTACGCCTGTTTTGTGTTTGTGTTAAAAAAATTTGAACTTTTTAAATATGGAGAATATAGCTTCAAGTATGTATTTACATGTAATAATATCAAATTTGTAGAAACTTTTAAGCAATACGGTTAAAAAAGAATTTTGTTAATGAATATGGTAGATTAAAAAAAAATTGTAAAAAACTGCAATAAATTGATTTTTAGAAAAAGTTCCGCATAGTTCTGTTAAATTAAATATTTTGTAAAACAAAACAAACATTGACAATTCTAGAAAAGCAAAAATCCCGTCCACATCGTTCCACCTTACTGAGAATTACACCTATTTTTCTAGGTAGTCGTGATGACCACCATTTGCAAGAGAGAACGTTGAATAGAAATAAACTATTTTTTGTATTAAGAGATGAAAGTACGATACGTCAGTGATGATGAAGAAGGTGCAAATAGTGATGCTCATTGATTTTGACGAAGATCGGTTGTGAATTTGTAAAAATATGTTGCACTTTTGTCATATAAAAAAAATTAAAAATTTCCACTTAAATTTGCATTTTTAATTATTCGTGTACATCTAATATAGACTAATTTTATATTAGAATCATCAGAATGTCATCATAAGGTAATATGTGAGACTAAAAATTGAAATGAAGTGGATTTTATATTTGTCGCCGTAAATTCGTAATCCCAGTCCCAGTGTGCGCCTTGGGGAATAATTTTTCCTTCAAAGATTTTCTCAAACATCTCGTCAATGCTTTAAGAACTGAGACTTGAACCACCATTTGTAGGACGTATGTACCTACAAAAAGTAATTATTTGGGATCTTGCAAAATCGTTCGGTTTAGTCACAAAAGTGAAAAATGTAAGGAGCGAGTTTTCTAATGGCTACCTACCCCTTCTTCGAATTTGGTTCACACTTTATCCGCTTTATCCACACGTTTCTGCAAATCGAACATGATTTGTGGGTAGATACTCAATTTACACACATTTATAAGGCAGGACGGAGTAATTCACTTGTGTTATCGAAACGGATAGCGGCCGAATTAAAGAAACCTAAATACGAAGATTTGGATCAAGCTATGCTATCATGGTTTCACAGACAGCGCCTGAATAACTTGCCTGTCTCGGGGCCGATCGTGAAAGCTAAGGCAGAGAAATTTTCTGAAGAACTTAGGCTTAACGGCTTTCAAAGCATCAGAAGGATGGCTCGGAAAGTTCAAGCAACGTCACCATATAAACTATGGTAAAAGTAATGGAGAAGCACGAAGTGTTGATATGAATGTTATTGACGACTGGATTAATAGAGTGTGGCCAACATTGAAAGAAAAGTACGCTCCAAGTGACATTTTGAATGCTGATGAAGCCGGAATTTTCTTTAAGCTGACTCCACATAAAACTTTGAAATTTGAAGGAGAAAAGTGTGTAGGAGGAAAACTCACCAGAAAGCGTATTACAGTGTTTGTAGCTGCTAATATGAATGGCACAAAAAAAGGAAGCTAGTGATAATAGGCAAATCAAAAAATCCGCGGTGTTTTAAGAGCATTAATCAATTGCCAGTCACCTATAAAGCTAATAAATCAGCCGGGATGACAAGTCAACAGTTTGAAGGAAAATTGCGAAGGTGGGATGCAGAATTAAAGGAACGAAAAATCTGGCTTCTTGTCGACAACTGCCCTGCTCACCCTCATATATCTAACCTTCAAAACAGACAGTTGGCATTTTTTCCACCAAACACGACTAGTGTCTTACAACCAATGGACCAAAGCGTGATTAAAAGTCTCAAGGGTCACTGCAGAAGGAAACTATTGATGGAGCTGGTCGAATCTGAGGGTAAAACTTCTATTAATATGCTACATGCAGTAAATTTTTTATCCAAAGCCTGGGAAGAAGTGACAGCAACAACTATACAGCACTCTTTTCGTCATGCGGGACTTTGTACCAGTTCTGCGAGTGCTGAAGTGGAAGCGAGACAAGAGTTTGAAAGTGAAGATTGCCTTCCATTAACTGAGTGGGTTCAACAGTTCAACATGCCACAAAATTTCACTGAAAATATACAAACCTACATAGAAGTAGACGACAGCCTGGCTACAACAGCTTCACTTACAGATGAAGAAATTCTGGATTCGGTGAGAAAAACTGAGGAACAGCAACAAGGGACGGATGAGACGGATGAGCCTCCACCAAGCATTAAACAAGCACTCGATGCAGCGAAATTATTAGAAAAATACTTTTTGTATAACCAGTTGATCCCATAGTATCCCAAGACATGAATAAAATACATGATAAAGTTCAAATAAAATACTGGTGCAGCAAAAAAAAAAAAAACGAAGATAACAGACTATACGCAATACACGTTATTTGTATCAATATTAATTTGTTTGTTAATTGTATACTTTATTAGTAAGTAAATAATATTATATTAGTAAAATATTATATTTTTTTTCTCTCCATTTAACGACAACACTCTATAACGTCATAAAATGCACAGTCCCTTCAGTGTCGCTATATAGAGTTTACACTGTAATAAGTTTGTGTTGGATACAAAAGTTCTGCTGGTTTTTATACTACAAGTTTGAAACTAAACGCAGCACAATATTCTAAATGCAATTTTTTAAATTACATAAAATTTGCTTTGTTTTATATGTAGTGTGTTAACATAGTCCAACACAGACACATTTCTATAGATTTTGCTAAAAACTTAATGGAAATTAGATGTCTAGCTTTTATTTAACTATTCAAAAGCCAAAGGGTATGTGACAAAGTAAGTTATATCAAGTTAAACTAGACTAAATCGTTCTTTCCTTTTGATGAAGGCTTAGTTAATATGGAGTAGTTTTGGTAGTACAGACAATATACTAAGATTGTTGCAACTTGAAATTGTACATAATAAATTTGTGGAGGATACAAAAGTTCTTCTGGTTTTTATCCTATAAGTTTGAAACTAATCGCCGCACAATATTCCAAACACAACTTTCCTAAACTACATTAAAATAGTTTTGTTTTGATATGTAGCACGTTAAGATAGTCCAACTAGTCCATGTAACACATACACTTTTCGAAAGATTGTTCCATAAACGCAATGGAAATGAGACGTCTAGCTTCTATTTGATTATTCAAAAACTAAAGGCTATGTGCTAAAATAAGTTAAACCAGGTTAAACTAGACTAAATCGTCCTTATTTTGATATAGGCTAAGTTAATATAGAGTTAGTAGTAGTACAGACAACATTTTAAGATTATTGCATCATGAAATGTAAATAATAAATCTGTGTACGATACAAAAGTTCTTCTGGTTTCTATCCTATAAGTTTGAAACTGAACGCCACAAAATATTCCAAGATCAATTTTCTTAAACTGCTCTGTTTTGATATGTAATGCGTTAACATAGTCCAACTAGTCTATGTGACACAGACAAAATTTCGAAAGATTGTTCAAAAACCGTAATGGAAATTAGATATCTAGCTATTATTTGATTATTCAAAAACCAAAGGCTATGTTACAAAGTAAGTTACATCAGGTAAAACTAGACTAAATCTTCCTTATTTTGATATAGGCGATGTTAATATAGACAGAGTAGTTTTTGTAGCACAGACAACATTCCAAGATTATTGCATTTAGAAATTGTAAATAATAATTTTTTTTCTGATAGAAAAGTCCTTCTAGTTTTTATCGTATAAGTCTGAAACTAAACGCCCCACGATATTAAAAATTCAATTTTCTTAAACTACAGTCTAAATTGGCTTTGTTTTGATACATAGCGTTAAGATAGTCCAACTAATCTATGTAACAAAGAGAAATTTCTAAAGATTGTTCCATAAACGTAATGGAAATTAGATCTATAGTTTTTATTTAATTGTTCAAAAATCAAAGGCTATGTGACAAAGTATGTAACATCATGTTAAACTAGTCTAAATTATCTTTATTTTGAGATATAATAAGTAGATATAAACTATGCAGTTTTTGTAGTACAGAGCATTTTCTGACCATTTAGTATAGTATTGTCTTGTACAGACATGATTGTCTAGTCTTGTGTATCTAGTATTCTGAGTCTCGTTTTGTCTGTCTACTCTTGTCTGTCTAGTCTTCTCTGCCTAGTCTTGTCTGTCTAGTCTTGTCTGTCTAGTCTTGTCTGTCTAGTCTTGTCTGTCTAGTCTTGTTTGTCTAGTCTTGTCTGTCTAGTCTTGTCTGTCTAGTCTTGTTTGTCTAGTCTTGTCTGTCTAGTCTTGTCTGTCTAGTCTTGTCTGTCTAGTCTTGTCTGTCTAGTTTTGTCTGTCTAGTCTTGTCTGTCTAGTCTTGTCTGTCTAGTCTTGTCTGCCTAGTCTTGTCTGTCTAGTCTTCTCTGTCTAGTCTTGTCTGTCTAGTCTTGTCTGTATAGTCTTGTCTGTCTAGTCTTGTCTGTCTTGTCTTGTCTGTCTAGTCTTGTCTGTCTAGTCTTGTCTGTCTAGTCTTGTCTGTCTAGTCTTGTCTGTCTAGTCTTGTCTGTCTAGTCTTCTCTGTCTAGTCTTGTCTGTCTAGTCTTGTCTGTCTAGTCTTGTCTGTCTAGTCTTGTCTGTCTAGTCTTGTCTGTCTAGTCTTGTCTGTCTAGTCTTGTCTGTCTAGTCTTGTCTGTCTAGTCTTGTCTGTCTAGTCTTGTCTGTCTAGTCTTGTCTGTCTAGTCTTGTCTGTCTAGTCTTGTCTGTCTAGTCTTGTCTGTCTAGTCTTGTCTGTCTAGTCTTGTCTGTCTAGTCTTGTCTGTCTAGTCTTGTCTGTCTAGTCTTGTCTGTCTAGTCTTGTCTGTCTAGTCTTGTCTGTCTAGTCTTGTCTGTCTAGTCTTGTCTGTCTAGTCTTGTCTGTCTAGTCTTGTCTGTCTAGTCTTGTCTGTCTAGTCTTGTCTGTCTAGTCTTGTCTGTCTAGTCTTGTCTGTCTAGTCTTGTCTGTCTAGTCTTGTCTGTCTAGTCTTGTCTGTCTAGTCTTGTCTGTCTAGTCTTGTCTGTCTAGTCTTGTCTGTCTAGTCTTGTCTGTCTAGTCTTGTCTGTCTAGTCTTGTCTGTCTAGTCTTGTCTGTCTAGTCTTGTCTGTCTAGTCTTGTCTGTCTAGTCTTGTCTGTCTAGTCTTGTCTGTCTAGTCTTGTCTGTCTAGTCTTGTCTGTCTAGTCTTGTCTGTCTAGTCTTGTCTGTCTAGTCTTGTCTGTCTAGTCTTGTCTGTCTAGTCTTGTCTGTCTAGTCTTGTCTGTCTAGTCTTGTCTGTCTAGTCTTGTCTGTCTAGTCTTGTCTGTCTAGTCTTGTCTGTCTAGTCTTGTCTGTCTAGTCTTGTCTGTCTAGTCTTGTCTGTCTAGTCTTGTCTGTCTAGTCTTGTCTGTCTAGTCTTGTCTGTCTAGTCTTGTCTGTCTAGTCTTGTCTGTCTAGTCTTGTCTGTCTAGTCTTGTCTGTCTAGTCTTGTCTGTCTAGTCTTGTCTGTCTAGTCTTGTCTGTCTAGTCTTGTCTGTCTAGTCTTGTCTGTCTAGTCTTGTCTGTCTAGTCTTGTCTGTCTAGTCTTGTCTGTCTAGTCTTGTCTGTCTAGTCTTGTCTGTCTAGTCTTGTCTGTCTAGTCTTGTCTGTCTAGTCTTGTCTGTCTAGTCTTGTCTGTCTAGTCTTGTCTGTCTAGTCTTGTCTGTCTAGTCTTGTCTGTCTAGTCTTGTCTGTCTAGTCTTGTCTGTCTAGTCTTGTCTGTCTAGTCTTGCCTGTCTAGTCTTGCCTGTCTAGTCTTGTCTGTCTAGTCTTGTCTGTCTAGTCTTGTCTGTCTAGTATTGTCTGTCTAGTCTTGTCTGTCTAGTCTTGTCTGTCTAGTCTTGTCTGTCTAGTCTTGTCTGTCTAGTCTTGTCTGTCTAGTCTTGTCTGTCTAGTCTTGTCTGTCTAGTCTTGTCTGTCTAGTCTTGTCTGTCTAGTCTTGTCTGTCTAGTCTTGTCTGTCTAGTCTTGTCTGTCTAGTCTTGTCTGTCTAGTCTTGTCTGTCTAGTCTTGCCTGTCTAGTCTTGTCTGTATAGTCTTGTCTGTCTAGTCCTGTCTGTCTAGTCTTGTCTGTCTAGTCTTGTCTGTCTAGTCTCGTCTGTCTAGTCTTGTCTGTCTAGTCTTGTCTGTCTAGTCTTGTCTGTCTAGTCTTGTCTGTCTAGTCTTGTCTCTCTAGTCTTGTCTGTCTAGTCTTGTCTGTCTAGTCTTGTCTGTCTAGTCTTGTCTGTCTAGTCTTGTCTGTCTAGTCTTGTCTGTCTAGTCTTGTCTGTCTAGTCTTGTCTGTCTAGTCTTGCCTGTCTAGTCTTGTCTGTATAGTCTTGTCTGTCTAGTCTTGTCTGTCTAGTCTTGTCTGTCTAGTCTTGTCTGTCTAGTCTTGTCTGTCTAGTCTTTTCTGTCTAGTCTTGTCTGTCTAGTCGTGTCTGTCTAGTCTTGCCTGTCTAGTCTTGTCTGTCTAGTCTTGTCTGTCTAGTCTTGTCTGTCTAGTCTTGTCTGTCTAGTCTTGTCTGTCTAGTCTTGTCTGTCTAGTCTTGTCTGTCTAGTCTTGTCTGTCTAGTCTTGTCTGTCTAGTCTTGTCTGTCTAGTCTTGTCTGTCTAGTCTTGTCTGTCTAGTCTTGTCTGTCTAGTCTTGTCTGTCTAGTCTTGTCTGTCTAGTCTTGTCTGTCTAGTCTTGTCTGTCTAGTCTTGTCTGTCTAGTCTTGTCTGTCTAGTCTTGTCTGTCTAGTCTTGTCTGTCTAGTCTTGTCTGTCTAGTCTTGTCTGTCTAGTCTTGTCTGTCTAGTCTTGCCTGTCTAGTCTTGTCTGTCTAGTCTTGTCTGTCTAGTCTTGTCTGTCTAGTCTTGTCTGTCTAGTCTTGTCTGTCTAGTCTTGTCTGTCTAGTCTTGTCTGTCTAGTCTTGTCTGTCTAGTCTTGTCTGTCTAGTCTTGTCTGTCTAGTCTTGTCTGTCTAGTCTTGTCTGTCTAGTCTTGTCTGTCTAGTCTTGTCTGTCTAGTCTTGTGTGTCTAGTCTTGTCTGTCTAGTCTTGTCTGTCTAGTCTTGTCTGTCTAGTCTTGTCTGTCTAGTCTTGTCTGTCTAGTCTTGTCTGTCTAGTCTTGTCTGTCTAGTCTTGTCTGTATAGTCTTGTCTGTCTAGTCTTGTCTATCTAGTCTTGTCTGTCTAGTCTTGTCTGTCTAGTCTTGTGTGTCTAGTCTTGTCTGTCTAGTCTTGTCTGTCTAGTCTTGTCTGTCTAGTCTTGTCTGTCTAGTCTTGTCTGTCTAGTCTTGTCTGTCTAGTCTTGTCTGTCTAGTCTTGTCTGTCTAGTCTTGTCTCTCTAGTCTTGTCTGTCCAGACTAGTATGTATACCCTTGTCTGTCTAGCCTTGTCTGTCTAGTCTTGTATATCTAGTCTTGTCTGTCTAGTCTTGTCTGTCTAGTCTTGTCTGTCTAGTCTTGTCTGTCTAGTCTTGTCTGTCTAGTCTTGTCTGTCTAGTATTGTCTGTCTAGTCTTGTCTGTCTAATCTTGTCTGTCTAGTCTTGTCTCTCTAGTATTGTCTGTCTAGTCTTGTCTCTTTAGTCTTGTCTCTTTAGTCTTGTCTGTCTAGTCTTGTCTGTCTAGTCTTGTCTGTCTAGTCTTGTCTGTCTAGTCTTGTCTGTCTAGTCTTGTCTGTCTAGTCTTGTCTGTCTAGTCTTGTCTGTCTAGTCTTGTCTGTCTAGTCTTGTCTGTCTAGTCTTGTCTGTGTAGTCTTGTCTGTCTAGTCTTGTCTGTCTAGTCTTGTCTGTCTAGTTTTGTCTGTCTAGTCTTGTCTGTCTAGTCTTGTCTGTCTAGTCTTGTCTGTCTAGTCTTGTCTGTCTAGTCTTGTCTGTCTAGTCTTGTCTGTCTAGTTTTGTCTGTCTAGTCTTGTCTGTCTAGTCTTGTCAGTCTAGTCTTGTCTGCCTAGTCTTGTCTGTCTAGTCTTGTCTGTCTAGTCTTGTCTGTCTAGTCTTGTCTGTCTAGTCTTGTCTGTCTAGGCTTGTCTGTCTAGTCTTGTCTGTCTTGTCTTGTCTGTCTAGTCTTGTCTGTCTAGTCTTGTCTGTCTAGTGTTGTCTGTCTAGTCTTGTCTGTCTAGTCTTGTCTGTCTAGTCTTGTCTGTCTAGTCTTGTCTGTCTAGTCTTGTCTGTCTAGTCTTGTCTGCCTAGTCTTGTCTGTCTAGTCTTGTCTGTCTAGTCTTGTCTGTCTAGTCTTGTCTGTCTAGACTTGTCTGTCTAGTCTTGCTGTCTAGTCTTGTCTGTCTAGTCTTGTCTGTCTAGTCTTGTCTGTCTAGTCTTGTCTGTCTAGTCTTGTCTGTCTAGTCTTGTCTGTCTAGTCTTGTCTGTCTAGTCTTGTCTGTCTAGTCTTGCCTGTCTAGTCTTGTCTGTCTAGTCTTGTCTGTCTAGTCTTGTCTGTCTAGTCTTGTCCGTCTAGTCTTGTCTGTCTAGTCTTGTCTGTCTAGTCTTGTCTGTCTAGTCTTGTCTGTCTAGTCTTGTCTGTCTAGTCTTGTCTGTCTAGTCTTGTCTGTCTAGTCTTGTCTCTCTAGTCTTGTCTGTCTAGTCTTGTCTGTCTAGTCTTGTCTGTCTAGTCTTGTCTGTCTAGTCTTGTCTGTCTAGTCTTGTCTGTCTAGTCTTGTCTGTCTAGTCTTGTCTGTCTAGTCTTGTCTGTCTAGTCTTGTCTGTCTAGTCTTGTCTGTCTAGTCTTGTCTGTCTAGTCTTGTCTGTCTAGTCTTGTCTGTCTAGTCTTGTCTGTCTAGTCTTGTCTGTCTAGTCTTGTCTGTCTAGTCTTGTCTGTCTAGTCTTGTCTGTCTAGTCTTGTCTGTCTAGTCTTGTCTGTCTAGTCTTGTCTGTCTAGTCTTGTCTGTCTAGTCTTGTCTGTCTAGTCTTGTCTGTCTAGTCTTGTCTGTCTAGTCTTGTCTGTCTAGTCTTGTCTGTCTAGTCTTGTCTGTCTAGTCTTGTCTGTCTAGGCTTGTCTGTCTAGTCTTGTCTGTCTAGTCTTGTCTGTCTAGTCTTGTCTGTCTAGTCTTGTCTGTCTAGTCTTGTCTGTCTAGTCTTGTCTGTCTTGTCTTGTCTGTCTAGTCTTGTCTGTCTAGTCTTGTCTGTCTAGTCTTGTCTGTCTAGTCTTGTCTGTCTAGTCTTGTCAGTCTAGTCTTGTCTGTCTAGTCTTGTCTGTCTAGTCTTGTCTGTCTAGTCTTGTCTGTCTAGTCTTGTCTGTCTAGTCTTGTCTGTCTAGTCTTGTCTGTCTAGTCTTTTCTGTCTAGTCTTGTCTGTCTAGTCTTGTCTGTCTAGTCTTGTCTGTCTAGTCTTGTCTGTCTAGTCTTGTCTGTCTAGTCTTGTCTGTCTAGTCTTGTCTGTCTAGTCTTGTCTGTCTAGTCTTGTCTGCCTAGTCTTGTCTGTCTAGTCTTGTCTGTCTAGTCTTGTCTGTCTAGTCTTGTCTGTCTAGTCTTGTCTGTCTAGTCTGTCTAGTCTTGTCTGTCTAGTCTTGTCTGTCTAGTCTTGTCTGTCTAGTCTTGTCTGTCTAGTCTTGTCTGTCTAGTCTTGTCTGTCTAGTCTTGTCTGTCTAGTCTTGTCTGTCTAGTCTTGTCTGTCTAGTCTTGTCTGTCTAGTCTTGTCTGTCTAGTCTTGTCTGTCTAGTCTTGTATGTCTAGTCTTGTCTGTCTAGTCTTGTCTGTCCAGTCTTGTCTGTCTAGTCTTGTCTGTCTAGTCTTGTCTGTCTAGTCTTGTCTGTCCAGTCTTGTCTGTCTAGTCTTGTCTGTCTAGTCTTGTCTGTCTAGTCTTGTCTGTCTAGTCTTGTCTGTCTAGTCTTGTCTGTCGAGTCTTGTCTGTCTAGTCTTGTCTGTCTAGTCTTGTCTGTCTAGTCTTGTCTGTCTAGTCTTGTGGGTATAGCCTTGTCTGTCTTATTGTCGTAGTGTTGTCAATATAAGCCGTTCGTTATAAGAATAAGTAATATTTTGGGAAGTGTAATTAGATGTGTTGAGCGTGAGAAAGTCGGAGTTAGTGATTGTTTGTAGTGGAATTACGATTAGACGTGAGGTGCAGGGGAGCGGAGGGAGTCGAGCCGCGGTGTCGAGGGCGTGCCTCATCTCGTTCACGTATTCCTCCGGGTGTCCATTAATAAAGCTTTGACACCTCGGACTGCTACCAGCCACTGAATATAAATTAATAAATTAATACCAATCCGCTTTCGTGACTTGCCCCGCGAGCTGGCCAGGTCCCGAATAAGCCGCCTCCGACTCCATATATCACCGACGGCTTTTTCGGCCTTTAATAACTTCTGGGATTATTTTACTAGTTCCTTGACTTCTTCCTCTTGTCTTTTAAAACCTCGGCTGTTAGATGAAATAAGTGTTTTGCTGTAAAATTTTACTGTTCTTTCTCGAGAATCGTCATTTAAATCATCGCGTTTTTATAGCGAATTACTTCCATTTTGACATTTTTACTATTTCCTGGCGAGTTATTTCTCGCGACAACTTAACGAATCATGTTTGTCTGGTCAAGCCTTAACTAATCCTGTTTGTCTAGTCATGTAATTCTAAATCTCTGTAACCCTGTAATGTCTGCAACAATAATAATAATATCTGTAATGTCTGTAACTATTCTTTGAATTTGATTAACAATATCTTTGTTAAATCAACAATTAAAAGATCAGTGATCTAAAAGTGTTAGCTGTTTAGCCTTGTTTGTAACATCTAAAGCGCATCCATCAAAACACTTTATGCAGGTACAAACAAGAACAAATATTTATGGTGAGAACGCGCAAACCGATGACAATATGTTCTAAATAAAATTCGCAATTAAACGGTTTTTCCAATCCATATCTGCCGTGTCCAATTAAAAACTATTATATACTCGACCTGCAGTACAGTTTAAGATGCAACTATAGATGGACTTACTCATATTACCTTAAACAATCTTTGTAATAAACTCTGTGCAGTCTTTATGTAGCGTCAGCTCAACAAAAGACTGAAAAGCTTTGTATACACGTGCCTGATATTCCAAGAGTTTCAATTGGACTTAATGCAAATTTCAAAATTTGTTCCAGAAGTTTAAACTAAAGAAAGCCTAATATTTATGAAGTCATACATGATATAGAGTAGATTGTAAATATGTGTGTGTAATAAATGTTAACGTTAAGTTTGTGTGAGATTTTTGAAATGAATTAAAAATAATTACGTGCAGATAAAATGCGCTCGTTGCCGCGATAAATATTCCGGTAGAAATAAATAAAGTGTTTTGATAAGTGTGAGATAAATAAGTGTAAATATATTTGAGGGGAGTCGCATAAAAGAGCTCGCTAGACGGCACGGTGAGTTCTCGAAACGGCAGCGGGAATTACGACCGAAAACCTTTTTAAATTTATACATTTCGCCCGTTTCTGCGTTTTAATTGGAACAGCGTGCATCGCACGCCGCACGGAGCGATCTTCAATATTGTGATAGCGGACTGTTTATAAGCAGGGATCATCGATCGTAAACTCCGGAATTAAATAAAGCGAGACGCGAAACGGACGCATTATTTCCTTCTTACCGCGGCTCAGCCGCGACCTTAAATTCCACGTTTCATTGCTGAAAAACCCGAGCGCACCTGCGGATTCTAATAAAGTTTCACGAAATATTTCCAGAAAAACGATTTCTAAACACTCACTGTTTCCAATAAAGTTCACATAATAATTTATAGTTTGTTTTCTTTCTATTAATAATGCATTAATACATAGCGGATAGATGTAGTTTTTACTAGTCAAATTAATTCAGACAAGACTAAGGCTTTGGCATATAAAACTAGTAATATAGCTTAGTATATAAAACAGGTAATATTTGATAAGTTAAAGTAAATTAGATAAGTAATTAAGATTACTTGAATGAGAAAATGATTGAATTCAGTTTAGTTTTGGAATGTTTGTTAATTTGATGCGATCTTGTTGATAGATAAAGGTGGTTTAGGAAAGAAAATTAGAAGTTTATGAATATTAAAATGTGGAGGGCAAGAAAATAGGTAGTTGAAGGAGACAAATTACTGGACTATAAGAGCGACAAGATACCAATAATTTATACAATTAAAACTATTTACTATCACAAACGCGGACACGAGATTTATGTTAATTCTCTGTGCAGACACAAAAAACGCTCTCAGAGCATTAATAACTTCAATTATAAGTGATCGCATTTCAAACCTCGTTTAATCGAAAATTTGAGAAATTATCGATTTTGCTACTTTTTTTATCGTTTAAGTGCTGAGGAGGCTATTGCGCTCTGTTGCTTGCTATAAAAAAAGTATAAGGAATGTTCAGCACTCAAACGGTTGCCAATAATTAAAGCTTTCACTAGAAATAAGATTTTGACCGTTTGAGTGCTGAGGAGCGATATCGCGCTCTCTTGCTTGCAATAAATAAAAACATAAGAAATGTTGACCACTCAAACGGTTAACAATAATTAAAGCTTTTACTAGAAATACGATTTTGATCGTTTGTTTGCTGAGGAGCTCTATCGCGCTCTGTTGCTTGCTATAAATAAAAAGATAAGGAATGTTCAGCACTCCAACGGTTAACAATAATTAAAGCTTTTACTAGAAATACGATTTTGATCGTTTGTTTGCTGAGGAGCTCTATCGCGCTCTGTTGCTTGCTATAAATAAAAAGATAAGGAATGTTCAGCACTCCAACGGTTAACAATAATTACAGCTTTTACTAGAAATAAGATTTTGACCGTTTAAGTGCTAAGGAGCGCTATCGCGCTCACTTGCTTGCTATAAATAAAAATATAAGGAATGTTCACACTCAAACGGTATTAACATACTTTTACTAAAAATAAGTTCAGTAAGTTTTATATCTATTTTATAATCAGTTTTAGCAGTAAGATTGTGATTTGATTAGCTCCATTGAACTGCGAGAATGAGAGGAAATCGTCGTTGAAATGATTTATACGAATGTTATTCTGGAAAAATGCAAAATTTATTCGCACACAAGGTGAACCGGCGCGCATTATTTTCAAACACAATAAATAATTATTTAAATCGCTTGTTTTTCCCTTTACTTAAGGCTAAACAGGTCAAGAATCATATATATTATTCACACAAAAATCTTAACTATTTCAAATATGTTCATAACAACTCGACAAAAAGCTTGTCTGCCTAGTCTTATCCCTCTAGTCTTGTCTATATAGTCTTGTCTGTCCAATCTTGTTTTCTAGTCTTGTCTGTCGAGTCTTGACTGTCTAATCTTGTCTGTCTAGTCTTGTTTTGTCTGTCTAGTCTTGTCTGTCTAGACAAGACTGTCCGGATTTAGACTTGATATCTCAAAATACAAACTACTTGTATCAAGATTTGGACATGACATATCATGATTTAGATTTGATATGTCAAGTTTCAGACTTCTTGTCAAGATTCAGACTTGACATCTCAAGATTTAGATTTGATGTCCCAAGATACATACTTGTTGTATCAAGATTTGGACATGATATAGACGTTTTAGACTTGATATCTCAAGATTTAGACTTCCTGTCAAAATTTCGACTTGATATCTCAAGATTTAGACTTAATATCTCAAGATACAAACTTGTTGAATCCAGATTTGGACATAATATATCATGATTTAGACTTGATCTCAAGATTCAGACTTCTTGTCAAGATTCAGACTTGATTTCTCAGGATTTAGACTTGACATCTCAAGATACAAACTTGTTGTATTAAGATTTGGACATGACATATTATGATTAAAATTTAATATCTCAAGATTCAGACTTCTTATTAAGATTCAGACTTGATATCTCAATGTTTAGATTTGATATCTCAAATACAAACTTGTTGTATCAAGATTTGGACATGATATATCATAATTTAGACTTAATATCTCAAGATTTAGACTTCTTATCAAAATTTAGACTTGATATCTTAAGATTTAGACTTAGTATCTAATAAGATACAAACTGTATCAAGATTTGAAAATGATATATTATGATTTAGACTTGATCTCAAGATTCAGATATCTTTCAAGATTCAGACTTGGTATCGCAAGATTTAGACTTGATATCTCAAGATACAAACTTGTTGTATCAAGACTTGGATATAATATATAGACTGATATAGATATTACTGACTGATATAGATATTTAGACTTGATATATCAAGATTCAGACTTAATATCTCAAGATTTAGACTTGATATCTCAAGATACAAACTTTATGTATCAAGTTGTGTACATGATATATCATGATTAGGACTTGATATCTCAAGATTTTGACTTTTTTGCAAGTTTCAGACTTTTTATCTCAAAATTTAGACTTGATATCTCAAGATACGAAACTTGTTGTTTAAAGATTTGGATCTGATACATCATGATTTAAACTTTATATCTTTTATTATCTATTTAGACAAGATGTAGACGTCTTGTCAAAATTCGGACTTGATATCTCATAATTTAGACTTAATATATCAAGATACAAACTTCTTGTATCAAGATTTGGACATGCTATATCATGATTTAGACTTGATATCTCATGATTCAGACTTCTTGTCAAGATTGGGACTGAATATCTCAAGATTTAGACCTAATATCTCAAGATACAAACTTGTTGTATTAAGACTTGGACACGATATATCATGATTTAGACTTGATATCTCAAATTTTATAATTCTTGTCAAGATTCAGAATTAATATCTGAAGATTTAGACTTGATATCTCAAGATACAAACTTGTTGTATCAAGATTTGGCCATGATATATCATCATATAGATTTGATATCTCCAGATTTAGACTTCCTGTCAAAATTCAGATTTGATATGATTATTTTAGCGTTTCGACTTAATATCTTAAAATACAAACTTGTTGTATCAAGATTTGGATATGATATATCATGATTTAGACTTGATATCTTAAATTTTATAATTCTTGTCAAGATTCAGACTTAATATCTGAAGATTTAGACTTGATATCTCAAAATACAAGCTTGTTGTATCAAGATTTGGATATGATATATCATGATTTAGACTTGATATCTCAAGATTTAAAATTCTTGTCAAAATTCATACCTGACATCTCAAGATTTAGACTTAATATCTCATGATACAAACTTGTTGTATCAAGATTTGGACATGATATATCATTATATAGAATTGATATCTCAAGGTTTAGAGTTCTTGTCAAAATTCAGACTTGATATCTCAAGGTTATGACTTAATATTTCAAAATAGAAACTTGTTGTATCAAGATTTGGACAGGATATATTATGATTTAGACTTGATATCTCAAGATTTAGACTTCTTTTCAAAATTCATACCTGACATCTCAAGATTTAGACTTAATATCTCAAGATACAAACTTGTTGCATCAAGATTTGGACATGATATATCATTATATAGAATTGATATCTCAAGGTTTAGACTTCTTGTCAAAATTCAGACTTGATATCTCAAGGTTTCGACTTAATATTTCAAAATACAAACTTGTTGTATGAAGATTTGGACAGGATCTATCATGATTTAGACTTCTTTTCAAAATTCATACCTGACATCTCAAGATTTAGACTTGATGTCTCAAGAAACAAACTTGTATCAAGATTTGGATATGATATATCATGATATAGAATTGATATCTCAAGATTCCAACTTCTTGTCAAAATTCAGACTTGATATCTCAAGGTTTCCACTTAATATCCCAAAATACAAACTTGTTGTATCAAGATTTGGACAGGATATATCATGATTTAGACTTGATATCCCAAGATTCAGACGTCTTGTCAAGATTCGGACTTGATATCTCAAGATTTAGACTTCATATCTCAAGACAGAAAGTTGTTGTATCAAGACTTGGACATGATATATCATGATTGAGATTTGATATCTCAAGATTTAGACTTCTTTTCAAAATTCATATCTGACATCTCAAGATTTAGACTTAATATCTCAAGATACAAACTTGTTGCATCAAGATTTGGACATGATATATCATTATATAGAATTGATATGTCAAGGTTTAGACTTCTTGTCAAAATTCTGACTTGATATCTCAAGGTTTCGACTTAATATTTCAAAATACAAACTTGTTGTATCAAGATTTGGACAGGATATATCATGATTTAGACTTGATATCCCAAGATTCAGATGTCTTGACAAGATTCGGACTTGATATCTCAAGATTTAGACTTGATATTTCAAGACAGAAACTTGTTGTATCAAGACTTGGACATGATATCATGATTTAGACTTGATATCTCAAGATTTAGACTACTTGTAAAAATTCATACCGGACATCTCAAGATTTAGACTTAATATCTCATGATACAAACTTGTTGTATCAAGATTTGGACATGATATATCATTATATAGAATTGATATCTCAAAGTTTAGACTTCTTGTCAAAATTCAGACTTGACATCTCAAGGTTTCGACTTAATATCTCAAAATACAAACTTATTGTATTAAGATTTGGATATGATATATCATCATTTAGAGTTGATATCTCAAGATTCAGACGTCTTCTCAAAATTCAGACTTGATACTTCGTAGACTTAATATCTCAAGATACGAGATACTTCTTGTCAAGATTCAGACTTAATATCTGAAGATTTAGACTTGATATCTCAAAATACAAACTTGTATCAAGATTTGGACATGATATATCATGATATGGAATTGATATCTCAAGATTTAGACTTCTTGTCAAAATTCAGACTTGATATCGCAAGGTTTAGACTTAATATCTCAAGATACAAACTTGTTGTATCAAGATTTGGACAGTACATATCATGATTTAGACTTGATATCTCAAGATACAGACGTCTTGTCAAGATTCAGACTTGATATCTTAAAATAGAAACTTGTTGTATCAAGACTTGGACATGATATATCATGTTTAGACTTGATATCTCAAAATTTAGACTTCTTGTCAAAATTCATACCTGACATTTCAAGATTTAGACTTGATATTTCAAGATACAAACTTGCTGTATTGAGATTTGAACATGATAATTAATGAGGTAGACTTGATATCTCAAGATTTAGACTTCTTGACAAAATTTATATCTGACATATCAAGATTTAGACTAAATATCTTAACATACAAACTTATTGTATCAAGAATTGGACATGATATATAATGTATTAGACTTGATATCTTAAGAATCAGACTTCTTGTCAAGATTCAGATTTAATATCTTAAGATTTAGACTTGATATCTCAAGATACAAATTTGTTGTATCAAGGTTTGGACATGATATATTATGATTTAGATTTAATATTTTAAGATTTAGACATCGTGTCAAAATTAAGACTTGATATTTCAAGATTTTAACCTAATATCTCAAGATACAAACTTATTGTATCAAGATTTGGACATGATGTATCATGATTTAGACTTGTTATCTCAAGATTCAGACTTCTTGTCAAGATTCAAACTTGATATCAAAAGATTTAGACTTAATATTTCAAGACAAACCTAAGATTTTCAAGATACAATCTAGCCTTGTCTGTCTAATCTTGTCTGTCTATTCTTGTCTGTCTAGTCTTGTCCGTCTAGTATAGTTAGTAATATATTGGTAAGTTAAGATGATATATATGTATTATATCCATGATATTTAATAAATATGGAGGACATGAAATGAAATAGAAATGATAATTTATGGAGGAAGGAATGTGGAAAAGATTAGCGGGATTGCGTGGGCCTGCCTGCTTATCTGCCGCCGTTAATTTAACATTTGACAGATTGACGTGGATGTAATTGCTGATTTAAACTGTTTCATTAACTTAATTTCTGAACTGATAGAAGGCAATTGGAAATTGTAATAACAGAGAACGCAATTCGCGGTGTTTAAACATATTAGTTTTGTTTCTCCGCGAAGTGGTTGTTGTTGTTTGGTCCGTTGGGAATGAGATGCAAGTGGATTTATCGCCGGCGAATTAATGATTGGTAGTAAATCCGCGATTTACGAGCCGCTCGGCTTGTAAGGCAAACCTGCCCCGGCTATTTGTCATCCGCGCATCGGGTCGCGAAATTTATCTCAACTTACATAATAAGCCCAATACAGAGATGAAATAAACTCTCACTCCAATCGCTTAAATTAAGAAGTTTTCGTTCTCCCACGCGACCCGAGATTTTAATCTCGAGATTTATTCACTGCGTTTTGTGTCTGGATAATAAAAAAAGTTCGGAGTCATTTTAGATGCGGATACATAGTGATGTTCTTGCTTGCGTTTATTTTATTGGTGCCAGCATTCGTAATGAAGATATAGGCTTATCGCACTTCCACTAATAAAATTAACATCTAAATCTGCCCGTTTATAGATTTAAGCTTCTTTTGAGAGCTCCTCCATGTTTCCTTGAATAGATTTTTTCTCATGGAAAAATCAACAGTTCAAGTTCGTTTACTTCTCCTACATACTATTTACTCATTTCAATATCTTACAATCTGGATCTTGAGATATCAAGTCTTAATTTTAAGGCATCAAGTCTTTATCTTGAGACATCAAGTCTCTATCATCAGATATCAAGTCTGAGCCTTGATATATCAAGCTTCAATCTTGTGATATCAAGTCGGAATCTTGAGATATCAAGTTGAAATCATGAGACATCAAGTCTGAATCTTGAGATATCAAATCTGAATCATCATTTTGTCTGAATCATGGGATATCAAGTGTGAATCTGGAGATATCGAATCCTAATATTAAATATCAAGTTCAAATCTTACGATATCAAGTCTGAATCTAAATATATCAAATCTGAATCTTGATACTTCTAGTCTGAATCTTGATAAGAAGTCTGAATCTTGATATATCAAGTATAAATCATGATATATCAAGCCCGAATCATGGGATATTAAGTCTGAATCTTGAGATATCGAATCGGAATCGTAGGATATCAAGTCTGAATCTTGAAATATTGAATCCTAGTAATAAATATCAAGTTTGAATCTGGCGATATCAAGTGTGAATCTTGATATATAAAGTCTGAATCTTGATATATCAAGTCTAAATCTTAACAAAAAGTCTGAATCTTGAGATATGGAGTCTAAATCATGATAAATCATAATATATCATGTCCAAAGCTTGATACAACAAGTTTGTATCTTGAGATATTAAGTCCAAATCTTGAGATATCAAGTCTGAATCTTGACAAGAAGTCTGAATCTTGAGATATCAAAACTAAATCATGATATATCACGTCCAAATCTTGATACAACAAGTTTGTATCTTAAGATATCAAGTCTAAATCTTGAGATATAAAGTCTGAATCTTGATAAGAAGTCAGAATCTTGAGATATCAAGTCTAAATCATGATATATCAAGTCTGAATCATGGGATATTAAGTCTGAATCTTGAGATATCGAATCGGAATCGTAGGATATCAAGTCTGAATCTTGAAATATTAAATCCTAATAATAAATATCAAGTTTGAATCTGGCGATATCAAGTCTGAATCTTGATATAAACAGTCTGAATCTTGATATAAACAGTCTGAATCTTGATATATCAAGTCTAAATCTTAACAAAAAGCCTGAATCTTGACATATGAAGTCTAAATCATGATATATCATGTCCAAATCTTGATACAACAAGTTTGTGTCTTAAGTTATCAAGTCCAAATCTTGAGATATCAAGTCTGAATCTTGACAAGAAGTCTGAATCTTGAGATATCAAAACTAAATCATGATATATCACCTCCAAATCTTGATACAACAAGTTTGTATCTTAAGATATCAAGTCTAAATCTTGAGATATAAAGTCTGAATCTTGATAAGAAGTCAGAATCTTGAGATATCAAGTCTAAATCATGATATATCAAGTCTGAATCATAGGATATTAAGTCTGAATCTTGAGATATCGAATCGGAATCGTAGGATATCAAGTCTGAATCTTGAAATATTAAATCCTAATAATAAATATCAAGTTTGAATCTGGCGATATCAAGTCTGAATCTTGATATATCAAGTCTAAATCTTAACAAAAAGTCTGAATCTTGACATATGAAGTCTAAATCATGATACATCATGTCCAAATCTTGATACAACAAGTTTGTGTCTTGAGATATCAAGTCCAAATCTTGAGATATCAAGTCTGAATCTTGACAAGAAGTCTGAATCTTGAGATATCAAATCTAAATAATGATATATCACCTCCAAATCTCGATACAACAAGTTTGTATCTTAAGTTATCAAGTCTAAATCTTGAGATATCAAGTCTGAATCTTGACAAAAAGTCTGAATCTTGAGATATCAAGACTAAATCATGATATATCATGTCCAAATCTTGATACAACAAGTTTGTATCGTGAGATATCAAGTCTAACTCTTGAGATATCAAGTCTGAATCTTAACAAGAAGTCTGAATCTTGAGATATCAAATTCAAATCATGATATATCATGCCCAAATCTTGATACAACAAGTTTTTATCGTGAGATATCAAGTATAAATCTTAAGATATCAAGTCTAAATCGTGATATATCATGTCCAAATCTTGATACAACAAGTTTGTATCTTGAGATATCAAGTCTGAATTTTCAGATATCAAGTCTGAATCTTCACAATTAGTCTGAATCTTGAGATATCAAGTTTTTATCATGATATATCATAACCATATCTTGATACAAAAAGTTTGTATCTTCAGATATCAAGTATAAATCTTGAGATATCAAGTCTGAATCTTGACAAGAAGTCTGAATCTTGAGATATCTAATCCAAAATATTATATATCATGTCCAAATCTTGATACAACAAGTTTGTATCTTGAGATATTAGCTCTAAGTCTTGAGATATCAAGTCTGAATCTTGACAAGAAGTCTGAATCTTAAGATATCAAATCTAAATCATAATATGTCATATCCAAATCATGATACAACAAGTTTGTATATTGAGATATCAAGTCTAAATCTTGAGATATCAAGTCTGAATATTGACAATAAGTCTGAGTCTTGAGATACGAAGTTTAAATCATGATATATTATGTCCAAATCTTGATACAACAAGTTTGTAACTTGAGATATTAAGTCTAAATTTTGAGATCACGTTATCAGCCTTTTATGTCCCCACTGCTGGGACACCGGCCTCTTCTCCGCTGCATGTCCAACCTCAGAATTTAGGATTGAATATGGGGACCTAGCGGTTTTTTGGAAGAATTCGGACGTTAACATTTTTCCCAGAGAAGGGTGTGGGCAGTAGAGGCCCCACGGTTACCTAAGCTGAGTTGGGGAATTGAGTGATGAGTAGCAGCCATTAGTTTTTAATTATACTGCTTTAGTTCTGCGTGGGATTTGAACCCAAGCTATCTGACTCGCGAACCAAGTGCTTGACTAACTGAGCCACCCTATCTTGAGATATCAAGTCCGAATCTTGACAAGTCCACCTACCACCTAAGATCCACCTAATCTTGAGATATTAAGTCTGAATCTGGACAAGAGTCAAAATCAAATCTAAAAGTCTAAATCAAATCTAAAGCATGGTATCATGTCCAAATCTTGATACAATAAGTTTGTATCTTGAGATATCAATTCTAAATCTTGAGATATCAAGTCTGAATTTTGACAAGAAGTTGATATCTTGGGATATCAAACCTAAATCATGTTATTTCACACCCAAATCTTGATACAACAAGTTTTTATCATGAGATATCAAGTCTAAATCTAGAAATATCAATCCTGAACCTTGACAAGAAGTCTGAATCTTGAGATATCTAGTCTATATCATGATATATCGTGTCCAAATCTTGATACAAGTTTGTATCTTGAGATATCAATTCTAGATCGTGAGATATCAAGTCTGAATCTTGACAAGAAGTCTGAATGTTTAAATATCAAGTCTATATCATAATATATCATGTCCAAATCTTGTTACAACCAGTATCTACCTTGAGATATCAAGTTTAAATGTTGAGATATCAAGTCTGAATCTTGACAAGAAATCTTGAGTCTTTAGATAACAAGTCTAAATCATGATATATATCATGTCAAAATCTTGACACAAGAAGTTTGTATCTTGAGATATGAAGTCTAAATCTTGAGATATCATCTCTGAATCTTGAGATATCAAGTAGGCATCATGAGATATCAAGTCCAAATGTTCAGACATCAAGTTTGAATCTTAAAATATCAAGTCATCTTGACTTGAATCAGAATCAGAATCTAGACTTGTTAGTCATTGAACCATTTCAAATGTCGAGTCCATTATCCACGTATTCTGTTCTATGCAGCTATCTGTCTAGTCATTTTATATGAATAATATTATAAGACCTTCTTAATTCCTCAATTTCTTAAAATTCCCGTTCTCATTTTATTTTCGCAAACATTTTCGCAGAACGTAATACCATGCGGCTAATTGCGCAGATGCATAATTCATGGCCTCACTCCAGGGGAAGAACGAGAACCGAAAATTAACATAAAAATTATACGTACGCGTAATATTTTCGCAATTCTTTTTGCAAAAAAAATAATATTGGCAGATACATTAAAAATGCATTAGGTTAATGTTCAGCCAACCCACAAAAAAATGTTATAATATTTATTAATATTCATTCCTTTACAAACTTAACAGACGCGACTAAACAGAATACAATAAACATACAAGAGTAACTAGACAAGACTAGTCTTGTCTGTCTACTCTTGTCTGTCTAATCTTGTCTGACTAATAAATCTTGCTGCTTTATTTGTGTATAAATCTCATTGTGTTGCACTTAATAAAGCAAAAACTATCGATAGAGTGTACATAAGGTATTATTTCCTGGTTGTGAGTGAGACTAGTTGCGCAACGCCTACGCTAGTAAGTCGTTAGGAATGTCGTTAAAATCGTAATGATTTCAATCAAAGCTCGCACTTGCGGATTCGGAACGCAGGCAGGCCGGTAAAGCCTCTTGATCGATTATTTCCCGACTGGTTAACGAGAGGCTTATAAGTGTGTGTAGTGTGAGTGCACTCCCACCGGATGACTAGGAATTGCATTAACGGATTAACAGACGGATTTCGCGTCTCGGTATTTGCATACGACTTTGTGCAGATATTTATACGGCGAGACAATGTCTTATTTGCGCTTTGCTTGCCACAAATCAAAATGCTTAAACAAAGCGAATTTGTTTTGTTTGGCAACGTAATTTTATTGAGTGTCATAAAACTGACACTTTTTTCATTATCATTTTCATTTTCATCTTCCATAAAAGAAATTCTCAGTGTTCATAAATCGCTGCAAATAGTTCATTCATGCCGATCAAAAACATCTTCGCCCGCCAAATCTTCGACTCCTGTGGCATTCCCACCGTGGAAGTTGATCTCACCACCGACTTGGGTTTGTTCAGAGCAGCCGTGCCGTCCGGAGCCAACGCCGGCAATAACGAGGCTTTGGAGCTGAGGGACGAGGACAAGACCAATTATCATGGAAGGTCCGTGTTAAGAGCGATTGAAAACATCAACACCGTTATTGCTCCTGAATTGATGCGGCAGAACCTGGAGGTCACTCAGCAATCCGAAATCGACGATTTCATGATTCAATTGGATGGTACTGATAATAAGTCCAAGTTGGGAGTGAACGCAATCTTGCCTGTTTCTTTGGCGACTGCTAAAGCAGCTGCGGCTAAAAGAGGAATTCCTCTTTACAGGCATTTGGCCGATTTGGCGGGTAACAAGGATATAATCTTGCCTGTGCCAGCTTTCAATGTTATTAGTGGCGGAACTCATGCCGGCAACAAACTACCCATTCAAGAATTCATGATTCTTCCAACTGGGGCCAACAGCTTCAAAGAAGCCATGAAAATGGGGTGTGAAGTCTATCAACAAATGAAAAATGCGATCAAGACTAAGTACGGCGTCGACTCTACAAACGTTGGCAACAGAGGCGCTTTCTGTCCTAAAATCAAAGCCGGTAAAGACGCTTTGGTCATCATCAGAAATGCTATCAAGAAAACAGGATACATGGGAAGATTCGACATTGCAATAGATGCTTCTGGAACTTCATTTTACAAGAAGGGTAAATACGACATGGATTTTAAAAATCCCAAATCCGACAAGAAAAAGTTTGTGACCCCCGAGAAATTAATGGCGAGTTACATGACTTTCATCAAGGACTTCCCCGTGGTGTCCATCGAAGACCCTTTCTTCATAGGCGACGCGAAATCCTGGGCCGCCTTCACCGAAAAGTCCAACATCCAAGTCGTCGGCGACGACCTCATCCTCACCAACCCCAAGCTCATCGAAGAAGCCATTGACAAGAAGACTTGCAACTGTTTCCTGCTCAAGCTGAACCAACTCGGCACCGTAACAGAGACAATCGAAGCTCATTTACTAGCCAAGGCCAACGGATGGGGCACCTTGGTTTCCGACAGATTGGGCGAAACTGAAGATACATTCATTGCTGATCTTTGCGTTGGATTGTCCACCGGACAGATTAAAACCGGCGCGCCGTGTCGCTCGGACCGTTTGGTTAAATACAATCAACTATTGCGCATTGAAGAGGAATTGGGATTGCGTGCCAAGTATGCGGGAAAAGCCTTCCGTAGACCTAGTTAAGAAATACATACTATTTGCAGCAAATCATTTCTTTATTATTATAGGATGTTATACATCAAATTAAGTAGATAGAGTAGAACTAGATAGATTGGAACTAGAGAGACCAGACTGGACAGACCAAACTAGACAGATCAGACAGACCAGGCAAGACAGACCATACTAGACGGACCAACTACCAGACCGGACCAACGACCAGACGAGAGTCCAGACCATAGACAGACCAGACTAGACAGTCCAGACTAGACATACCACACTAGACAAACTAGACTAGACAGAACAGATTAGACAGAACAAATTAGACAGACCTGACTAGACAGACCAGACTAGACAGACCGGACTAGACAGACCGGACTAGACAGACTGGACTAGACAGACCGGACTAGACAGACCGGACTAGACAGACCGGACTAGACAGACCGGACTAGACAGACCGGACTAGACAGACCGGACTAGACAGACCGGACTAGACAGACCGGACTAGACAGACCGGACTAGACAGACCGGACTAGACGGACCAGACTAGACAGACCAGACTAGACAGACCAGACTAGACAGACCAGACTAGACAGACCAGACTGGACAGACCAGACTAGACAGACCAGAGTAGACAGACCAGACTAGACAGACCAGACTAGACAGACCAGACTAGACAGACCAGACTAGACAGACGAGACTAGACAGACCAGACTAGACAGACCAGACTAGACAGACCAGACTAGACAGACCGGACTAGACAGACCAGACTAGACAGACCAGACTAGACAGACCAGACTAGACAGACCAGACTAGACAGACCAGACTAGACAGACCAGACTAGACAGACCAGACTAGACAGACCAGACTAGACAGACCAGACTAGACAGACCAGACTAGACAGACCAGACTAGACAGACCAGACTAGACAGACCAGACTAGACATACCAGACCAGACTAAACAGATTAGATTGACCAGACTAGACGAAGAAGACTAGACCAGACAAGACAGACCAGACCAGACTAGACAGACCAGACTAGACAGACCGGACTAGGCAGACCGGACTAGACAGACCAGACTAGACAGACCAGACTAGACAGACCAGACTAGACATACCAGACCAGACTAAACAGATTAGATTGACCAGACTAGACGAAGAAGACTAGACCAGACAAGACAGACCAGACCAGACTAACCAGACTAGACAGACCAGACTGCTCAGACCAGACTAGACAGACCCGACTAGACAGTCTTGACTAGACAAACCACACTAGACAGACGAGACTAGGCATACCCGATTAGACAGATCAGACTAGATAGTCCAGACTAGACAGACCAGACTAAACAGACTAGACTAGATAATCCAACTTCTTAATAATCCAACTTTGTTGAATTTTCCTAAGCTTAAGAAAACTTTCTGAACGAGCTAAATAGATTAACTGTAGATTCGGGTAAAGGCTGGACTAAAAGTAGGAAGGTGTTATGTTGTATGTGTGTTAGTGTGCGTGTATATTTTAAAGCATAAACCATGGATGTGTAGGCCTTTAATTAACACGTTCACGCTTACTAACAACACACTTATAACTCGCGAATCGAACGCGCAAAGCCTCTCCTCGCGTAATATTTCACGTCGCTCCAAACATGTGTATTTCCCGCCGTAATCTCAGGCCATCGCCACAAAACAAACTCTTTTCCAAACACAGTTTATACTGCGTCGGAAATTTGTCTGCGTGGGAAGGCGGCTTTTTATTTCGTTTTCTTCTTCTGCAGGCCGCATGAGAACCGAACGAGATTTATATTGAGATGTTTTTGAGCCCGTAACGCTTTATGTGCCGTGTTCGGACTTACGTTACGACTCTCTTGCATAATTTTATTCACTTTTATACATCGGATTTAAATGCGAATAGATTGATACTAAAACATAGTGAACTTAATATTTTCTAAAATGAAAAATGTTTGAAAGTTGATTGTCTTAAGCTTACTTTTGAATTTTCTAAAATAAGCATATTACTTATGTAGTTTAGTTCATATATTAGTTACAGGTACAAACTAGATGTAAATTTGTAGCTCTTTGTGTTGTGTTAAGAAAACCTGCTGCAAAGCGAAAAAACTTTTAACATAAAATTTTCTTGGGATTTTTCTCGTCTGCAGATAGCTGTTTTTGCGAGAACGCCCGGAATCTGCATCAGACTTTAGTCCTCATGTCTTTCTATAGACTTTTATCGCTTGCATATCAATCCACCGACAGCTGCTCGCCCAAAGAAATTAATTTCATTTACACAACGTTTCCTTCACCTTAACAGAAACGCCTTGTTTTTCATTTCGAATCTATTCTCCGGTTGTGTGATCGGAATAAGTTTACTATCCAAGCGCAGTGGACGGCAATTACCGCGCAGAACCTGTTGTCTTCATTTGAATAGGACGCAAATATCTTTACGCGATGTCCATCTGCACTCGCGGAGCTTTTACGTGTTCCCAGTAAACGAAGAACACGTGCCATATGCCATCCGCATCAAGTTCATGCAACTTCTTTAAACCAAATTTTATGTTGTTCTCAGAATTTCATGAATAAATATCAACATGGAACATTATTCATTTTCTATTTAGATTAAATTACATAACTGACACAAAACTAGACAGACAAAAGTAGACAGAAAATTCTAGACAGTTAGAGAGACAAGCCTACGTTAGACAGACAAGCCTACGTTAGACAGACAAGCCTACACAGACAAGACTATATACGGGTAGATAGACAAAGTTAGACAAATAAGGATAGACAAGGCTTGATAGGCAACGCTAAACACTCACGGCTAGACCAACAAGAGACAAATAAGACTAGGCAGTTTGAGCTAAATAAATACAATTGGAAAATTAAACAAAAATCGTGTCTGACCTCACGTTGAAATCACTGAGTTTAATGGATTAGACCAGCAATAGTAGACTAACGGGATTAGAAGGAGCAACAGTAAATGATGCAAGACTGTGAACTAAAAGAGTTTTTATCATTAAGAGGAGTTTCAAAATTTGTAACAATGTTGTAAGCTTGAGGTCCCGTGCTTGACCTCCTGTTCAAATCTCCGCATTTCCATTCGCTTTTATAAGATTTTCACCCGCCAAACGCGGCCAGTTTTCCCCTCAGCTGCGCACTTAGTCAAGGCAGGTGTGTCCCATTCGTCTTATACGCTTTCACAGGGAAAATCCACCCTTGACTGCGTATTTTTTCTCCCTATTCCAATTCGCTTTATCCAATAACTGAAGTTTTTCCAAAAAGAGGGAATCATTTAACAAAAAGGTTTAGACAAGATACATAAATAGAAAAACTATACCAGGAGTCGGCAGACTTTCAAGTGTAAAGACACAATTTAAAGAGACGTAATAACCAAAATATCAGTGAGACAATATTTCAGATTTTATTATTGCTGGGACCGCGCCGCAGGTCCTTGAACGTTTCATTTGAAATTTGGATCAAAAGTTTTGCATAACAATTAAGAATTTCTGCGACCCCTGTAAGGGTATTCTTCCTAGTTAAGCCTTCTTTTGCGCGAATCTTTATCACCTAGCGTGCAAAAAAGCAGGACGTTCCGGTCGCGCCCTTCTCCCTATTACTTTCCAGAGGTCAAAGTTGAAACCCTTTTCCCACGAGGCAGCGACAACCCCTGAAGAAACGCAATGCCTCCACATACGCTCACCCTTTATTTATAATACGTGATTACGTGTTAGTGCAGCAACAAGTTTTACTTTTGCATTCCCATAGAGTCGCAGCGTGGGACCGCTGCATAGGTGTAGATTTAATGGACACCCTTCCTGCCTCTAGTCCTTTGACTTCGAGGGTTACTTGAATCAAGAGATTTGAGTGCGTACACAATTAATTATCAGACGCAGCGGCATTTCATAATCTAAAGGCCCGAAATAATGTCCCTCGTTATTTCTATATAAACAATATATTTCGTTTTAATTTCTTCAATTGAAATCTCAATCAATTTTTCATTTAATTGTCGATTTATTGTTAGTCTTAATCTCGATTTAAAAAAATAACAGAAGGTTTATAGCAAATATAAACCATAAAAAATCTTGCCAAACTGGAGAGTTTAACGATCGGGCGCAACATGAACCCGTTACAACCAAACAATTCGGACAAGATTATAGCGATAGAGATAGACAAACAAGACTTAGTCTTATATGACTGTAAAATGTCTCATCTGTCTATTTGTCAATCAATGATATCCAGTCTAGTTTGTTTGTCTAGTCTTGTTTGAGTTAGTAAACAAATGCAATTCCAGATTAGACAGAGCAGACTAGACAGACCAGACTAGACAGACCAGACTAGACAGACCAGACTAGACAGACCAGACTAGACAGACCAGATTAGACAGACCAGACTAGACAGACCAGACTAGACAGACCAGACTAGACAGACCAGATTAGACAGACCAGACTAGACGGACCAGACTAGACAGACCAGACTAGACGGACCAGACTAGACAGACCAGACTAGACAGACCAGACTAGACAGACCAGATTAGACAGCCTATTTGTTTGATTTTTCATATGTGTGCATATGAAAGTCAGCATTCCGTCGAGCTCGACACTATGCTAGCTGCGTTTCTTAATCTACTGATGCCAAGACCTATTTTCAGTTTGTATCATATTGATCTTTGTTTAACTAAACCGACTGTCGTGGTTTAGCCTGGTTAGTTTTTTTCGCATTATTGTCGAAGGTAAGCCACCAATCTTTAGTCTTTTTAATTGACTTAAGCTGCTCTTGGTTATTAGGCCAGTTAAGTCCATTTTGTTTGAAGTCTAGCTCCAGAGTTTGTCTCCACTGTGCGGTATCTGGGCACGAAAAGATGACATGTTCCGCAGTGTCGTTTTCACCACACTTGCATAACGGAGAATCCCTCCTGCCAAATCTGTGAAGATACGCCTTGAAGTTACCATGGCCAGTTATTAGTTGAACCGAGTGGTGTGACAGACTGACGTTAAAGCTTTTCCAGGCTGTGATGGATGGTATAAACGTCTTGGTCCACAATCCTGTTTTAGCCGTCCACCATCTATCCTGCCAGAGATTCTCAAAGTGTTCCCTGGAATTCAATTTTAGTGCTTGCCTAGGCAATCTGCTATAAGCGATGGGGAGATCTTCCATGTCTGCTGCAAGTTTGGCAAGCCTGTCTGCTCTCTCATTACCCTCGATTCCAGCGTGAGCTTTAACCCAGTGCCATTGGAGCTTGATCTTCTTCGATACACGAGCAGCTATTTTCCAGGTTTCCTATTCAATTAACAATTAACAATTTTTTCAATTAACAATTCAATTAACAATTCACTGGACGAATTCATGTGTTTCAATGCGTCAAGAACGGAACGGCTTTCACATAAAATAGAGCAAGAGCAGTTGGATTGCTCTTCCACATAACGCAAGGCGTGTTGTATGGCTATAAGCTCAGCCTGGAAGATAGAGCAGTAATACTCTAGTCTAAACTGCTTATAATGTACTTCCTCTCCGTCAAAGTAGACAACAAAGGCAGCCCCTGTACCACTGTTGGATTTTGAACCGTCCGTATACACCCGAAGTTGGAGGACATTCGTAAGCGTTAAATGGTAATTGACCAATGACAGCTTCGAAGGGTGGATAAATGCCTGAGTGTTGATGGTAGGTTCCAAATCCGCTGAAGTTAGACCTAATCCCAAGACGTCTCTTATTAATAAATCATATGTACTGGAATGCGAGCTATAAAGCGCCAACTGTTTTAGGCGGATGTCAACCGGAAGAATACCGGAAATCACACAGGCCGCCTCATTAGAGACTGTACGATATGCCTTGGCTGCACGATAGTAGTGAGGCGTTGTACGCCCAATAGCTTAAGCTTTCCTTTAGCACCGCAAGACCGGTGCCAAATAGGAGCTCCATACAGTAACGCTGGTTCAACCGCGCCATGATATATGTCTACTATTTCAGACCAGATTAGACAGACCAGACTAGACGGACGAGACTAGACAGACCAGACTAGACAGACCAGATTAGACAGACCAGACTAGACAGACCAGACTAGACAGACCAGACTAGACAGACCAGACCAGACTAGACAGACTAGACAGACCAGACTAGACAGACCAGACTAGACAGACCAGACTAGACAGACCAGACTAGACAGACCAGACTAGACAGACCAGACTAGACAGACCAGACTAGACAGACCAGACTAGACAGACCAGACTAGACAGACCAGACTAGACAGACCAGACTAGACAGACCAGACTAGACAGACCAGACTAGACAGACCAGACTAGACAGACCAGACTAGACAGACCAGACTAGACAGACCAGACTAGACAGACCAGACTAGACAGACCAGACTAGACAGACCAGACTAGACAGACCAGACTAGACAGACCAGACTAGACAGACCAGACTAGACAAACCAGACTAGACAGACCAGACTAGACAGACCAGACTAGACAGACCAGACTAGACAGACCAGACTAGACAGACCAGACTAGACAGACGAGACTAGACAGACCAGACTAGACAGACCAGACTAGACAGACCAGACTAGACAGACCAGACTAGACAGACCAGACTAGACAGACCAGACTAGACAGACCAGACTAGACAGACCAGACTAGACAGACCAGACTAGACAGACCAGACTAGACAGACCAGACTAGACAGACCAGACTAGACAGACCAGACTAGACAGACCAGACTAGAGAGACCAGACTAGACAGACCAGACTAGACAGACCAGACTAGACAGACCAGATTAGACAGACCAGACTAGACGGACCAGACTAGACAGACCAGACTAGACAGACCAGACTAGACAGACCAGACTTTCCTCTCAGGGATTAACACTTTCAAGGATCCGAAGATGGATGCCAGCGGGAGCTTTGCTCCTGGTAGGGCCACCCTTGCTGGTAAAGTCAAAGGTGTGGAAGGAAGCTAAGTTAATCCACAACAGCAGCGTCTGACCCAGAATGGGCAGCTGCATTTTTAGGCCAGCCAGTAGGTCTTAGGTGGCATCCCCACCATCTGGCAACTATTCAAGAGGCAAGACGATATTAAAAATAATTTTCCCCGGGCCGGTCCTCCACAGGAGGGAATCCGGTCGCCTGACCTTTCTGGCGCTGCTCCACGGAATACGGGCATAGGGGGGGGAGGGGGGGCACCTATCGATTACGCAAACACACAGGACAAGGACAACGAAAGCGGTTTTTCAATTACGGTTCAGGGTTTTGGACTCCCAGTGCCGGCCGGACAGGTGATGGGCGTTCATACACCCACCGCCCGCCATGTTGAGAAGGAACGAAGTCCGCGGATGGTTGACCAGGCCGCGACGCCTACCTTCAGGGTGGGAAACGCCACTGGAAAACACAACAATGGAGGTACAGGCAAGCAAATGCCACATAGCAGGCTAAATCCCCAAAGTCAGCACGAGCGCTGTAACTCGCTGTCAGGACCACAGAAGAAAAAGAAACTGGCGGACACCTCTGGTAGTCCTCTGGTGGACTGTGACTAATTAGACCTGATTAGAAGACGAGAAGACGCTATAGCCTTTAATATAATGGAGACAATGAAGATGAAGTACTCAACCGAGTTAGCAAAGGCCATTGAAGGTACCAACAACACAAAAAAAGAGATAAGAACACTTGCTGAGAGACTTCAACGGAACGCACAGGTTTTCAAGCTAGACTCAGTCAAAAGATGGTGGGCAGATCTTAAATGGGAGAAGGTAGAAATACCCACCTATGACATAGAGGTCCAGGCAAACATTAAACCGCATTCATCGACCCACTTCTCCACCCAGACCGCAAAAGGTACATGGACAGAAACATACACAAACGAGCTGCAAATCCTTCTGGAAATAGCGAACCTTGCAAATTTTATAGACGTGGAGAACATGGAATGGGACGATAGGATCTGCACCTGAACACAGATCATAAATGGATGCGAAAGAATTAGAGGTAAAAATAGTCCTGGTAGAACCGGAGTATGCGAATATGGAAAGGAGCATCCAAAGGTTATACCAACGAAAATATCCGGAGCTTAACCACACCAAGGAGGACTTCGCTGTAATCGAGCAAAACATAAAAATTAAATATGATATTGGTTTTGAGAACCTAAAACAAAAGAGGATTATCCAAATCTGACATAACGGTACGGACCCGGACATCTGGGATAAACTGAGAGACGAAACAATGGGCGATGGAAAGATAATTATGCACCATATAAAGGCCATGTCAGTAATACGCCTGGCAAAATGGAGGAAGGCATTTTCCACCACACAAATACCAAGGTAGATATATGTACCACGGGCCCACAAACCAAGTAAATCAAGGATAAAGAGGCAAACACAGACAAAAAACCGAAACCGAGGAACACCGAGGCCCTCATCGTATTAAACAAGAACAGAGACTTCGTGAGAAGGTAACGTCCTAATAACCGCTGACACAGAATAGAGGAACGGCGATAGAGGAACTGGGGAAAGCCCTCACAGATGCATTCCACGATGGTACTAAAGTAAGACGGGTGAAAGAGCAGAGACCGAAACTTTACACATAAGACGCCTGGACGAAACAGCAGGTAAAGAAGAGGTTCTAACAGCGGTTAGAGATAAAATTGGGGACACACAGAACAAAACGATAAAGTCAAGCGACTTACGACCTAATGCAAATCATACCCAAGCAGCTACGCTTGTGGTAAGCGAGGAGGAGGCGGACAAATTGCTGGAAGAGCCACACCTAAAAGTAGGACTAGTGCGGTGCTCTCTAGAGAGAAGGATTAAAATTGATCGCTGCCACAAATGCTGGTCCTACGACCATCTGGTCAAGAACTGTGACGGACCGGACAGGTCGAAGCTGTGCTTCGTAGACAGACCAGACTAGACAGACCACACTAGACAGACCAGACTAGACAGACTAGACAGACCACACTAGATGGACCACACTAGACAGACCAGACTAGACAGACCACACTAGACAGACCACACTAGACAGACCAGACTAGACATACCACACTAGACAAACCAGACTAGACAGACCAGACTAGACAGACCAGACTAGACAGACCAGACTAGACAGACCAGACTAGACAGACTAGACTAGACAGACCAGACTAGACACACCAGACTAGATAGACCTGACTAGGCAGACAGTAATATCTAACTCTATATATAACTATCAGTAATAAATCTTTGTCTGTCTAGTGTTTGTCTTGTTTATTTAATCTCCAGTTTTGATAAGACCAAGGTCTTCATAATTTTGTCAGTCTAGTCTTGTCTATCTAATATTGCCTATCTAGTCGTGTCTATCCAATGTTGCATTAGAGAAATAAGGCTAAATTGGCAATACTAATTAGAGAAGTCTAGACTGGGTAGATAAGGAAGCCTAGACACGGTCTACTGGGTAGAGTATACTGTGTAAACTATGCAAACATAATTAGTCTGACTTGACTATAGTTGCAAGGATAAATGGCCAGGCTTAGACAAACAAAAGTTTACTTTCAAGTCTAGACATATTTAAGGAAGCGGAACAGACAAGACAAACAAAACTGAGTTGTAGGCAAGACATTATGAGATATATAAGACACTGCTTAAACAAATTTAATACTTTTTAAACAAGTTTAGTTAAGTCACCAGAGGGTCAGGACTCTCTCTCTCTCTCTCCCTAAGGGTGCTACAGTCCTTAATATGACTTGGACCTCCTCCCACTGCCTTGACTACAGGGTCAAGACTATATAGACTATATCAGATTGATTATTGTATTTGTAGAGGATTAGACACAAAGACCTAGACGGACAGAGCTAGATAGACGAGACTAGAGAAGTCTAGATATACGACAGAAGACAAGCAATGGTAAACATATAAGCCTGGACAAGGTTAGACTCTTATGAGAAATAGAAACATGCTGTTAAGCAGATCAGATTAAACATAAATAGATTAGCAAAGCTAGGTTATAAGCAGGTGGAATCTCCATGGTATGTCCTTATATCCTTGTATTTCCTTGAATATATTTAGACTTGAAGGTAAAGTTTAGTTCGTCGAAGCCTGGCCATTTATCCTTCCAACTATAGTCATGTCAGACTAGTCATGTTTGCATAATTTGCATAGTATAATCTACCCAGTAGACCATGTCTAGACTTCCTTATCTACCCAGTCTAGACTTCTCATCATCTTCCATCTATAGTCTATAGTCAAGTGGTATGTAACCAAAATTAAATTGTGAACTGATGTGTGAGCATAAATGATACTAAAGCGTAAGCATAGTTTTATTGAAGCATTGGAATGTCCTAATAATTATAAAAAGACGCCTATTCAACTAGGGAACAATTTTGTTATAAGTACCAAAAAGTAATTGAAGATGGAAATAATTAGAGGAGATGATATTGCCTGTGAAACATAAAGTGATCATAAATCTTAGAATATGTATGTATTAAATAATAAAAGTGTGTGTGTGTCTATATGTTTAGTTGCAATTGAGTAGATAAAGTATGGAAAGCGCAGCGACACGTCCGCGTTTAGTAAACAATGCTGTGGTGTGTTCAGCGTGGAAGTTACAAAGAAAAAGTCTTCGTGGGTGTCCGTAATATTTAATATTTAGTTATTACTATTTGGATAATGCACCTGCCGCGCCGTTGTAATGCTCGAAAACTATTATAAATAAAATCACACGCGGCGTTTTATCCGCACTCGCTCACGGTCGTCGTAATTCTTGTTCCTTCGTCTCTTCCCGCACGCACAAAACGCAACCTTTTTTAATTCGGTTTTCTAATTTCGAATGCTCCCACATAGTTTAAATATTGAACCGACGCAATTGAAACAATTTTTATATGAAACATTACAATTAGATTTATGAAAACAAGCAGAATATTGCAATTTATATGAAAATTCAAGAAAAAAATGAATTTACAAAATTTGCAAAACAATGCCAATTTACAAAATTTTTGGATATAAATGATTGAAACTCGACGATTTTGGGCAAGTTTTACAAAAAATATGTATTTGAATTCTCTTCTTTAACTTCCAAAATTGTTTGTTGCATTTCAATTTGAAAATTGAGGTAAACATGTAGAAAAGAGCAATTTATATGAAAATGCAAGCAAAACTGTATGGCAATTTAAATGTAATAGCGAAACATAATTTGCACATCTGCAATCAGCAGCAAAAATGCTTTCACAAACGTTTTAAATTTTGCTGTAACTCAAAAAATAACGATTTTGAAAAATCGATTTTCTCGCATTTCGTCGTTTCCGCGGTCTAGCCTCCCCGTGTCGATGGCATTTCTTAACTGAAAGCTTCCTAGCGAATATTATATACGTTTCCGACTAATTTTCGGACGCTGAATCGATTGGTGAAGTCTCTGTGATGAGCCGTTTAAAAGTTTGCACAGCGTAAAATCAGTCGGAAATGCGAGATGGCGTATAGCGAAAAAATATATAAAACTTGTTTATTTGTAACTTTACAGCGAAATACACTGGAAAGCCGTTTTCAGCACTTCAATTTCCTTCGGGTAACCAAAAAAAAATTGCAAAAAAATTTTCCAAAAAAATTTCAACTAAAATTTTTCATCATTTCGTTCGAAAAATATGTGCTTTTTCGTTTTTTTTTCAATTTTCTCGAGAACAGTCAATAGCAGCGAAATCATTTTAGGCACACAAAAACTGCACGACAAGACAAATAAGTCGACGTGTAAATTGTCTGGAAACATTCAATAATTCGTCAGAAAATTTCAAACTGAAATTTACTCCATTCTCGAATTGCTAAGTAGATGTCTCAGAAATGGTTGCAGATAAACAAAAACGGATTACGGCATCATTTTTAGAAGGTCATTTATCTATTAATACACTCAGATTGTCCACGGAAAATTCACGAAAATTCCGAGATCTCTGCTCGATCTCGGAAAATCGCCGAAATTTCTTAAAAATTTCTTCAATTCTTGTAGGCGATAGTGAACGGAAAGAGTTAGCAAAATATAATTTGCATATATGCAATCAGCAGCAAAAATGCTTTTATAAACGTTTTTAAATTTTGGTGTAGCTAAAAAAATAACGATTTTGACAAAATCGATTTTCTCGCATTTCGTCGTTTCCGCGGTCTAGACTCCCAGTGTCGATGGTATTTCTTAACTGATAGCTTCCTAGGCAATATTATATACGTTTTCCGACTAATTTTTGGACGCTGAATCGATGGGTCAAGACTAGAAGTCTCTGTGGTTAGCCGTTCAAAAGTTATGACAGCGTGAAATCAGTCAAAAATGCGAGTTGGTGCACATCGAAAAAATATATAAAACTTTTTTATTTTTAACCTTAGTGTGAAATAAATTGGAAAACCGGTGTTAGCACATCGATTTCCTTCGGGTAACCAAAAAAAATCACGAAAAAAATTTCGAACAAAATTTTCAACAAAAATTTTCCATCATTTCGCTCAAAAAATATGTGCTTTTTCGGTTTTTTAAATTTTTGTCAAAAACCGTAAAAAGCAGCAGAATCTTTTTCAGCACACAGAAACTATACGACAAGACGAACAAGTCGATGTGTAAATTTTCAGGAAAGATTAAATAATTCGTAGAAAAATTTCAAACTGAAATTTACCCGATTCTCGATTTGCTAAGTAGATGTCTCGGAAACGGTTGCAGATAATCAAAAACAGATTGCGGTATTGTTTTTAGAAGGTCACTTTCTTGTTAATACACTAAAATTGTCCAAGGAAAATTCACGACTTTCCGAGATCTCTATTCGAGCGCCGAAATTTCTAAAAAATTTCTTCAATTCTAGCAGGCGATAGTGAACGGATAAAGCTAGCGAAATATAATTTGCATTTCTGTAATCAGCAGATAAAATGCTTTCAGAAACGTTTTTAAATTTGGGTGTAACTCAAAAAATAAAGATTTTAGAAAATCGATTTAATCGCAATTCGTCGTTTCCGCGGACTAGACTCCCCGTGTCGCTGGTATTTCTAAACTGAAAGATTCGTAGGGGATACTATATAAATTTTCGGGCTAATTTTAGGACGCTGAATCGATTGGTGAAGACTAGAAGTATCTGTGGTGAACGGTTCAAAAGTTAGGACAGCGTCAAATCAGTCGGAAATGCGAGATGCGAAAAAATAGATAAAACTTGTGTATTTGTAACTTTAGAGCGAAATAAACTGTAAAAACGTTTTCAGCACTTCGATTTCCTTCGGGTAACTGAAAAAAATCTTAAAAAATGTTTCCAAAAAAATTTTCAACAAAAATTCATTCATCATTTCGTTCGAAAAATATGTACTTTTTCGGTTTTTTCGATTAAAAATTTTCAAATACGAGATAATGTAAAGCGCGCAGAAAAGTGCAGTTTATAAGAATGTTCAAGAAAAATTTGATGCCAATTTGGAAAATTTTTATATATAATTTTTTGAAAATCTACGATTGTGGGACAAGTTTTACAAGAAACATTTATCGGGCTGGATTTGTTGTAGTAACTTCCAAAATTGTTTGAATTTTAATTTGGAAAACTTGGAAAACCTGCAGAAAAGTGCAATTTCTAAGAAAATGCAAGAAAAATTTCATGCTAATTTGCAACATTTTTAGATATAAATGTTTGAAAATCCATCCATATTTCAGTTTTCTAATTTCGAACGCTCGCACATAGTTCTCTCCCACAAGCTCCACTTGCTCCCACAAGTATTGAATCGATGCAATTGAAACAATTTTTATAATAATCATTACAATTAGATTTATGAAAACATGCAGAATATTGCAATTTATAAGAAAAATAAAGAAAAAATTTAATGCCAATTTAAAAAATTTTTGGATATAAATGATTGAAAATCGACGATTTTGGGCAAGTTTTACAAAAAAAATGTATTTGGATTTTCTGCTTTAACTTCCAAAATTGTTTGTTGAATTTCAATTAGAAAATTGAGGTAAACGTGTAGAAAAGTGCAATTTATAAGAAAATGAAAGCAAAAATATATGGCAATTTAAATGTAATACCGATTAGCCGGGATAACTCAAGAAAAAAACTAGGGATGGATCTGTGCGTCACATATATGGTAAAATTAGTTGAGCTTGTTGCAACAAACTTGATATATCAGGCCGCGGCAAAAGTTTGAAATTATAAATTAAATTTAAAATTTTGTGAGAACATGAAAGTTTTTTGACATATTTACTGTGTTGCTAAAATATTGAAAATGTGTAAGTTTATTTAAAGTATATCGATACTGGATGATGAAATATTTATAAAACCATAAAATTATCCCAAAAATATAGTCGTTACTTGTATTTCTTCCAGTTAACAAGGTGGTCGATCTCTCCCGTGTCTTTGGTATAGTTCGACCACATTTATCCGAGAGAGAGATTTGAAGAAAACTAGAGTGTTTATACTTTTATATTATTATTATTATTCTGTTTTAAGTTATAACATATATGTTCTGTTATTTTTTCCTCAACTCACCCGTAGGTGGTGGTCGGTCTAACTCGTAGTTGGTGGTCGGTCTAACCCGGACATACCTGTGAGATCGACCAGATGTAATGTTTTCAATCATATTAAATCATAAAAATCATAAAAAAAAAATTTTCGCAGAAAACAAAAAAGTTATAATCCTTCTTCCAAAAAGTGGTTGAACTCTGCCGGACTTACGCTATGCATATCTGCAATCAGCAGCAAAAATGCTTTCACAAATGTTTTTAAATTTTGCTGGCACTAAAAAAATAACGATTTTGACAAAATCGATTTTCTCGCATTTCGTCGTTTGCGCGGTCTAGACTCACCGTGTCGAGGGCATTTCTTAACTTAAAGATTCCTAGGGAATATTATATACGCTTCCGACTAACTTTGGGACGCTGAATCGATTAGTGAAGACTAGAAGTCTCTGTCGTTCAAAAATTATGACAGCGTGAAATCAGTCGGAAATGCGAGATGGTGTATAGCGAAAAAATATATAAAACATGTTTATTTGTAACTTTAGAGCGAAATAAACTAGAAAACCGTTTTCAGCACTTCGATTTCCTTCGGGTAACCAAAACAAAATCGCGAAAAAAAATTACAAAAAATTTTTCAACAAAAATTTTCAATAATTTCGTTCGAAAAATATGTGCCTTTTCGGTTTTTTTTCCATTTTGTCAAGAACGGTAAATAGCAGCGAAATCATTTTCGGCACACAGAAACTACACGACAGGACAAACAAATCGATGTGTAAATTGTCCGGAGAGATTGAATAATTTGTCTAGGAATTTCAAGCTGAAATTTACCCGATTCTCGATTTGCTATGTAGATGTCTCGGAAACGGTTGCAGATAATGAAAAACAGATTGCGGTATCGTTTTTAGAAGATCATTTTCTTGTTAATACACTAAGATTGTCCAAGGGAAATTCACGACTTTCCGAAATCTCTATTCGAGCGACGAAATTTCTTAAAAATGTCTTCAATTTTTGCAGGCGATAGTGAACCGAAAGAGCTAGCAAAATATAATTTGCATATCTGTAATCAGCAGCTAAAATGCTTTCAGAAACGTTTTTAAATTTGGCTGTTACTAAAAAAATAAAGATTGTGACAAAATCGATTTTCTCGCATTTCGTCGTTTCCGCGGACTAGACTCCCCGTGTCGATGGTATTTCTTAATTGACAGATTGCTAGGAGATACTCTATACGTTTTTGGGCTGATTTTAGGGCGTTGAATCGATTGGTGAAGACTAGACGTCTCTGTGGTGCGCCGTTCAAAAGTTTGGACAGCGTCGAATCAATGGGATATGCGAGAAGGGTTCAGAGAAAAAATCAGCGAAAACTCGTTTATTTTTAACTTTAGAGCGAAATAAGCTGGAAAACCGTTTTCAGCACTTCGATTTCCTTCGGGTAACCAAAACAAATCACGAAACAAATTTCCAAAAAAAATTTCAACAAAAAATTTCCATCATTTCGTTCGAAAAATACGTGCTTTTTCGTTTTTTTTCGATTTTCTCGAGAACAGTAAATAGCAGCAAGATAAATTTGGGCACACAGAATCTACACGACAAGACGAACAAGTCGATATCTAAATTGTCGGGAAATATTCAATAATTTGTCTAGCAATTTAAAACTGAAATTTACCCGATTCTCGATTTGCTATGTAGATGTCTCGGAAACGGTTGCAGATAATCAAAAACAGATTGCGATATCGTTTTTAGAAGGTCATTTTCTTGTTAATACACTAAGATTGTCCAAGGGAAATTCACGACTTTCCGAGATCTCTATTCGAGCGCCGAAATTTTTAAAAAATCTCTTCAATTCTTGCAGGATATAGTGAACGGAAGAGCTAGCAAAATATAATTTGCATATCTGTAATCAGCAGCTAAAATGCTTTCAGAAACGTTTTTAAATTTGGCTGTTACTAAAAAAATAAAGATTTTGACAAAATCGATTTTCTCGCATTTCGTCGTTTCCGCGGACTAGACTCCCCGTGTCGATGGTATTTCTTAATTGACAGATTGCTAGGGGATACTCTATACGTTTTTGGGCTAATTTTAGGGCGTTGAATCGATTGGTGAAGACTAGACGTCTCTGTGGTGCGCCGTTCAAAAGTTTGGACAGCGTCGAATCAATGGGATATGCGAGAAGGGTTCAGCGAAAAAATCAGCGAAAACTCGTTTATTTTCAACTTTAGAGCGAAATAAGCTGGAAAACCGTTTTCAGCACTTCGATTTCCTTCGGGTAACCAAAAAAAATCACGAAACAAATTTCCAAAAAAAAATTCAACAAAAAATTTCCATCATTTCGTTCGAAAAATATGTGCTTTTTCGTTTTTTTTCGATTTTCTCGAGAACAGTAAATAGCAGCAAGATAAATTTCGGCACACAGAATCTACACGACAAGACGAACAAGTCGATATCTAAATTGTCGGGAAATATTCAATAATTTGTCTAGCAATTTAAAACTGAAATTTACCCGATTCTCGATTTGCTATGTAGATGTCTCGGAAACGGTTGCAGATAATCAAAAACAGATTGCGATATCGTTTTTAGAAGGTCATTTTCTTGTTAATACACTAAGATTGTCCAAGGGAAATTCACGACTTTCCGAGATCTCTATTCGAGCGCCGAAATTTTTAAAAAATCTCTTCAATTCTTGCAGGATATAGTGAACGGAAGAGCTAGCAAAATATAATTTGCATATTTGTAATCAGCAGATAAAATGCTTTCAGAAACATTTTTAAATTTGGCTGTAACTCAAAAAATAAAGATTTTGACAAAGTCAGTTTTCTCGCATTTCGTCGTTTCCGCGGACTAGACTCCGCGTGTCGATGGTATTTCTTAATTGAAAGAATCCTAGGGGATACTATATACGTTTTCGGGCTAATTTTAGGGCGATGAAGCGATTGGTGAAGACTAGAAATCTCTGTGGTGAGCCGTACAAAAGCTAGAACAGCGTCAAATCAGTGGGAAATGCGAGATTGTGTTCAGCGAGAAAATAGCTAAAACTTGTTTATTTGTAAACTGTAATTGTAAATATGGAAAACCGTTTTCAGCACTTCGATTTCATTCGGGCGACCAAAAAAAAAATCACGAAAAAAATTTCCAAAAAAATTTTTAACAAAAATTTTCATAATTTCGTTCGAAAAATAAGTGCTTTTTCTGTTTTTTTCGATTTTCTCGAGAACAGTAAATAGCAGCGAAATAATTTTCGGCACACAGAAACTACACTACAAGACGAACAAGTCGATGTGTAAATTGTCGGGAAATATTCAATAATTTGTCTAGGAATTTAAAACTGAAGTTATCCGATTCTGGATTTGCTAATTAGATGTCTCGGAAACAGTTGCAGATAATCAAAAACAGATTGCGGTATCGTTTTTAGAAGGTCATTTTCCTGTTAATACACTAAGATTGTCCAAGAGAAATTCACGACTTTCCGAGATCTCGATTTGAGCGCCGAAATTTCTTAAAAAATTCTTGAATTCTCGCAGGCGATAGTGAACGGAAAGAGCTAGCGGAATATAATTTGCATTTCTGTAATCAGCAGATAAAATGCTTTCAGAAACGTTTTTAAATTTGGGTGTAACTCAAAAAATAAAGATTTTGAGAAAATCGATTTTCTGGCATTTCGTCGATTTCGCGGACTGGACTCCCCGTGTTGATGGAATTTCTTAAATCAAAGATTTCTAGGGGATACTATATACGTTTTCGGACTAATTTTGGGACGCTGAATCGACTGGTGAAGACTAGAAGTCTCTGTGGTGAGCTGTTCAAAAGTTAGGATAGCGTCAAATCAGTCGGAAATGCGAGATGGTGTTAAGCGAAAAAAATAGATAAAACATGTTTATTTGTAACTTTAAAGCGAAATAAACTGGAAAACCGTTTTCAGCACTTTGATTGCCTTCGAGTAACAAAAAAAAATCAGGAAAAAAATTTCCAAATAATTTTTCAACAAAAATTTTCCATCATTTCGCTCGAAAAATATGAGCTTTTTCGGTTTTTCTCGATTTTCTCCAGAACGGTAAAAAGCAGCGATATCATTTTCGGCGAACACAAACTACACGACAAGACGAACAAGTCGATGTGTAAATTGTCCGGAAAGATTCGGTAATTCGTTTAAAAATTTCAAACTGAAATTTACCCGATTCTCGATTTGCTATGTAGATCTCTCAGAAACAGTTGCAGGTAAACAAAAACGGATTGCGGCATCGTTTTCAAAACATAATTTTCCTAATAATACACTAAGATTTTCTGCGGGATATTTACGACTTTCGGAGATCTCTACTCGAACGCTGAAATTTCTTTAAAATATCTTGAATTCTTGCAGGCGATATTGAACGGAATGATCTACCGAAATATAATTTGCATATCTCTAATCAGCATACAAAATGCTTTTAGAAACGTTTTTAAATTTGGGTGTAGCTCAAAAAATAAAGATTTTGTTAAAATCGATTTTCTCGCATTTCGTCGTTTCCGCAGTCAAGACTCCCGTGTCGATGGTATTTCTTAATTTAAACACTCCTATTGGATACTATATACGTTTTCGGGTTAATTTTAGGACGCTGAATCGATTGGTGAAGACTAGAAGTCTCTATGGTGAGCCGTTCAAAAGTTATAACAGCGTGATATCAGTCGAAAATGCGAGTTGGTGTACAGCGAAAAAATATATAAAACTTGTTTATTTGTAAATTTATAAACTGAAAACGAAATAAACTGGAAAACTGTATTCAGCACTTTGATTTCCTTCGTGTTACAGAAAAAAAATTACGAAAAAAAATTCCAAAAATATGTGCTTTTAGTTTTTTTTTCGATTTTTTCGAGAACTGGTTCCTAGGGAATATTATATATCCGCCGGAAATGCGAGATGATGCAAAGCACGCAGAAAAGCAATTTATAAGAAAATTCAAGATAAAATTTATAATATATTAATAATGTAATATAATAATAATATTAATAATATAATTACCTCCTCCGTATTTATCTAAATAAGCTACGCCGCAGATAATACTAAACCTTCTTCACTCTAATTAATCTTACAGAGTTAGTATTTAATTGGATATATTATTAATTTGATATATAAATTTTTGAAAATCGACGATTTTTAAATGATTGATTTAAATCATTTTGAAAATCGACCAGTTTTACAAGAAAAATTTCTCTGGATTTGCTGCTGTAACTTCCAAAATTTTAAAAACTTGGAAAACGTGCAAAAGTGTACAATTTATAAGAAAATGCAAGAAAAATTTGATGCCAATTTGCAACATTTTTAGATATAAATATTTGAAAATCCATGATTTTGTACAAGTTTTACAAGACACATTTCTTTGTATTTTCTGCTGCAATTTGTAAAATTGTTTGAATTTCAATTTGAAAAATTAGGAAAGCTTGCAGAAAGGTCTAATTTATAAGTACATTTGAGAAAAAAATGTATGGAAATTTGCAAAAAAATTACTAATAAAAAATTTGACGATTTTTTGATAAATTTTTAGAAAAAAACATTTCTTTGGATTTTCTGCTCCAACTTCGAAAAAATTATTTGTCCTACAATAAACCATTTTTCAAGCACCTATTTATAAAATAAACCTAAAAAATGTCTAAATTTTGAAACTCTATAATTTCAAGCTTGCCCTCGTCAAGACTTTCATCCTCGTCTAACTTCATTCATCCTCGTCTAACTTTTGTTGATTTGAGTGGACAAACTTTGCAAAATTCATTTATTTTAAGTAAAAATTGGACGAAAGTGTCAAAATAATCGGCAAATATTGCCAAATTTTAAAAAAAACAAAATCTTAATAGGAAACAAAATTTGTTTTATTTTTGTTAATTTGAATTGACAAACCATGCAAAATTCTTTTGTTTTGTGTCAAAATTGGACAAAAACGTCAAAATAATTTCCAAAAATTGCCAAATTTTCAAAAACCAAAATCTCTATTCGCAGCAATTTTTTTTTTTTTTTATTTGAGTGACACACTTTGCAACATTCTTTGGTTTTATGCCAAAATTGAACGAAAACGACAAAATAATTTCCAAAAATTGCCAAATTTTCAAAAACCAAAATCTCTATTCCCAGCAAATTTTTTTTTTTTTTTTTATTTGAGTGACACACTTTGCAACATTCTTTGGTTTTATGCCAAAATTGAACGAAAACGACAAAATAATTTGCAAAAATTTTCCAAAATCACTATTCGAAGCAAATTTTGTTTTTTCGTTGCTTTGAGTGGACAAACTTTGCAAAATTTATTTGTCTTATGTCAAAATTTGACGAAAGTGTCAAAATAATTGGCAAATATTGCCAAATTAAAAAAAAAAACAAAATCTTTATACGAAACAAAATTTGTTTTATTTTTGTTAATTTGAATGGACAAACCTTGCAAAATTCTTTTGTTTTGTGTCAAAATTGGACGAAAACGTCAAAATAATTTCCAAAAATTGCCAAATTTTCAAAAACCAAAATCTCTATTCGAAGCAAATTTAATTTTTTTGATGATTTGAGTGGACAAACTTTGCAAAATTAATTTGTTTCATGTCAAAATTGGATGAAAATGAGAAATAATAGGCAAATAATTCCAAATTTTCAAAAAGCAAAATTTTTATGAGGAACAAAATTTGTTTTTTTGTTAATTTGAATGGACAAATCTTGCAAAATTCTTTTGTTTGGTATCAAAATTGGATGAAAACGTCAATATAATTTGCAAAAATTGCTAGATTTTCAAAAATCAAAATATCTTTTTAAAGGAAATTTTGTTTTTTTGTTGTTGATTTGAAACAAACTTTGCAAAATTCTTTCGTTTTGTGTCAAAATTGGACGAAAACGTAAAAATAATTTGGAAAATAATAGTTGTATATTGTTTCAACTACGAGATGACACTTTTTAACCTCGAATCCACATTTTATCTTCAAATTCACGTTGAAACTAGTTCATGTTGCGACACTTCATGTTGAAACCACTTCCTGTTGCGACAACTTCATGTTGCGACTTCGTATTGCGACAACTTGAAGTTGCAATAACTTAATTTTGAACTTGAATTAGACTACTAACTTATAATAATTAAGTGGACCATGGAAAGCACAATCTAACACATCTAGTCCAATTCAGTTAGCGTTGTAGAGAATTAATTAAATTAACTACATTTTAATCTAGTAGACTACATAGACAAGACAAGAAAAAGGCAAGACTAGATAAAGACAAGAAGAAGACAAGAAGGAGACAAGACTGAACAAGACTGGACCAGACTAGACAAGACTAGACAAGACTGGACTAGACTGGACAAGCCTAGAAAAGATTAGACAAGACTAGACATGACTACACAAGATTAGACAAGGCTAGAGAAGACTAGAGGGTTTCAAATGGGGTAGTGCATGCGTACCGCATGGCAATTGCACAGGAAGAGATTGCCACATAGCCTCTCCTACCCAATTCCGACTCTCACCTTCACGTGGTGAACCCTGATAACCCGAGCAACCTCGCCTGAGATGCGGTAAGGTGGGGTCGGGGCTAACGAGAGCGGGAGAAATGGCCCTCCGAAATGGGGGTTGGGCGTGTGGCTAAGTACATCACCTCGCAAAAATTTTCAAGTTACGAAATACTTACAACAGCCTCGGATCGGATTGATTAACATGCAACGGACTAAGAAAAGAAACAAGGACTTGAAAACGGAACTCAAAATCGGCACATGGAATGTACGTACCATGTTGCGGCCAGGAAAGATGCAGGAAATAGCAGAGGAGCTCTATAAATACCATTTAGACGTAACGGCACTACAAGAAATCGGATGGAAGGGTGAAAGTAACATAGACAAACCAAAGTATCGCCTATATTACAGCGACAATGACAAGAAACAAGGAGGAAAAGGAGTTAGATTCTTAATAAATAAAGCAACTAAACATTCTGTACTAGGATTCGAAGCAATCAACAACAACGCAAATTACGCCTTAGAGGAAATTTTCACAACCTTTCTCTTATTTGTGCATATGCTCCAACAGAAGATGGTGAGGATGAAGTAAGATGAGCTTTTCTACGATCAGCTTTTACGATGCATTAATACCATTGGGAGATTTTAATGCTAAAATAGGTAAAGAACTACAGTTTTCCAATTCAGCCGGAAAATACTCACTACACTAAACCACAAGTAGCAATGGAGAAAGACTATGTCATCTTGCAGCGAGCACCAACTTGAGAATTATCAGTACGTGTTTTCCACAGAAAAAAAATACATATAGGGACGTGGACAATGCCCGGTGGCAGAGCAGTGAAACAAATAGACCACGTTCTGGTTAACAAACGCAGAGCTACCATGGTCACGGATGTCAGAACGCTTCGAGGAGCCAACTGTTACTCAGATCACTTCTTACTAAGAGTCCTAATCAAACAGAAAACCTCCAACGAACTAAAAACCAATACCAGAACAAACAAATGGAATACGGATGCTCTTAGAAAGGAATTAAAACAAAACGAGTATAAACAATATATTTCGAGAAGATTACTAGCAAATAATGCAAACACTGGTGTTGAACAAGAATGGCAACATATAAAAACGAGTATACTTGAAGCTGCAGATATTACAATATTAAAACAGATAAAAGTCAGTAACTCATGGTTTGACAGCGAATGCAGGGCACCCCACTCGTTAAAAATGAAGCACGGAATAAGGTACTATAAAGTGGAACCCGATCCAACAGAGCTAACTACGAGCACCTCAGGAGAATAGCTTCAAAACTTAAAGCAAAGCAAAAAAGAAAATAATATTAAATAAACAAGTGGAAGAACTAGAACAATACAACGTAAATAAACAAAGCAGGAAATTTTATAAGGCAACAGCAAACAATGGCTTTTCAAGCTAGAACCATTGCGTGTATAGATCAAAACGGGACAATACTAACCGAAGATGACAAAATACTCCAAAGATGGCATGAACACTTTAGCGAGCTACTCTCCACTGAAATCCCAACGGGTTAAAGAGAAAAGGAAATCGTATGACACCATGAAGCACAACCCGAAATCCTCGACCCGAGCTATGAGGAAGTTACCGAGATAATACACAATCTTAAAAACAATAAATCTCCAAGAAGTGATACAATTCGCACGGAACTTCTGAAAAATGAAGGTGCACCACTTTGGGAAAGGATCCATAAACTTATTGTCAGGATGTGGAATGAAGAGATTATGCCAAGTGACTGGAGAAAAGGCATTATTTTTCCCATATATCCATTCATTTCCGATTCATCACACAAGAAAGGAAACAAGAAAGAATGTTCCAATTACCGAGGAATTGCTCTACTCAACACCACTTACAAAATATTATCCAGCTTAATATACAATAGACTATCAATACATGAAGAGGAGCTACTTGGGGACTACCAAGCAGGTTTTCGAAGGAATCATTCAACAACGGACCAAATACATCTAATAAGGCAAATGCTTGACAAATGTTATGAGCATAACATAACTTTGTTCCACCTGTTTGTTGACTACAAACAAGCTTTTGATAGCGTGTCTAGAGAAGAACTATTGTACCAGTTACTTGCCCTTGGAATTCCTCAAAAACTTATAAGAATGGTAAACTTAACTCTAACCAATACACGTGCTCAAGTATTAGTAGCATCCAAACTCACGGAAGAATTCGACATCAGGACAGGGTCAGGCAGATGATGCGCTATCTGCTATGCTATTCAACTTTGTACTTGAATCAGTTATTAGAAACCTGCACATAACAGGCCACATACACACAAAATCTCAGCAGCTCTGCGCATATGCCGATGATATAATTATATCAGCACGAACAGCAGAAAGCCTAAAGGAAGCTACTGCCTCTTTAGAACAGAAATCTAGCGTAGCCGGACTAGTAATAAACGTGAATAAAACCAAGTTCATGAGAAGTACCAGGGATCCAACACCCTGGCCAGAGCCACTACAAGTTAACGCATTTAATTTCGAAGAAGTCAGAACCTTCTCTTACCTAGGGTCGAAAATAACTAACGACAACAGAATCAGGGAAGAAATCAGTGCGAGAATTGTAGCAGGAAAGAGAGCATATTATGCGAATAAGAAGCTACTGGGAGAGAAGCCTCTAAGTGTCAAATAAAAGTTAAAGATCTATAACACACTCATTAGACCCGTCATAACATACACGTGTGAAACATGGATCATATCTAAGATCAACGAAAACGCACTACGAGTCTGTGCAATAAGCATATTACGCAAAACCTTTGGCCCCGTACAGGAAAACTGTGGTACATGGAGATACAGAATGAACCATGAACTGGACTAATTGGAGGAGCGGACATCGTAAGGCATGCATAGGCACTACGGTTACAATGGTTTGGACATGTTATGCGCATGGAAAGCACCACAGGACCGAAAATACTGACGAACTGGAGTCCATATGAAAGAAGAGCTCGGGGTAGACCACGTGAGAGATGGCGAGATGACTGCTTCGACGACCTAAAGATATTAGGTGTGAGGAACTGGCTGCAATTGGTTAACAGCAGGGAGAGATGGAAGGATGTTGTAACTCCAGTCAGGGCCCTCCCAGGGCTGTAGAGCTATAGAAGAAGAAGAAGAAAAGACTAGACATAAAAAAAATTCAAAAATCCGCATAATTAACAAATATTGTTTGGGATTTTGTGAAATTGTGTTCATCTTTCCAGCGATAAGACCCTAGGTGCAGGGGTAAGTTCCGAATTTTCCACTCAGGGCAACGCAACGCTCCAATGAGAGTGTATGTATTTATTAATCTATTTGCTATGTTTAGCCACAATGTTTATTTTAGCCACAATTAATTCATGAAGTCTGTAGACTGCTATAGCAGTCCATAGCATCTGACCGCCCAATCAATTGGACTACTATAACAGTCCATCCAGATCAAGAGCGCGGATGGCCGCATAATAACAGATGTGAAAGAAAAAGTAACGAGATGGGAAACCTACGTGCGGGAACTCTTTAATGATGAAAGACCAACACAAGTACCAATAAGAGTAGAAGACGAAGAACCTAAAATAATGAAACATGAACTCGAATATGCCCTCAACAGTATGAAGCCAAGAAAGGTTACGGGGCCGGATCAAATACCAGCTGAGATATTAAAATTATTCGATGAACACCTAATAGATAGTCTTCTAGACCTGTTTAACACAATATATGACACAGGCATCATACCGAAACAATGGCTTTTATCGACATTTGTATTGATCCCTAAAAAAGCAAATGCTAGAGAGTGCACAGATTATAGGACTATTGCACTTATGAGCCATGCACTAAAAATCTTTCTAAAAATCATCCATAAAAGAATTTATCGAAAACTAGAAGAGGACATAAGTGATAGCCAATTTGGATTTAGAGAAGGGCTTGGAACAAGAGAAGCACTCTTCGGAATAAATATTCTTTTTCAAAGATGCCTAGACATAAATCAAGACCTGTTTGTGTGCTTCATCGATTTCCAAAAGGCTTTCGATGAAGTTCAGCATGACAAATTACAACAACTAATACTTAGAAAGAATTTAGACCGGAAAGACGTCAGGATAATTACCAACCTATATTGGGGACACAGTGCGGTTGTAAAAATCGAAAATGAACTGACAGACGAAATAGAAATACGCCGCGGAGTTAGACAAGGCTGCATCCTATCCCCGCTATTATTCAACATATACAGTGAAGCTATATTTGAAGAAGCTTTGTTAGGAGAACCAATAGGTATAAACATGAACGGAGAGGTAATAAATAACATCAGATATGCCGACGATACGGTATTATTGGCAGGTAGCGAAGCAGAACTACAACACATACTCGAAAGAGTAAACCACCAATGTGAAGCTTATGGACTTCAAATGAATCTTTCAAAAACTAAGTGTATGGTAGTTTCTAAGGCACATAACCAACAAGTGCAACTAAATATCAACAATACCATAATTGAAAGAGTAGATTCCTACAAATATCTTGGAACCGTGCTAGACAAAACAAGCGACCAGGCAGGTGAGATACGAAGAAGGGTGGAGATAGCAAGATCAGCGTTTATGAAAATGAAAAAGTTTATTTGTAACAGAGACACTAATATAGAATTACGAATTAGAATACTACGCTGTTATGTGTTCTCTACCCTGCTATACGGAGTTGAAGCCTGGACCCTAAAGAAACCTGAACTAAAACGGTTGGAAGCGTTCGAGATGTGGTGTTATCGCAGAATGTTTAGAATATCCTGGAAAGATAAAGTCACCAACAAACAGGTACTTGAAAAGGTAAAAAAGGAATGCGAAGTCGTGCTGACCATTAAGAAAAGGAAACTAGAGTATCTAGGCCATGTCATGAGAGGCTCCAAATATAGTCTTCTAAGACTTATTATGCAGGGAAAAATTAAAGGAACCAGGAGTATTGGTAGGCGTAGAGTATCCTGGCTGAAGAACCTGCGCGAGTTGTTCAGCTGTAGCAGCACGGAACTGTTCAGAGCAGCGGTGAACAGGATAAGAATAGTCATGATGGTGTCCAACCTCCGGTAGGAGAAGGACTGCAAGAAGAAGAACAGTCCATAGCACCTGGGCGTCAAATCAATTGAACTGCCATAGCAGTCCATAGCAGCGAAAAGAGTTAAAACTAAAGACCTCAAATTACATAAAATTAAAACAAATCTATGTATGAATTCATTCACCAAAATCTCACAAATGTTTGTGTTCATTTTTATTAAATTGCTTGCCTTAATTATTTTTATATATAATTAAAATTTATAAAATTTGTTTATAGGAACGATCTACAGTACTGTTTATGCTAACATCCATGCGGCTCTTTTATTTTGAATGGCTCTTTACATGAAACCAGTTGCCGACCCCTGGACTAGACAAACAAATCGAATTTGATTTAATCTAGTTACATAGAATGCGATTCAACTTAATGAAAACAGATTATCCAATTAAATACTAACTCTGTAAGATTAATTAAAGTGAAGAAGGTTTAGTATTATCTGCGTTGCAGCTTATTTAGATAAATACGGAGGAGGTAATTAATGATTATCTCAATAATAAGCCATTAATTAACTGATATACAGGCGAAGTTGTAAATAATTTAAACATCTTGTGCCATTTTTTTCCTTTTGTCGACAGAATTTACTGTGTGCATAAATCACCGACGACGATGCATTGCATATCGAGACCTGCTGCTGGCGCTGAGATAACTAATGAGATAATAATATTAGGGATGGATTAATCGAGAACTATAGACGCGGGAAATTAAATGTTTAATCATATTTGTCTATTTAATCTTGACCGGTTATTCTAAAAATGTTTAGTTATATTTTTGTAGTCTGTCTAGCAATATCTGTCTATGTCTGTCTAGCAATATCTTTTCAGCTATTTCTTTCGAACTATATCTTTCTAGTTATATCTTTTTGAGTATATCTTTGTGGCTATATATTTCAAGTTATATCGTTCAATTCATATATATTTGGCTGGTGTGTGCATGTTTGAAAGGTGTTATGTGAAACCGAAACGGAACATAAAGCTGTCGAGTTACACCTACACAGAAAACTTTCGATAATTGATCGATCACGGCAGTTGATATATTTATTTACCGAATAAATTAGTTTTATGATATTGAGAAGAAAGAGGAAAAAAACACACGTGCGGGGGCTAATTTATGAAGAAAAGTAATTCTCCGTTAGAATAATCGGAATGCAATAAGAGCAAATGGGATATTTTTTTTCCGCTCCGGGGACGGAGATGAATTAATTTCGTTGTCAAAAATCGGATGGCGGTCATTAATAAGAGGTTCGGGATCGAACGCGCTCGTTCGATTTGCATTATTTATGAATGGGATCGTCGATTTCTTATGTAATCGACGTTTACGCATACATTCGTTTCCCAAACTACATTACAAAAACTACATTATAACTACAAAATGACGAATAACTTCCTAAACTATAAAATGACGCTTTATACGTGATTTTCTGACACAAGTTTTACTTCCTATGAGATCTTTTCCACATTATATCAATTGGATATACAAACTAATATATATTTCAATATTTCTGAGTTAATATAACACACAACTAAAGGGTGACAAATTAAGAGACTTAAATCAAAACTAATAGATAGATACGGTTAGTGAAGCTAACGGTTAGTGAAGTTAGGATGCGCATGCATCCGACAAGTTTGAAAGGCAGGAATATTGAAGTTTCGGGCACATATTTAGTTATACGTCAAAAAGTTCGGGCACTTTTTGACATAGAACATGCCGGAAATTAATACCTGCGCACAAAAAAAATTCAACTATGAAAAGGTCTATTGTTGAAGTTTGAAAGGCGGGAATATTGAAATTTCGGGCACATATCTAGTTATACGTAAAAAGGTTGGGGCATTTTTTCACATATAACATGGCGGAAATTGATAACCTGCGCACAAAAAAATCAACTATGAAGGTCTATTATCTTAATCTTAATAAACACAATTACGTTTTATCCTACATCCTGCTAAATACTAGCAATGACTCACTGCATCTATTTCTACAAGTTTTTCTTTCTAATGTTAAGATTAAGTGTGAACGGAAATACCTCTTTACCTATTTTCCTAGATCATGCACTCGGCTTTGCATAAGTGAGCTCAATGAGTCATGAAATTCAGACTTTGATATTTAACTGGATAAATTAACAACCAACAAAAAACTTATCATTATAATAACAAGTTGTTTTAATTATTCAGTTTGACATTGACTGATAGTTATTCACAACACATTATTGGACAATAAACCATAGAAAAACATATTTTGTTTTAATAAAACGTAGACAGATAAGATTAAAAAAAGAAACAACACTAAAAAGACAAGACAACACAGGCAAGACTAGACAGACAAGACAACAAATAGATAAAACTAGATCATATAAATCACCATGAAAGTTATAACCAGTACATTCAATTTCTATTTAGAATTTCGCTTGTGAGATTAAATGTAAATATAGGAATTAGATGTGTGATTGGTTGGGGAATTCATGCAGATAATGACCGGTGGAGTGCGTAGCATGCATAGGTTTGCCGGAAAGAAAATGAGATGTAGCAGAGTCGACGGCAAACAAACAAAAATGAAATTATAATATTTCGCGGTAATAATTTCATAGTCGGGCAGAAGAAGGGAAGTCGCAAATCATACACAGAGAGCGATATAAAACAACAACGACGATGGAACGGATGGTTTTTGCACAGACGTCGCGTCGGTGCGTTATTATTAATCTATATTTAGTTTGGCATAGTTTGTTGAAATAAGACTAGATTATTACTAGGTTTAATTACTAGTATTGTCTCCTTGAGACTAATTTTATTTTACACGAGTTTAGGATTTAGTTTAATTTAATCCACCTTGTACACATCATAAATTTGTTGTAGTTTCATTCAGTTCAATCAAGTTCAGTTTTGTTTGGGCTAGTCAAATCCAATTTGAGCATATTGTGAAGTTTTGTCCAGTCCAGTCGTGCAATCTAATTCACTGTAGTCCAGTCTACTACTGTCTAGTCTTGTCTAGACTAGTTTAGACCAATCTAGTCTAGTCTAGTCAATATGGATTCAGAAGGGGGAGATCCACCACGAATGCCCTGGAAGTAGTGATAATAGCAAGGGGATCAAACGAAACCGGGGTACCAAGATCGTGTGCTCTGGTACTAGTAGATGTTAAGAACGCTTTTAATACAGCGTCATGGCGTCTGATAGTAAACAAAATGGAAGAAAGAGGATTCTCCACGTGCCATATAAACATTGTCAAAGACTATTTTACAGATAGATGGATACAAATTGACAGAAACACCAGGAAAGAAATAGGTGGGGCTGTTCCCCAGGGTTCTGTTCTAGGACCAATTCTGTGGAATATCATATACGACGATATAATGAGGTTGCAGGTACCTGAAGGCGTTAAACTGCGGTGTTACGCTGATGACTTCGTGGTCACGGGAAAGACAATCGACCAAATGCGAAGCAACGCAAATACTGCTTTGAGCGCAGTCCAAACCTGGATGGACGACAACCATCTGACAATAGCTGCAGAGAAAACGGAGGCTGTGTTATTAGCCACATATAAACATGCTAAAAGTGTCTTCTTTCAAGTAGGAGAATCGCGAATCTTCCCTAGCCTAGCCATCCAACTATCTAGGGGTTAAGTTCGGGAAAAAATTATCCTTTAAAGCTCATATTGAGAAAATAGCCCAGGAAGCTAACAAAGCTACACGAGCTTTAAGTGTCCTAATGCCCAACGTTAAAGGTCCACGAGCAAACAAGAGACGCACTCTGTACATGGCGGTGCAATCAATAATAACTTATGGCGCACCAATTTGGTGTGATGCACTAAACGTAGCTGCGCAAAGAAAGAAACTCGCGTCTGTGCAAACAAGCATGGCCCTTAGAATAGCTAGTGCCTACAGGACCGTATCGAATGAGGCCCTGATGGTTGTGGCAATGGTAATACCCATATATCTAGTAGTAGAGGAAACAAAAAACATTTTCACTTCACGAACTGACACATCGGCAGAAAAAGAGGACCCTTGGAAAATGGCAGACCAAATGCAACAAAGCAACCAAAGACGCATGGTCTAGAAGACTTATAAGCAACATTGAACCGTGGTTCAAAAATAAGTGACAGACTGTTTGACCCAATGCCTAACAGGACACGGTTTCATAACGTACCTGAAGCGAATAGGCCGTCGTGACTCTGGAAGATGCATGTACTGTCCGGACGATGACCATGCCGAGCACACAACTTTTAAGTGCAATCGGTGGGAACATGAACCACTCCAACTAGAGCTTATGGTGGGTTACATAACGCCAGAAAATATTGTAAATATTATACTCTCCAGTCAGAAGGAATGAGATGCCCTACATGACAAAAAAAGCAGAAGACGAAATAAGGCTGTAGCAGAAGGAGGACCACTTGAAGAAGGTGAAGAACGGTACCAAGTGGATCCAAAGAGGAGGAGTTTTAGTGGGTATGCTAGACATTAACACCTCGACCAGAGAGCCCCACACTCCACGGAGCCAGGAGGCTCCATGCGTGCATTAATGCATTTACCCTCCTCCCCAAAGAAAAGTCTAGTCTAGTCCAGTGTAGTCCAGCCTTCTAGGCTAGTCCAGTTTGGTCGCGGGTCTAAGCGAGTCAACCATAATACATAAAAAATGCAGTCTCAAAATAATAATTCTTTTACAGTGCAGAGGAGGGATTCCTCAGTACCGGTCGCTGCAGAGAGTGTCCGAGCGGGCTCCCCCCGGCCCCCAGCCAACGACCGCCCAGCACTTTCGGTAGGCGACCAGGCCGTCGTACAGGTAACTACGACTGGAAGAATGGAGGACAAAGGAAAAGTGTGGAGGGAGAAACTGATAGGTGGCTGGAAGAGGACCAAACAAGAAATCCCTTCGAGAGAAAGGTCTCTTTGAGGAAGGGCACCACTTAGCACAAAAGACGGCACTATTGAGGTCGGCAAAGCGAAAGGCATAAAGCAACCTAAGGAGCTAGTGAGTGTCAACTTGGCAGAGGGCAATCCTATATTTAAGAAAAGAAAGGCCAACTAATCCCCAGAGGCTGTACCTGAAAACAACGGATGGATGATGCGGTTAGAGCACAAGCTAGAAGAACTAGTAGAGTATGGAAAAAACAACCAAAATGTCCATAGAGAGGTAAAACGACTGATAAGGGAACTGCTAGGTCTAACGGAGAAAATTAAAAAAGAAGCAAGAAGTGAGAAAGGCAAATGAGTCGAAAAAGAAGATAGAAAAATTGAAGCCTTGCTGACCCAAATAAATAAATAAGGAGGAGAACGAGGCACTATCAGCTGAAAATCAAGCAATGGTGGAAATGAAGAAGACAATGACAGAATGAATGAGCGCCTGGCACACCTGGAAAACGCCAACTCAATAAGGCAGGAACGGGGCCATGAAGAAACAACAGAGCTGCTGAAGGAACAAATAAACACAATTAGTAGTTATGAGGAATTTGCTAAGCTAGCTGCAGTAGAATAGCCCGAAGGAATTTTCGAGCGGACGGTAATGACGGTAACGGCCCCAATTGAATGGGACTTGGCCATAATCACCAGCAGTGCAGGCCCAGATATGGAAAAGGGAATCAATCGACAGTTCAAGCACAGGTTTTTTTCAGGAGCTACTCCCATAAAGTCAGGCACAAGAAGAACATACCACAATTATTACTAATAAAACACGGATTATTACCCACGATAATGAAATAATAGAGCAATCACGAAGCGTATTTAAAGTTTTTTACAAGGATGACAATGGTGAAATTTAAAATCAGAGAAACATCTTCAGAATGATGGAGCAGCTAAAGACGAATATAGAAACACACGGTAAAACATACATAGCAATCCCGTTACCCTTTGGAATAAACCCTGACACATTTAGAAAAATGAATGAAACGATGTTCCGGAACAGCGGCATAAAAATTAGCGTATGCGAACCAATAGAATACCGGGACAAAATCTGAAGAGGAACTGAAGAAACTCCAAAAGAAAGAAACGACCCGGGACACATTGAACCAAAAAAAAGATACCGAAGAAATATGCATCAGAGCGCAAGGTGAGACCTATGACGAAATCAAGAATTTGATGAGAAAGGAAATGAGCTGCAAGTACAATCTCAAAGCAAATCAACAAACGGGAATTGAATATTAGTCGTAATAGAAAACCCAAGTGACATTACGAAGCTAAAAGAAGCAATGCAACAGAAGATTGCATACATAGAAATTAAAAAGTTGAACGACCCAATAACGAAAATACAAATTAAAGGACTTGATACGACGGTAACGGAACAAGAAATCAAAAATGCACTAAGCCGAGAAATTAAGGAACAATGTATCATTGAAAACATCTACCTGAGAACAATAGAGGGAGAGAACCAAATCGCTACGTTCAACGCTGAACGGAACATTGCGGAAAAGCTGCTAAGTCTAAGAAAAATATAAATAGTATTACTACTCTATAATATTAAGCAAATAACTATAGTACAAAGGTGCTACAAATGTTGGAACACAAACCACAGTCCACAGGAGTGTACTGAAAAAAGCAGAGCAAAGGCATGCTTTAACTGTACCATAGAAGGACAGATGGCTAAAGACTGCACGGAACCGCCATACTGTCCCCACTGCGACAAGCAAAGGCATATAGCAAATACAATGAAATGCCCGATCTTTCAAAGAACAATAGTCTCAAAGGAGATAAATAATAACAGAGGTCCAGGATCCTCCTGGCGTGCGGCTGATAAACAAATTTCAAGCTGATGCAGATAAATACCAATCGAAACGCACGAGCACATGATATGACCCGTGCTACAGCAATGCAGAAAGGTATAGACCTAATCGCAATAAGTGAACCTAACGAAACAATTTCAGAGGGGAAGAGGGACATTTACACGAACAGAAAGAAAACATCAGCTATAGCTAACATAAATAGTGATCAAACGTACACGCATACGGCGAGGGAACGTGCTTTGTATGGATTAAAACAAAACATTACTACGTATATAGCGTTTACATAACCCCAAATTGTCGGTGCGAAGAATTTGTCGGAGAAATAGACAACCTGGAGAAAGATGTGCGAAAAAAACAAGGGGAATTTATTATAACTGGCGATTTTAGAGCCAAACACACTGAACGAGGTGGTACAAAGACGGAATTTAGAGGAGAAACACTTCTAGAGAGGTTGAATGCCCTGGACTTTAACGTGGTCAATGATGGCAAAATGCCAACTCTGATAAGAGGAAATGGAAAATCGTTTATTGACCTTACGATAATCAGAACGAACCTTATCACTAAATTTTTAAAGTAGGAAGTTCTTAAGGAGGAATCGCTGAGCGACCACAGATACGTCGGCCTATACCTTGACGATAGCTGCAGAAAACCCAAACCAAACTGGGTCTACGGCAGAACTAAAATGAAGGACTTCTGCACAATGCTTCGGCAAGAACTGGCAGACAAGAATGAAAAGATCAACATCAACTGTACTGAGATTCTGCAGCGAGTTTATAGACGGAGCACTCCTAGGATAAGAATAGAAGGAAACTCACCGATGCCATACTGGTGGACCGACAACATCGCGGAACTGAGAACAAGCGCTACAGGGGCAAGATGGAAGCTACAAAGGGAACGAAAAAGAAATGGACATGTTGGAGAATATAAGCAGCGATACGACGACGTCAAAAAAGCTCTAAGGAGGGAAATCTCCCTTCAAAAACACTTGAAATGGCACGAGTTATGCAAGGATCTAGAACAGGATGTCTTCGGCCAGAGCTACAAGATCGTGACAAGTCAGCTAAATATACCGAACCCGAAACTAATTTTAACTCAGGACGAGAAAGCAACAGATCTATTTATCGACTCAAAGGATAAACCGATATTCCAACGAACAGACTACCAGATATCGGAACCTTTCGAGGAAAACGAAATTCTGACAGCGGTCAGCAAAATAAAAACCGGGAAGGCCAGGGCCTGATAACCTTCCGCCAGAAGTGGTAAAAAAAGCTGCCACATCAGAAATAAGGGTGTTTAAAGACCTCTTTAATGAATTATTATTCTTAAAGATTCTTTAAGAAACCACAAAAGAAAGAAGAGGAATCTGACAAATACAGACCAATTTGCCTGATCAATATGCTCGGCAAACTGTACGTAAATCTCATTAACCAAAGACTCCTGAATGAAATCGAGGAGAAAGGCGGTTTCTCCGAGAGTCAATATGACACTCACACTCCACGGAGCCAGGAGGCGCCGTGCGTGCATTAATGCATTTCCCCTTCAGGGATCCCCCACAGGACCAAAATCTGCTTAAACTGCACAGAGGGAGGACATCTAGCGAAGAACTGCGTAAAGGAAAGCTACTGCCCGTTGTGCGAAAAGAAAGGTCATAGAGCGGATAGCTCCAAGTGCTCTAAATACAGACAGGCGCTGGCACTTTCAAGGTAATACAAACAAACCTAAACAGGTGCAGGGCAGCACAAGATCTATTAATAGCCACAGCTGCTCAGACATAAACCAGCGTATTAATTGTAAGTGAGCCAAATACAAAAATGACTGATGATGACTGGTGGTTCACCGATTTTCATAAGGATGTGGCAATAAGAGTTATGGACAAAATGATAAAAGTAAATAAAGCAGGAAAGGAAACAAGGTGTGTATGGATAAATACAGAGGAGCTACTGATTTGCGGATGCTATAGCTCACCAAATGGGGACCAAATACATCTAGAAAGATTACTTTATACCATAAAAAGTAAGGTTAGATTCATTAAACCAAAATATGTAATCATAGCTGGTGACCTAAATGCTAAATCATGTGTATGGGGATCTCCAAAAGATGATGAAAGAGGGAACATACTATACGAATGGATCTGCGAAATGAATATGATGGTGGCAAATACGGGAACGGAACCAACGTTTAGAAGGGGAAACAGCGAATCATACATAGATATTACCATACATAGCGAAAATATGAACAATAGGATAAAGTACTGGATGGTACATGACGCAGAAAACCTTAGCGACCACCAAAATATTACTTTTGAAATCGCTATAGAAGACCGTGAACAAATAAATAAAAAAAGGAAAATACAACCAGGATGGAAAATAAAAAAGGAAGGAATAGAGGTTCACAGAAAACCTAGGAAAAATCATAGAACTGAGGAAAATGAACAACGATCACAAAATAGATGCAACAAGCTGCCAAGCTGTCCTAAACCAGGCATGCAATGAATCTTTCGCGAAGAAAGGAAACAAACCAAGTAATAAGAAACCCATATACTGGTGGAATACTGAAATAGCGACAATAAGAAAAGAAGTGCTGACTAGAAAGCGAAAAATGACACGCATAAATAAAAAAACTTGAGAAACACGCGAACTTAAAGAAGAGATCTATAGTATATATATCGAGCGCGGAAGAAAATTAAAGGAAGAAATCAGAAAAGCCAAGGAACAGGCGTGGAGGAACATTAGCAACGAAATAGACAATAATATATGGGGGGATGGATATAAGATATTATGTAAAAAAATGAAAATAATGCCAAAGATACAACTTACAGATGACGAACTGATAACACAAACAAAGAAACTCTTCCCAAGAGGGGAGGTACAGAACTGGACCTACAAAGAAATAAAGAAAGAAGAAATACCAGCAATCACAACAAAAGAGCTAACTGCAGCATCAATGAAACTGAAAAGTAAAAAAACCACAGGAGTAGATGGCATTCCGGCAGAAATAATAAAACAATCAATTATAAGCCAACAAAGTTACTTCCTAGAGGTTGCAAACGAAGCCAACCTACGGTCAAGCAAATTTCCAGAAGAGTGGAAAAAGGGCAGATTATTACTAACAGAAAAACCAAATAAAGATCCAGTGGCGGAGACAAAATACAGGCCAATATGTCTATTGAACAGTATGGCCAAACTAATGGAAGGCATAATTGGGGATAGAATAGTAAAAGGACTGGAAATGAAGGGAGATCTCACAAACTTACAATTTGACTTTCGCAAAGGTAGAAGTACAATACACGCAGTGAACAAAATACAGGAGATTGTAAAAGACATTAATAGAATAAACTATATAGATAGGCCATACTGCATTATGGTAACAATGGACGTGGCAAATGCGTTCAATACTGCAGCATGGGAAGAAATCATAAAAGAAATGGAGGAGCGAAAACTATCAACATAGCTTATCAACGTATTTAAAGTTACCTTCAAAACCGGACACTTGAAATAGGGGAGAATAGCGAAATATAGGCCACAATAGTCAAAAGTATAGTCACATAGGTATGTGGTGCCCCAGGGCTCGGTATTGGGACCTCTATTATGGAATACTATCACTTATATATCACTTCGTGACCACGTTAGGAATGAGGACTTACGCGCGAGAACAGGAGTCACGGATGTTATATACCTGATGGCTAGCCTCAAGTGGAGCAGGGCTGGACATGTGGCCCGCATGGCAGATGGGCGATGGACAAAAAGGCTGCTCGAGTGGAGACAAAGAGCTGAAAAGAGAAACAGTGGAAGACCTCCCATGCGATGGACGGACGATACCAAAAGAATAACCACAAACTGGATGCAGAGCGCTCAAAATAGAGGACAGTGGATGCAAAAAGGCTGATTGATGATGATGATGATGATTATGAAATATCCTATATGATGGAATTCTAAGGCTCCCTGTAGGAAGAAATGTGATTTTAGTCGCATACGCAGACGACCTAGCTATCATTGTCAAAGGTAGAAATATGGAAGAGATCACACACATCACAAATAAGACCAAAAATAAGGTAAGAATATGGATAAAAGACAAAAAACTCTAAATGGCTACTGAGAAAACAGAAGCCGTAAAGCTGACAGGAAGAAGCAAAATGCCAAATATGGTAATTAAAGTAGAAGGGATAAACTTCCATACGGAAAATATATATAAAAAACGTAAATTGGCTTAAAATTAGGTAGGTAGCACATTAAATAGACGGCGAGGCAATCCGGAAGAACTGCTACGGCCCTAGAGAGATGAATGCCTAAATAGGGGGCGGGGGGTGGAAAACGGGTAGACGAAAAATCCTAGCCTCAGTGGTACACTCAATACTGCTGCCAGTCTGGCATGGCAATAACAAATACAAAGATATCCTAGCACAAAGAAAACTCCTAATCAGGATCTGCTGTGCCTAGAGGACAGCTTCCACAGAGGCACTACAAACGATTGCGGGGATACCCCCAATTGATCTAATGGCAGAAGAGAGAACCACTGTATTAACAGACAAGAATAAAACGAAGCTTGAGTTGAAAGCCAACACGTTAGGGAAGTGGCAGGGCAGATGGGCCAAGGAGACTGGATCGGCGATATGGACAAAAAACTAATAGCTGATCTGAAAAAATGGGTAAATAGGAAACATGGAAACCTAAATTACTACATTACACAGATACTTATCAACCATGGGGACTTCAGAGCTTACCTGAAGCGATTTAAAATCATAAGCGAGAAAAACTTCGGGTTGTGCAAACTATAAGGGAATGCTGAGCACACCTTTTTGGTAGTCCCAAGGCGGGCAAAGGAAAGAATGAAGAGGATAACAAAATAAAGTACGAGCTTACACCAGAGATCATCGTTAATTGCATGTTGGAAAATGCAGAAAACTGGGATCAAATAGCAAGAACTATGGAGAATATTCTGAAACAAAAAGAAAAAGAGCAGAGAGCAACCTAGAGAAGGTGAGGACTGATGCAGGAAAACTCACTGAGGAAATGCCAGATGGTAGTACCGGTACGGTTTTCCCAAAAAAAAGTCTAGTCCAGTCTAGACCAGTATAGTCAAATCTAATATATATATAGTCCAGTTTAGGCTAGTCTAATTCGATCTAGTCCAGTCTAGTCCAGTTTATTCCAGGCTAGTCAAGTCTAGTTCATTTCAGTCCAGTTCAGTCTAGTGTAGTACAGCCTAGCCCAGTCTAGTCCAGTCTAGACCAATCTAGTCTACTCTAGTCCAGTCTAGTCTAGTCCAATCTAGTACAGATTAGTCCAGACTGGTCCAGTCTAGTCTAGTATGCAGAAAACTGGGATCAAATAGCAAGAACCATGGAGAATATTCTGAAACAAAAAGAGCAGAGAGCAACCTAGAGGAGAGGACTGATGGAGGAAAACTCACTGAAGAAATGCCAGATGGTAGTACCGGTACGGTTTTCCCAAAAAATATAAAAAAAAGTCTAATCTAGTCCAGTCTAGTCCAGTCTGGTCCTGTATAGTCTAATTTATTTCAGTCTAGTGCAGTCTAATCCAGTTTAGTCATGATTAATCTAGTCTTGTCTAATCCAGTATAGTCTAGTCAAATCCAGACTAAACTAATCAAGACAAACAAGATTTAAGTCAAATTATTGGTTTGTGAAAATTGTCAAATTTATGTGAAATGGCAAAAGAAAAATCTCGTTAATAAAAACAACCCTCTTCGTATTTCTTATAACGGTTTAGGTAATTGCCGTAATCCTCGAAACCATCTGACCGAAAAAACCCTCAAGATATTTTCCCACCGAGTTTGCGTCACGACAATGACATCACACGCTTTCACTGCCAGCTGTTGCTCGCTGAAAAGACACGCGTTTGAGGGTGCGCTCCCTTCTCGTAAAGACTGTTACGTCATGACAATGACATCACACTTTGCTCCCACGTGCGGGGGAACGGCTCAGGTAGAGCTCCGGGAATCTCAGCTGTTTCCGGAAGATTCGCGCGGGAGAAAGCCGTACGGGAGTTTTTCCAGTTGGAAGAGGTTTCGACGGCGTGGGAAGTTCGAGCGTTTATTTTTGGGGAAGCCTTGGGGGTTGAATTATTTGTACGTTGGTAAATTGGCCGATTGTGGGTGTTTAAGTGGGGAAACAATTTAAGTAACTGTTTGACATTTTTGGAGATAAATCAGAGCCGCGGCGGACATTCAAGCGACGACCGAATTGGCCGAAAACGTTTAAATGGTTTATTTGTACCTCGGGGATCGACAATTAGCCTACATTACTCTCGGACTTTTTTCCCTAAGACATTTCTTATAATTCCACCGCAATTTACTACCAGTTTGCCAATAACTGTTAAATATTGACCTCGTAAATTAAAAGAAAACACCGAAACAACACACAATACACATGACTAGAATTAGTCTAATAGACTTGACTAGGCTGGACAAAACTGGACAAAACTGGACTAGACTAGATTAGACTGGACTAGACTGGACTAGACTGGACTAGACTGGACTAGACTGGACTAGACTAGACTAGACTGGACTAGACTGGACTAGACTGGACTAGACTGGACTAGACTGGACTAGACTGGACTAGACTGGACTAGACTGGACTAGACTGGACTAGACTGGACTAGACTGGACTAGACTGGACTAGACTGGACTAGACTGGACTAGACTGGACTAGACTGGACTAGACTGGACTAGACTGGACTAGACTGGACTAGACTGGACTAGACTGGACTAGACTGGACTAGACTGGACTAGACTGGACTAGACTGGACTAGACTGGACTAGACTGGACTAGACTGGACTAGACTGGACTAGACTGGACTAGACTGGACTAGACTAGACTGGACTAGACTGGACTAGACTGGACTAGACTGGACTAGACTGGACTAGACTGGACTAGACTGGACAAGACTGGACTAGACTGGACTTGTCTAGAAGAGACTGGACTAGACTGGACTAGACTGGACTAGTCTGGACTAGACTGGAGTATACTGGAGTAACTGGACTAGACTGGACTAGACTCGACTAGACTGGACTAGACATGACTATACTGAACTAGACTGAACTAGACTGGACTAGCCTCGACCAGACTGAACTAGATTGGACTGGATTGGACTAGTTGGGACTAGACTGGACTATATTAATCTAGCCTCGGCTAGACTGGACTATACTGGACTAGACTGCAAGGACAAGACTCGAAGCTCGACTAGAATACTGTGATCTAGCTACATGAAAATAGCCATATATCATTAGACTGTATCTAGACCAGCCTGGAGGTTATCTAGACTAGATTATTCCGTAATAATTTATTCTACAAGTAGTAGAACAACGAACTAAATACGCCTGAAATAGATAGAAGACTGTATTATTCTGTAATAATATATTCTAAAAGTAGCAGGACAGCGAGCTAAACTCGCCTGTAACACAATTAAGTAGCCACACTTGCTAATTAGTCTCAATAATAGCTACTATTAGAAATGTAATGAGTGTATTGTTTTAGTTTCAGGTGTGGTGCGAGTGTGTGTGTATTTAGCGTTCGGAATTCGCGGCGCCTACGCGACCGACCGACCGACTCAGTTTTACATTTTCAATTTTCCATTTATAGCTAGCGACCTCGAGGCCTTTTCAATTAAAACTTTACTTTATACGCCACGTACAAATTGAACCACCAAACTGAGACTAAACGGCCGAATACCATCAGCGACCGACGATCGACTCCCAACAATAAAATAAACTCATTATCTAAACAGACAAATACTATTCCACTTTCTCACACAGGTTTCAGTTTCATTTGATCAAACTTGTCGGGTCTTGTCTGGTCTTCTCTGGTCTTGTCTGGTCTTGTCTGGTTCTGTCTGGTCTTGTCTGGTCCTGTCTAGTCCTGTCTGGTCCTGTCTGGCCTTGTCTGGCCTTGTCTATTCTTGGCTGGCTTTGTCTGGTCTTGTCTGGTCTTATCTGATCTTGTCTGGTCTTGTCTGGTCTTGTTTGATCTTGCCTGGGGTTGTCTGGTTTTGTATGGTGTTTTTTCGGTGTAGTTAAACTGATTTAGATGGGCGTTTGGCCCTTGGCAAATCAATGCTAGGTATTAGGCTGCAATTGTTCAAACTGGTAGGATAATTTGTTGTGAATGATTAGAGGAGTCAGTTAATTTATAGACGTGTTATTAAATAATTTTTGCGTTGAAATATTTTTGATGGTGTGTAGAAGAGGAAGAAAGGAGATAATAGAAGGAGTCTTTTAATGGATATAGAGGAGGAAGAGAAGAGCGGTTTCTCCGTCCAGTGGAGGCAATTATGCCGTCGATTAAAGCTCGCCGGGGCCGGAGGGCGTACAAATTCCTAGTCGAATACTAATTACAAACTATGCAGAACATTTTATAATTGAAAAGCGGGTGGTTCGAGGAGAGTCGGTTAATTGCCGCCGTTTTCGGTGTCAATCACCGCCCCGATTACTGACATTAACAACAAAAAATAAAAGAGCGTTCGAATCTCCGGCCTTTTGCCCGTTTCGGGGGATAAACGCCGCACAAAATGTGTCTCTTTTTCTCCGTGCCCCAAATTATTACCTCTAACCGTTACAAACGATATGCCGTAAATACCCGTTTTCACTCACAACTTTTTCATCCTCCAAATGTTTCTATTACTGTTATTTTCGTCTCTTGATCTACATAATATTGTAATTTCCTCACACCGTACGTCATTAAATCTCTTTCTCTCCGCTACCTCTAAACACTGTAATCTACTTACAACATTATACGCAATTATCTCGATCAATTGAACCATTTACCCTTAAACCAAATACTATACTATTTTATAATAAGTTTAATAAAACGTCTCAACCACATCTAGATCAATTATTTAAACCACCTTTCAACTTAGAAATCTAATTTTATCTTAGACTAGACAGGCAGGACTAGACAGACAAGACTAGACAGACAAGACTAGACAGACAAGACTATACAGACAAGACTAGACAGACAAGACTAGACAGACAAGACTAGACAGACACGACTAGACAGACAAGACTAGACAGACAAGACTAGACAGACAAGACTAGACAGACAAGACTAGACAGACAAGACTAGACAGACAAGACTAGACAGACAAGACTAGACAGACAAGACTAGACAGACAAGACTAGACAGACAAGACTAGACAGACAAGACTAGACAGACAAGACTAGACAGACAAGACTAGACAGACAAGACTAGACAGACAAGACTAGACAGACAAGACTAGACAGACAAGACTAGACAGACAAGACTAGACAGACAAGACTAGACAGACAAGACTAGACAGACAAGACTAGACAGACAAGACTAGACAGACAAGACTAGACAGACAAGACTAGACAGACAAGACTAGACAGACAAGACTAGACAGACAAGACTAGACAGACAAGACTAGACAGACAAGACTAGACAGACAAGACTAGACAGACAAGACTAGACAGACAAGACTAGAAAGACAAGACTAGACAGACAAGACTAGACAGACAAGACTAGAGAGACAAGACTAGACAGACAAGACTAGACAGACAAGACTAGACAGACAAGACTAGACAGACAAGACTAGACAGACAAGGCTAGACAGACAAAACTAGACAGACAAGACTAGACAGGCAAGACTAGACAGACAAGACTAGAAAGACAAGACTAGACAGACACGGCAAGACAGACAAGATTAGACAGACAAGGTTAGACAAACAAGGCTAAACAAACAAAGCTAGACTTTAATACTTACTTTGGCACATAGACTGCTTGTGCTGCTACTAGTTTGTTGATACTGGGATATATGTGTCCAACTAAGACATTATTATGGGGATAGGATTTATAACTATTTTGCTCTTGCTCAAGAAAATTGATTACTTTAAAGCTAAGTTTTGCACATAAAATGCTTGTCAACTGGGTTAGTTTTCTAATACTGGGATTTATTTGTCCCACTCAGACAATAATATTGGGATAATAATAACCCACAAGTCATTGTTGATGAGTTATATATGTCTGAATAGACTCTAAACGTATAAATTATTCTTAATGCATTAGTATCTATTATAAATGCGGAAGATTATTGTTGTTGTTGGTTTATAATTATTTAGTGGAAGAGGAAAGGAGAGAATGGAAAGGTTGTAAATGTTGTGTCGGGGAATTAGAATAGTAAATAAATTATGCGCCGGCTATTAAGCGAGCCATTAAGTGTGCGAGTGTGTATTAATAAAATGACAATTTCGTTTTATTATTCATAAGATGTCACTCCTTATTTAAACACAAACACGTCTCGGACGTCGTAATTAATTCCGTAAAAACTGAACGATAATTTAAAAGAAAAAGATAAATGCGTGCGGTAATCGAACGGGGTGGAGATAAATCGAGGAATTGTTCCGCTCGATAAATAATAACAATTTCGGATTTTGGTTTTCACTTGCGGCCCACGGGAACCGAATTAGATTAAAGAAATTTCGTGGTCTAACGGTCGGCAGGTAATTTACAACCGACCTTCTCCGTTCATCCCACTGACATTGCATTTATTAGCATACTTATTAAACACTTCGTTGCGAAAATATATTAACTGAATAACACTCGCAAAAATCGATACGGAATCAATAAAGTGAATCTAGAAACGTCGCAGCACAAATAACCACCGAAATCTACAAGTAATTTATTTCATTAAACAAATTGGATGATGCAAAATGGATTGCATCATAACATTATTGCAACTCAATTAATTAGCAAAAACAAGTAATTAATTACAATTACCTACATAATTAATTAGATCTAGTACTAGATATAGTAGAGGTACTAGCTAGTCTCGAGACTAGCGGGTGAGTGGAGATTATATATTGGAATTAAGTTTAATGGAGCAAGTAAATATATCAGCGCACTTCAATTGGTTTGTATACAATGCTAAATACTAATTGAAATCACTTACTTTGAGACGAATCATGCGACACCTCCACACCTCACTAAACACAGCTCACTACTAACGCGAACGTTGTGCTCGACTGATAAGAATGTAAACAAAAAAAACTGTCGACAAAAAAATACGACGGTTAATAGGAAGCAGACGTCTAAACATTTTTATAGAAGACTAGAAAACTTTAGACAAGACTAGACGAGATCAGATAAGCCTAGACAAGGGCAGACAAACCTAGACAAGAGCAGACAAAAGCAGATAAGGGTAGGAAAGGGCAGACAAAAGCAGACAAGAGTAGGCAAGACCAGACAAGACCAGACACGAAGGGACAAGAGCAGACAAAAGCAGACAAGACCTGACAAGACCAGAAAAGACCAAACAGGACCAGAAAAGACCAGACAAGATCAAACGAAAACAGACAAGACCAGACGAGACCAGACGAGACCAGACAACACTAGACAAGATCAGACAAGACCAGACGAGATCAGACAAGAAAAAACAAGGCCAGACAAGACCAGACAAGACCAGACATGACCAGACAAGACCAGGCAAGACCAGACAAGACCAGATCAGCCTAGACAAGACTAGACAAGCCCAGACAAGACCAGATAAGCCCAGAGAAGTCCAGGCAAAACCAGATAAGACCAGACAAGACCAGACAAGACCAGACAAGATCAAACAAGATCAGACAAGAACAGACAAAACCAGACAAGACCAACCAAGACCAGACAAGACCAGACAAAATCCAATAAGACCAGACGAGACCAAACAAGTTCATGCAGGACGAGACAAGACCAGACAAAACTAAACAAGACTAGACGAGACCAGACAAGACCAGACAAGACTAGACAAGCCCAGACAAGACCAGATAAGCCAAGACAAATCCAGGAAAAACCAGACAAGATCAGACAAAATCAGATAAGACTAGACGAGAGCAAACAAGTCCATACAGGACCAGACAATACTAAAGAAGCCCGGACAGGACCAAACAAGACAAAACCAAACTAGACAAGACCAGACAAGACCAAACAAGACCAGAAAAGACCAGACAAGATCAAACGAAAACAGACAAGACCAGACGAGACCAGACGAGACCAGACAAGGCCAGATAACACTAGACAAGATCAGACAAGACCAGACGAGATCAGACAAGAAAAACAAGGCCAGACAAGACCAGACAAAACTAAACAAGATTAGACATGGCCAGACAAGACCAGACAAGACCAGACAAGACCAGACAAGACCAGACCAGCCTAGACAAGACTAGACAAGCCCAGACAAGACCAGATAAGCCCAGAGAAGTCCAGGCAAAACCAGATAAGACCAGACAAGACCAGACAGAACAAGACATGATCAGACAAGATCAGACGAGAACAGACAAAACCAAACAAGACCAACCAAGACCAGACAAGACCAGACAAAATCCGATAAGACCAGACGAGACCAAACAAGTTCATGCAGGACGAGACAAGACCAGACAAAACTAAACAAGACTAGACGAGACCAGACAAGACCAGACAAGACTAGACAAGCCCAGACAAGACCAGATAAGCCAAGACAAATCCAGGAAAAACCAGACAAGATCAGACAAAATCAGATAAGACTAGCCGAGAGCAAACAAGTCCATACAGGACCAGACAATACTAAAGAAGCCCGGACAGGACCAAACAAGACAAAACCAAACTAGACAAGACCAGACAAGACCAAACAAGACCAGAAAAGACCAGACAAGATCAAACGAAAACAGACAAGACCATACGAGACCAGACGAGACCAGACGAGACCAGACGAGACCAGACGAGACCAGACAAGGCCAGATAACACTAGACAAGATCAGACAAGACCAGACGAGATCAGACAAGAAAAAAACAAGGCCAGACAAGACCAGACGAAACTAAACAAGATTAGACATGGCCAGACAAGACCAGACAAGACCAGACAAGACCAGACCAGCCTAGACAAGACTAGACAAGCCCAGACAAGACCAGATAAGCCCAGAGAAGTCCAGGCAAAACCAGATAAGACCAGACAAGACCAGACAGAACCAGACAAGATCAAACAAGATCAGACAAGAACAGACAAAACCAGACAAGACCAACCAAGACCAGACAAGAGCAGACAAAATCTGATAAGACCAGACGAGACCAAACAAGTTCATGCAGGACCAGACAAGACCAGACAAAACTAAACAAGACTAGACGAGACCAGACAAGACCAGACAAGACTAGACAAGCCCAGACAAGACCAGATAAGCCCAGACAAATTCAGGCAAAACCAGACAAGATCAGACAAAATCAGATAAGACTAGACGAGACCAAACAAGTCCATACAGGACCAGACAATACTAAAGAAGACCAGACAGGACCAAACTAGACAAGACCAGACAAGACTACGTTGAACTGTCTAAATTTGTCTATAGAGTTCAACTAGCTGGAGGAGATGCTTCCCAATAAATAAATTGATTAGTCTTCGGGTTTTAATTTACGTTATTTTTTTTTCGTTTTCCGTATTTGTTTTATGAATTCGATGACTTCGATGTTCTCGGGCGAAGATTAAAGGGCGGAGGATGACTTGCCAAAAGGTGTCCGTCCCACGACCAATTTACTGAGAACACACCGATCGGGAAAAGAGCACAAAACAAAGCAAACACAAGAACGCGTTCTTTGAGCGAAAATAATCCAAAGTTCAATTATTATTAACCACCGAAGACCAACAATTATTGATTTTCTAGTCTGGTCTGAACTTGTATGTCTAGACTTGTATGTCTAATCTTGTCTATCTAGTCTGGTCTAACTAGTTTTGTCAGTCAAGTTTTGTCTGTCTAGTCTTGTCTCTCTAGTCTTGTCTGTCTAGTCTTGTCTGTCCAGTCTTGTCTTCCAGTCTTGTCTGTCCAGTCTTATCTGTTCAGTCCTGTCTGTCCAGTCTTGTCTGTCCAGTGTTCTCTGTCCAGTCTTGTCTGACCAGTCTTGCCTGACCAGTCTTGCCTGCCTAGTCTTGTCTGTCCAGTCTTGTTTGTCCAGTCTTGTCGATCCAGTCTTGTCTGTCCAGTCTTGTCTGTCCAGTCTTGTCTGTCCAGTCTTGTCTGTCCAGTTTTGTCTATCCAGTCTTGTCTGTCCAGTCTTGTCTGTCCTGTCTTGTTGTACGCGTTTACCCTGAATCATATTCATTCTAACTTTTTCCCCTGCAAACCTATTGTTCTAGTACGTTTTATTGTAACACAGTAAATCTCAGGCCGAATGATAGAGAGGGATAATAAAGCCATTGCGCAACATGATAGTGAAGACCCTTTCCATAGAAGAGAGAGCAGTAGAGGAACTCCACCAAGAGCAAGATCTACCTCACCTACAATGGACATCAATACCTCCACAGAATCCGAAATTCCAACCGAAGAAGGCTCGTCGATGGAACAAAATCCAAATAGAAAAAGACTAGATCTGAAAGAACACGATCATCTATCTGAAAACGAGAAAGACCTTGAGATCATAATAAAGAAGCTACCAATAAGATCTCAAGAACTACGCTTTCTAGTCGAACTTTCTAAGCGAACTCAAACACCAAGGTCGAAATCAAGAAAGTCACAGAGGAACTCTGCGGTTTAACAAATGCCCTGTCAAGATCATTCAAGGATAACGTGAATCAATCCTAAGTGAACCAAATAAACACATGAGCACACGTGAGCAATCCGGAATGGTTCACCGATGAGAAAATGGACGCAGCTATAAAAATCACCAATAAAACAATGATAGTCATAGACTCGGGTAGTGGACCGGGCTTTGTGTGGGTGGAAATGCAACGAACAAATAAGCAGGCAAGGGGTTCCCCCAAATCCCCTAAATGGGTACACAGACAGCGAACACAAATATAAACCAGGAAATCAACTAGCTATGGTACGAAATAAACAAGGGAAATACATACGAGGATTTAAAAAAAGTAGCAGAGAAGCCTTGGCCAGAAGCAGCATATAGGAGAGTAAAGGAAGGCACCGGCAACATTGTGGAAGCATCCTTAGAATGGGATCTTGCCTGGTACGTGGAAGAAAATCTCAGGCTTGGCAAAGAAGTACCCCAAGCACTTAGCGATGTCTATAGCAGGCCTATAGAGCTTGGAATTCAAAATAAAAAACCTGGTAAAGTAGTCTATCTAAGACAAACGATTGGAATACCTACTGACAGTGGCGATACAAAAGATAAATTCCGCTACGAGTACCACCTTGTGGTAGGAAAATTTCACTCAGATAGTCTTAATATCCAAACGATTTACGATAGCCTTCAAGAACTAAAAAAACTGCTAATTAAACATAATAGGAAAAAAATAGCTGTTCTAAGATCCTTGGGAGCGGAGTGGGCGACCATAAAGAAGGCAATGGACTTTTTTATTACATTTTTGAAATCCTCGTATGTATTTCCCTTTGCAGATTCCGGAATAGAAATAAGGGTATTCATACCCAAGGATAAAGCGACTGCGGGATCGACTCCCAAAAACCAGACAACGCAGTACATGCGAAAGCAAGGTACGAGACAAACGGAGGCGGTCTGCATAAAAGACAACAATAAGACCTACGCAGAACTGCTAATGAAAGTTAAAACAGGGATAAACATCGAAGATATAGGAGCAGACATTGAAGGCAGAAAAAAAAAATCGGGAGAAGTATTACTGGAAGTAGAGGCAGATAAAGCAAAGCTACTAAGAGATGAAATAGCCAAACGAATGCCAGATGTTGATGTACGAGCTAATAACACAGACGTTACATAAGAGACCTTAATGCCACCGCTACAGTGGAAGAAATTAAACGTGCCATTGAAAACCAAATGCAGATAGAAGGTATAAACAAAGTTGTAATCAAAAATCTAAGACCGGCATACGGGGAAAATCAAATCGCGACAATAGTGCTACCAAAAATGGAGGCCCAAAAACTCCTAGCATTAGGAAAAATAAAGATTGGCTGGATAAAATGCAGCGTCAAAGAGAGGATTAACCTAAATAGGTGCCACAGATGCTGGCTCGCAGGACACAAGGCTGTAAATTGTCAAGGACCGAACAGGCAAGAGCTCTGCCTGAAGTGCGGAGAAGAAGGTCACAAGGCATTCCAATGATCCATTCTGCCCGATCTGTAACGAAAAAGGTCACCGAGCAGACACTCGACAATGCCCGGAATATAAAAAGCACTGTTGTGGAAATTAATAATTTGAGCTATACAGATGCTACTTTTCACCAAATAACACACCCCAGGAACTAACGTCGTGCCTTGCCGACCTCAGTAGCGATTTAAGAAACCCTCAGGAACGATTTAAGAAACTCTCCCAAAGAAAAAAAAATCTGTCCCGTCGTGTCTGTCCAGCATTATATGTCCAGTCTTGTTTGTCCAGTCTTGTCTGTCCAGTCTTGTCTGTCTAGTCTTGTCTGTTTAGTCTTGACGGTCTAGTCTTGTCTGTTTAGTCTTGTCTGTCTAGTCTTGTCTGTCTAGTCTTGTCTGTCTAGTCTTGTCTGTCTAGTCTTGTCTGTCTAGTCTTGTCTGTCTAGTCTTGTCTGTCTAGTCTTGTCTGTCTAGTCTTGTCTGTCTAGTCTTGTCTGTCTAGTCTTGTCTGTCTAGTCTTGTCTGTCTAGTCTTGTCTGTCTAGTCTTGTCTGTCTAGTCTTGTCTGTCTAGTCTTGTCTGTCTAGTCTTGTCTGTCTAGTCTTGTCTGTCTAGTCTTGTCTGTCTAGTCTTGTCTGTCTAGTCTTGTCTGTCTAGTCTTGTCTGTCTAGTCTTGTCTGTCTAGTCTTGTCTATCTAGTCTTGTCTGTCTAGTCTTGTCTGTCTAGTCTTGTCTGTCTAGTCTTGTCTGTCTAGTCTTGTCTGTCTAGTCTTGTCTGTCTAGTCTTGTCTGTCTAGTCTTGTCTGTCTAGTCTTGTCTGTCTAGTCTTGTCTGTCTAGTCTTGTCTGTCTAGTCTTGTCTGTCTAGTCTTGTCTGTCTAGTCTTGTCTGTCTAGTCTTGTCTGTCTAGTCTTGTCTGTCTAGTCTTGTCTGTCTAGTCTTGTCTGTCTAGTCTTGTCTGTCTAGTCTTGTCTGTCTAGTCTTGTCTGTCTAGTCTTGTCTGTCTAGTCTTGTCTGTCTAGTCTTGTCTGTCTAGTCTTGTCTGTCTAGTCTTGTCTGTCTAGTCTTGTCTGTCTAGTCTTGTCTGTCTAGTCTTGTCTGTCTAGTCTTGTCTGTCTAGTCTTGTCTGTCTAGTCTTGTCTGTCTAGTCTTGTCTGTCTAGTCTTGTCTGTCTAGTCTTGTCTGTCTAGTCTTGTCTGTCTAGTCTTGTCTGTCTAGTCTTGTCTGTCTAGTCTTGTCTGTCTAGTCTTGTCTGTCTAGTCTTGTCTGTCTAGTCTTGTCTGTCTAGTCTCGTCTGCTTATTCTAATCCGTCTAGTCTTGTCTGCCTAGTCTTTCCACTTTGCACCCAAGAACTTTCCATTCGGAAATTTTAAGTCCTTTGTTTTGGGCACTGAGGTAGTTGGTGATTAGGGAAGGAACATGGTGATGACGTGTTGCTTGGGGATATCATCACCCATTTTCGCTACCAGATCCCCTCTTTTCCGAGATCTTAAGATAGGTGCTTTTGCCATTAGTCGTTTTGCTGACTGCTCGCCAGTGCAGTCGACAATGACTAATCCCGGTTTGAAGTGCATTCCTTCAAACTGTACCTCGTGAGAGCAGTCTACTACTGTCTCCTCCACTATTGCCTGTTCGAGAGCAGACAGGTCTTTCCTACTCGGGAGATTCCTTGGGTACTCTCTGGACATCACACTAATCCTCACCACTTTGACGGCGGTGGCGTAGCTGGTGCTCGGTCCAGATGCTTTGGGAGGGTAGCTGGGGTAGATAACTACTCACGTTGCCCGAAGTGGGACGTTCGTCTTCTTTCTTCAGCTGCCTTGTCTTGGGACATGATTGAATCAGCCCCTTTGGTAGCTCTTTGCGTATGTGGTGTAGGGCCCGCCTTTTTCCTTACAGCCCTCTTCTTACCTTTCTCGGGTTGTAGACCCTTGGCTAAGAAGCGCAAATACCATCTCACCCCTGTCTCAGTGGGTCGTCGAGTCCGCCTGGACTACCTCGGGGTGGCAAAGGATGTGCCCGTCTCGTATTCTTCCTACCTTCCTACTTTTTGTCTCCGCTTGCTTAGCCGCGGGCTTGGTGCAAGTAACGATGTTACTGGTCACCTTGCCCTTACTTTTTGACGCCGGTCTGAGAGTAAGTCTACCTTCGCTTACTGGCTTGGTGGTAGTAACGATGTTACTAACCATCTTGCCTTTGGGCTTTGGCGACAGTCTGGGAGGGAACTTGCGAATCAGATGGAGCGTGAGCTTCACGATCCGATAGGGCACCAGTCGAGAGAGACCTCGATTGGTGTCCTATCGGATCGTGGAGCTCACGCTCCATCTGATTCGCAACTTCTGTAGCGGTTAGGTCTGGTAAACACGCATTATATTTTTTTAATTTCCTTATATAAATCCCACGAGTAGCAAGGGAACTGAAGGTCGGCTATTTCAGAGCCCCGATTGACACGGTAAGGCTTGAAACCCTCTGAGGTCGCCTGGTATCCGAGAGGCTCCGTTAGCGATGGCCAGTAGCCCTTGGCCACCAACTAGCCCCTTCGGCACAGGTCGCATGACCCCTTGGATTAAGGGATTGTTCACTCTCCGCTGACCGCTCCGATCGGAGTTGGTCTCCAGTCGGTAACCTCCAACGGTTTATTGCAAAACTAAGCCTTCACACCGCGACAAGGTCACTTCCACGTGAGGGAAATCTTCTAGTCTTCTTCTAGAATTCTCTGTCTAATCTTCTCCGTCTAGCCTTGCCTGTCTGGTCTTATCTGCCTAGTATTGTCTCTCTAGTCTTGTCTGTCTAGTTTTACCTGTCTAGTCTTGTCTGTCTAGTATTGTCTGTCTAATCTTGTCTGTCTATTCTTGTCTATCTAGTCTTGTCTGTCTTGTCTTGTCTGTCAAGTCTTGTCTGTCTAGTCTTGTCTTTCTAGTCATGTCTGTCTAGTCATGTCTGTCTAGTCTTGTCTGTCTACTCTTGTCTGTCTAGTCTTGTCTGTCTAGTCTTGTCTGTCTAGTACTGTCTGTCTAGTCTTGTCTGTCTAGTCTTGTCTGTATAGTACTGTCTGTCTAGTCTTGTCTGTCTAGTCTTGTCTGTCCAGTCTTGTCTGTATAGTACTGTCTGTCTAGTCTTGTCTGTCTAGTCTTGTATGTCTAGTCTTGTATGTCTAGTCTTCTCTGTCTAGTCTTGTCTGTCTAGTTTTGTCTGTCTAGTCTTGTCTGTCTAGTCCTGCCCGTCTAGTCTTGTCTGTCTAATCTAGTCTGTCTAGTCTTGTCTGTCTGGTCTCGTCTGTCTAGTCTTGTCTGCCTAGTCATGTCTATCTTTTCTTGCCTATCTGGCCTTGTCTGTCTAGTCTTGTTTGTCTAGTCTTGTCTTGTCTGTCTAGTCTTGTCTGTCTAGTCTTGTCTGTCTAGTCCTGCCCGTCTAGTCTTGTCTGTCTAATCTAGTCTGTCTAGTCTTATCTGTCTGGTCTCGTCTGTCTAGTCTTGTCTGCCTAGTCATGTCTATCTTTTCTTGCCTATCTGGCCTTGTCTGTCTAGTCTTGTCTGTCTAGACTTGTCTGTATAGTACTGTCTGTCTAGTCTTGTCTGTCTAGTCTTGTCTGTCCAGTCTTGTCTGTCTAGTCTTGTCTGTATAGTACTGTCTGTCTAGTCTTGTCTGTCTAGTCTTGTCTGTCCAGTCTTGTCTGTATAGTACTGTCTGTCTAGTCTTGTCTGTCTAGTCTTGTATGTCTAGTCTTGTCTGTCTAGTCTTCTCTGTCTAGTCTTGTCTGTCTAGTTTTGTCTGTCTAGTCTTGTCTGTCTAGTCCTGCCCTTCCAGTCTTGTCTGTCTAATCTAGTCTGTCTAGTCTTGTCTGTCTGGTCTCGTCTGTCTAGTCTTGTCTGCCTAGTCATGTCTATCTTTTCTTGCCTACCTGGCCTTGTCTGTCGAGTCTTGTCTATCTAGTCTTGCCTATCTGGTCTTGTCCGTTTAGTCTTGTGGGTCTAGTCTAGTCTTGTCTGTCTAGTCTTGTCTGTCTGGTCTTGTCTGCCTAGTCTTGCCTGTCTAGTCTTGTCTGTCTAGTCATGTCTATCTTTTCTTGCCTATCTGGCCTTGTCTGTCTAGTCTTGTTTGTCTGGTCTTGTCTATCTAGTCCTGTCTGTCTAGTCTTGTCTGTCTAGTCTTGTCTGTCTAGTCTTGTCTGTCTAGTCTTGTCTGTCTAGTCCACTTTGTCTAGTCTTGTCTGTCTAGTCTTGTCTGTCTAGTCTTGTCTGTCTAGCCTTGTCTGTCTAGTCTTGTCTGTCTAGTCTTGTCTGTCTAGTCTTGTCTGTCTAGTCTTGTCTGTCTAGTCTTGTCTGTCTAGTTTTATCTGCCTAGTCTTGTATGTCTAGTCCTGCCCGTCTAGTCTTGTCCGTCTAATCTTGTCTGTCTAGTCTTGTCTGTCTGGTCTCGTCTGTATAGTCTTGTCTACTTAGTCTTGTCTGTCTAGTCTTGTCTGTCTAGTCTTGTCTGTCTAGTCTTGTCTGTGTAGTCTTGTGGGTCTAATCTTGTCTGTCTAGTCTTCTATCTGGTCTTGTCTGTCTAGTCTTGCCTATCTAGTCTTGTCTGTCTAGTCTAGTCTGTCTAGTCTTGTCTGTCTGGTCTTGTCTGCCTAGTCTTGCCTGTCTAGTCTTGTCTGTCTAGTCTTGTCTGTCTAGTCTTGTCTGTCTCGTCTTGTCTGTCTAGTCGTGTCTGTCTAGTCTTGTCTGTCTAGTCTTGTCTATCTTTTCTTGTATATCTGGCCTTGTCTGTCTAGCCTTGTTTGTCTAGTCTTGTCTATCCAGTCTTGTCTGTCTAGTCTTGTCTGTCTATGTTTGTCTGTCTAGTCTTGTCTGTCTAGTCTTGTCTGTCTAGTCTTGTCTGTCTAGTCTTGTCTGCCTAGTCTTGTCTGTCTAGTCTTGTCTGTCTAGTCTTGTCTGTCTAGTCTTGTCTGTCTAGTCTTGTCTGTCTAGTCTTGTCTGTCTAGTCTTGTCTGTCTAGTCTTGTCTGTCTAGTCTTGTCTGTCTAGTCTTGTCTGTCTAGTCTTGTCTGTCTAGTCTTGTCTGTCTAGTTTTATCTGCCTAGTCTTGTCTGTCTAGTCCTGCCCGTCTAGTCTTGTCCGTCTAATCTTGTCTGTCTAGTCTTGTCTGTCTGGTCTCGTCTGTATAGTCTTGTCTACTTAGTCTTGTCTGTCTAGTCTTGTCTGTCTAGTCTTGTCTGTCTAGTCTTGTCTGTGTAGTCTTGTGGGTCTAATCTTGTCTGTCTAGTCTTCTATCTGGTCTTGTCTGTCTAGTCTTGCCTATCTAGTCTTGTCTGTCTAGTCTAGTCTGTCTAGTCTTGTCTGTCTGGTCTTGTCTGCCTAGTCTTGCCTGTCTAGTCTTGTCTGTCTAGTCTTGTCTGTCTAGTCTTGTCTGTCTCGTCTTGTCTGTCTAGTCGTGTCTGTCTAGTCTTGTCTGTCTAGTCTTGTCTATCTTTTCTTGTATATCTGGCCTTCTCTGTCTAGTCTTGTTTGTCTAGTCTTGTCTATCCAGTCTTGTCTGTCTAGTCTTGTCTGTCTATGTTTGTCTGTCTAGTCTTGTCTGTCTAGTCTTGTCTGTCTAGTCTTGTCTGTCTAGTCTTGTCTGCCTAGTCTTGTCTGTCTAGTCTTGTCTGTCTAGTCTTGTCTGTCTAGTCTTGTCTGTCTAGTCTTGTCTGTCTAGTCTTGGCTGTCTAGTCTTGTCTGTCTAGTCTTGTCTCTCTAGTCTTGTCTATCTAGTCTTGTCTGTCTATACTTGTCTGTCTAGTCTCGTCTGTCTAGTCTTGTCTGTCTAGTCTTGTCTATCTAGTCTTGCCTGTCTAGTCTTGTCTGTCTAGTCTTGTCTGTGTAGTCTTGTTGGTCTAATCTTGTCTGTCTAGTCTTCTATCTGGTCTTGTCTGTCTAGTCTTGCCTGTCTAGTCTTGTCTGTCTAGTCTAGTCTGTCTAGTCTTGTCTGTCTAGTCTTGTCTGTCTCGTCTTGTCTGTCTAGTCTTGTCTGTCTAGTCTTGTCTGTATAGTCTTGTCTGTCTAGTCTTGTCTATCTTTTCTTGTATATCTGGCCTTGTCTGTCTAGTCTTGTTTGTCTAGTCTTGTCTATCCAGTCTTGTCTGTCTAGTCTTGTCTGTCTATGTTTGTCTGTCTAGTCTTGTCTGTCTTGTCTTGTCCGTCTAGTCTTGTCTGTCTAGTCTTGTCTGTCTAGTCTTGTCTGTCTAGTCTTGTCTGTCTAGTCTTGTCTGTCTAGTCTTGTCTGTCTAGTCTTGTCTGTCTAGTCTTGTCTGCCTAGTCTTGTCTGTCTAGTCTTGTCTGTCTAGTCTTGTCTGTCTAGTCTTGTCTGTCTAGTCTTGTCTCTCTAGTCTTGTCTATCTAGTCTTGTCTGTCTAGACTTGTCTGTCTAGTCTCGTCTGTCTAGTCTTGTCTGTCTAGTCTTGTCTATCTAGTCTTGCCTGTCTAGTCTTGTCTGTCTAGTTTCGTCTGTCTAGTCTTGTCTGTCTAGTTTTGTCTGACTAGATTTACAATTCTATTCTAAACAGATTAGATTTGTCTGTCTAGTCTTTTCTGCCTAGTCTTGTACGTCTAGTCTTTTCTGTCCAGTTTTGTCTGTCTAGTCTTGTTTGTCTGGTGTTGTCTATCTAGTCCTGTCTGTTAGGTTTTGTTTGTTTTGTCGTGTCTAGTCTGTCTGGTTTTGTGTATTTACTCTAGTTTGTCTAGTAACTCTATCTTAATTAATGAAAAAAAAACTCCAAAGTGAATTTGATGTAAAACCTTGTAAAACATGCAAGTACATGAATAATTGCATAAATTACAAACTCATTTCTGATTTATGACTTTATTAAATCGGCCATTAATAATCTTATTCGCAAATTTGAAAACTCTTGTAACATGTGGACAAACATGAAATTGAAATTAGTTTGAGATACGCGTAGTTTCATAGTCTCATATCCAAACGAAAGATATTGTCCAAATTAAAACAATAACAGCACTAGATAAAGTGTCTATATCCTAGAATCAAGCACCTACACTATTAAACTTTTCAATGCGGGAGACCCGGGTTTGAATCCTGGTCGGGGAGGCAACAACTAGGGCGGTTTTCACCGTCCGGGCTGCCCACCCTGAATGAATGCAAAATATGCGATACCGGGGTGGCGCATATTAAAAGCCAAGGTGGAATAGGGGGTTTAGTGAAAGCCTCCCCCGAACCACTTCTTAGACTATTAAACTAGTCAGCTTAATAGTCTTGAGCCTAGAGTCCAGTTCCTAGACTATTGAACTAGTTAGCTTTATAGTCGAAAGCCTAGACTATTAAACTAAATAGATTGCTAGTCTAGAGCCTAGAGTCTAGTTCCTAAAGCCTAGACTATTAAATTAGATAGCATAATAGTCTAGAGCTAGAGTTCAGTTACTAGGCTTTACAGAATTTATATTGTTCTTTAATGATTACGCTCTCTTTGCTTAGTCCGTTCCAACATTTTCAAACAATTAATATTTGCTTAATATAAACTGCGAAATCGTCTAGTTTAAACAACTTATAATACTTTAATCTATATTTAGGGCTAAACTATTAACAGCCGTAAAACTAGATCGTTTGTGTAGAATTAGTATTAATCTTTGAGAAATTAAGATTGGAGTCTAAATAGCCAAGATCAAAGATTGGATATAACAAGTTAGACATTACATAAAGAGTAAGTGCTAAATGTAAATAGACAAGATTAAATGTTCCAGCTAATAAGTTAAATGTAAAGAATGAGTGTAAGATATAAAGAGGCACATGTTCCAGCTAATGGGTTAGATCTAAAAAGTTAGTGTAAAATATAAAGATCCAAAAGTTCTAGCTAGCAGAAGCGTTTCAAGTAAGAGGTTTACAAATTATTATTCATAAAAGCAAAGCTGCACTGATGAGAGATAAATCTCGATAAGCTTCTGCAGATGGCAATCCACTTAAGTTTTCGGAAAGACATGATCTTAAAAAACAATTATATTTTTCTGTTTTTGTTGAGTGCCACGAAGGTGTATTTAAAGCTATAAAATAACTGACAAATGAGATGTGTTTTGGTAGTCCTAAAATGACTCAATAATGTTATAGAGTTCCGGCAAGGTTGAATATAATTATATATTCAGGATGTGTTCGAACTTTATTAAGTTTTCCAGCTAGCAAGTTAAATATAATAAGTGTCAAATATAAATAGTGACGATCAAACATTCCAGGTAACAAGTCGGATAGTTCCTTGTTAGATGAAGAAAACTCTTCCGCGAGATCGTTGTTTAAATATTGATCCATCGATTTTATGGCGGGCTATTAAGCGGCCAATTGGGCTCGGTAAATCTACGAAATACCTCAAACGCTTCATCAAACACAAATTTCTTTGCGCTTTCTTTTACATTGTCAGTAAATTCGTCTCCCACTAACTTCACGTTGCACTTACTTTGGCGAAAAGCCGTAAAAACTCAACCATTTACCTCCACGTGCCCACAGCTACACCGTTAGACAATCAAAAAGTTATTACTCATTCAACAATTTCCATTCAGTAATTACTTTATAAGCTTGTTCGTCTACTTTTGACTATCAAAGTTTATCTTGTTTTCTTTGTAAAGTCTTGTCTGTCTAGTTTTGTCAACCTGTTGTCAAGAATAACGGACGAATTGAAGCCAAGACGGATATTATTAAATATTTAAATATGCGTATGTATTTGTTATCAAATATATTCTGTATAGATTTGAGGGATTAGGATAGTGTTGCAGTTTATAATGGCGTATAGTATTAGTGCACATAAGATGTTTGCGTAGGCATTAAATAGGCAAACACACGTAGTCTTGTTTGCTATTTAGTTAAGATTGCTTTGTGCTAAAGAAGGAAAAGCAAATATTTTACGAAAATTGGCAAATGCAAAACTCGGGCAAACATAAAATATTATCATCGCGATTCAGACAAGTCTGTCTAATTTGTTTTGTCTGTTTGTCAGTAGTTATTTAATTTGCGTTTCATAGATAGTTAAATTGCGCAGTCTAGACGCTAAGGCGTTATCTAGTTTAACCCAAAAGTTCATAGTCTTATCAGCGTTTGATTTCTGTCTCCCAGAAATTATTCAAAACTGAGTTTAGTTGGATAAGACGGCAAAGATCACGTTTATCGTCGTTAATTATTGAGTTTTCCTCCCACAAATAGACGGAAAAAAATGAGACATGCACTGGATAAAGCATTAGATGCAGATAAGCGAATCCAGTAGCGTTTGAATAAACAAGTTGGTGAGCGGAATCGTTGTGAAAGTGTTTTATAAATCTCATTATTCAAAACAGAAAAAAACTTATTAAGTTCGTTGCTTTTCGGTAGGTTGAGACTGTGTCCTTGCCGGTTGCGCAAGCGATTTTAGGTCGATCGATCTAATCAATTCGTTTATAAATCACGCGCCGCTTCGTGACGTCAATGCTCGATTAAATTTCTTACTGCAATTATTGTCGGTCGCCTTAATGCGATCTCTGTCGCACTGGCCGCCACGTCTCTCTTCCTCTCTCTGTGAGACTGACCAAGACTTTGCCTCATTAAGTGGGTGGCAGATTGGCTTACACTAAATATACAGAAGTCGACAACTGAGGTCAATTGCTACTACGCTAAACGCCAACCAGTCGACGACAATCAATTGCTCATTTATTTAGTTTACTATTTACATTTTCCTTTTAACAATTTTATTCTCTTATACACTAGCTATACATACTAAAACTAAATATTACAAGAAAATAGCGCCAGATTAAATAAGACTAGACAGACAAAACTAGACAGACTAGACTAGACTGGACAGACAAGACTAGACAGAGAAGAATAGACAGACAAGACTAGACAGACAAGACTAGACAGACAAGACTAGACAGACAAGACTAGACAGACAAGACTAGACAGACAAGACTAGACAGACAAGACTAGACAGACAAGACTAGACAGACAAGACTAGACAGACAAGACTAGACAGACAAGACTAGACAGACAAGACTAGACAGACAAGACTAGACAGACAAGACTAGACAGACAAGACTAGACAGACAAGACTAGACAGACAAGACTAGACAGACAAGACTAGACAGACAAGACTAGACAGACAAGACTAGACAGACAAGACTAGACAGACAAGACTAGACAGACAAGACTAGACAGACAAGACTAGACAGACAAGACTAGACAGACAAGACTAGACAGACAAGACTAGACAGACAAGACTAGACAGACAAGACTAGACAGACAAGACAAGACAGACAAGACTAGACAGACAAGACTAGACAGACAAGACTAGACAGACAAGACTAGACAGACAAGACTAGACAGACAAGACTAGACAGACAAGACTAGACAGACAAGACTAGACAGACAAGACTAGACAGACAAGACTAGACAGACAAGACTAGACAGACAAGACTAGACAGACAAGACTAGACAGACAAGACTAGACAGACAAGACTAGACAGACAAGACTAGACAGACAAGACTAGACAGACAAGACTAGACAGACAAGACTAGACAGACAAGACTAGACAGACAAGACTAGACAGACAAGACTAGACAGACAAGACTAGACAGACAAGACTAGACAGACAAGACTAGACAGACAAGACTAGACAGACAAGACTAGACAGACAAGACTAGACAGACAAGACTAGACAGACAAGACTAGACAGACAAGACTAGACAGACAAGACTAGACAGACAAGACTAGACAGACAAGACTAGACAGACAAGACTAGACAGACAAGACTAGACAGACAAGACTAGACAGACAAGACTAGACAGACAAGACTAGACAGACAAGACTAGACAGACAAGACTAGACAGACAAGACTAGACAGACAAGACTAGACAGACAAGACTAGACAGACAAGACTAGACAGACAAGACTAGACAGACAAGACTAGACAGACAAGACTAGACAGACAAGACTAGACAGACAAGACTAGACAGACAAGACTAGACAGACAAGACTAGACAGACAAGACTAGACAGACAAGACTAGACAGACAAGACTAGACAGACAAGACTAGAGACAGAGACAAGACTAGACAGACAAGACTAGACAGACAAGACTAGACAGACAAGACTAGACAGACAAGACTAGACAGACAAGACTAGACAGACAAGACTAACAGACAAGACTAGACAGACAAGACTAGACAGACAAGACTAGACAGACAAGACTAGACAGACAAGACTAGACAGACAAGACTAGACAGACAAGACTAGACAGACAAGACTAGACAGACAAGACTAGACAGACAAGACTAGACAGACAAGACTAGACCGACAAGACTAGACAGACAAGACTAGACAGACAAGACTAGACAGACAAGACTAGACAGACAACACTAGACAGACAAGACTAGACAGACAAGACTAGACAGACAAGACTAGACAGACAAGACCAGACAGACAAGACGAGACAGACATGACTAGACAGACAAGACTAGACAGACAAGACTAGACAGACAAGACTAGACAGACAAGACTAGACAGACAAGACTAGACAGACAAGACTAGACAGACAAGACTAGACAGACCAAGACTAGACAGACAAGACTAGACAGACAAGACTAGACAGACAACACTAGACAGACAAGACTAGACAGACAAGACTAGACAGACAAGACTAGACAGACAAGACTAGACAGACAAGACTAGACAGACAAGACTAGACAGACAAGACTAGACAGACAAGACTAGACAGACAAGACTAGACAGACAAGACTAGACAGACAAGACTAGACAGACAAGACTAGACAGACAAGACTAGACAGACAAGACTAGACAGACAAGACTAGACAGACAAGACTAGACAGACAAGACTAGACAGACAAGACTAGACAGACAAGACTAGACAGACAAGACTAGACAGACAAGACTAGACAGACAAGACTAGACAGACAAGACTAGACAGACAAGACTAGACAGACAAGACTAGACAGACAAGACTAGACAGACAAGACTAGACAGACAAGACTAGACAGACAAGACTAGACAGACAAGACTAGACAGACAAGACTAGACAGACAAGACTAAGACAGACAAGACTAGACAGACAAGACTAGACAGACAAGACTAGACAGACAAGACTAGACAGACAAGACTAGACAGACAAGACTAGACAGACAAGACTAGACAGACAAGACTAGACAGACAAGACTAGACAGACAAGACTAGACAGACAAGACTAGACAGACAAGACTAGACAGACAAGACTAGACAGACAAGACTAGACAGACAAGACTAGACAGACAAGACTAGACAGACAAGACTAGACAGACAAGACTAGACAGACAAGACTAGACAGACAAGACTAGACAGACAAGACTAGACAGACAAGACTAGACAGACAAGACTAGACAGACAAGACTAGACAGACAAGACTAGACAGACAAGACTAGACAGACAAGACTAGACAGACAAGACCTAGACAGACAAGACTAGACAGACAAGACTAGACAGACAAGACTAGACAGACAAGACTAGACAGACAAGACTAGACAGACAAGACTAGACAGACAAGACTAGACAGACAAGACTAGACAGACAAGACTAGACAGACAAGACTAGACAGATAAGACTAGACAGACAAGACTAGACAGACAAGACTAGACAGACAAGACTAGACAGACAAGACTAGACAGACAGACTAGACAAGACTAGACAGACAAGACTAGACAGACAAGACTAGACAGACAAGACTAGACAGACAAGACTAGACAGACAAGACTAGACAGACAAGACTAGACAGACAAGACTAGACAGACAAGACTAGACAGACAAGACTAGACAGACAAGACTAGACAGACAAGACTAGACAGACAAGACTAGACAGACAAGACTAGACAGACAAGACTAGACAGACAAGACTAGACAGACAAGACTAGACAGACAAGACTAGACAGACAAGACTAGACAGACAAGACTAGACAGACAAGACTAGACAGACAAGACTAGACAGACAAGACTAGACAGACAAGACTAGACAGACAAGACTAGACAGACAAGACTAGACAGACAAGACTAGACAGACAAGACTAGACAGACAAGACTAGACAGACAAGACTAGACAGACAAGACTAGACAGACAAGACTAGACAGACAAGACTAGACAGACAAGACTAGACAGACAAGACTAGACAGACAAGACTAGACAGACAAGACTAGACAGACAAGACTAGACAGACAAGACTAGACAGACAAGACTAGACAGACAAGACTAGACAGACAAGACTAGACAGACAAGACTAGACAGACAAGACTAGACAGACAAGACTAGACAGACAAGACTAGACAGACAAGACTAGACAGACAAGACTAGACAGACAAGACTAGACAGACAAGACTAGACAGACAAGACTAGACAGACAAGACTAGACAGACAAGACTAGACAGACAAGACTAGACAGACAAGACTAGACAGACAAGACTAGACAGACAAGACTAGACAGACAAGACTAGACAGACAAGACTAGACAGACAAGACTAGACAGACAAGACTAGACAGACAAGACTAGACAGACAAGACTAGACAGACAAGACTAGACAGACAAGACTAGACAGACAAGACTAGACAGACAAGACTAGACAGACAAGACTAGACAGACAAGACTAGACAGACAAGACTAGACAGACAAGACTAGACAGACAAGACTAGACAGACAAGACTAGACAGACAAGACTAGACAGACAAGACTAGACAGACAAGACTAGACAGACAAGACTAGACAGACAAGACTAGACAGACAAGACTAGACAGACAAGACTAGACAGACAAGACTAGACAGACAAGACTAGACAGACAAGACTAGACAGACAAGACTAGACAGACAAGACTAGACAGACAAGACTAGACAGACAAGACTAGACAGACAAGACTAGACAGACAAGACTAGACAGACAAGACTAGACAGACAAGACTAGACAGACAAGACTAGACAGACAAGACTAGACAGACAAGACTAGACAGACAAGACTAGACAGACAAGACTAGACAGACAAGACTAGACAGACAAGACTAGACAGACAAGACTAGACAGACAAGACTAGACAGACAAGACTAGACAGACAAGACTAGACAGACAAGACTAGACAGACAAGACTAGACAGACAAGACTAGACAGACAAGACTAGACAGACAAGACTAGACAGACAAGACTAGACAGACAAGACTAGACAGACAAGACTAGACAGACAAGACTAGACAGACAAGACTAGACAGACAAGACTAGACAGACAAGACTAGACAGACAAGACTAGACAGACAAGACTAGACAGACAAGACTAGACAGACAAGACTAGACAGACAAGACTAGACAGACAAGACTAGACAGACAAGACTAGACAGACAAGACTAGACAGACAAGACTAGACAGACAAGACTAGACAGACAAGACTAGACAGACAAGACTAGACAGACAAGACTAGACAGACAAGACTAGACAGACAAGACTAGACAGACAAGACTAGACAGACAAGACTAGACAGACAAGACTAGACAGACAAGACTAGACAGACAAGACTAGACAGACAAGACTAGACAGACAAGACTAGACAGACAAGACTAGACAGACAAGACTAGACAGACAAGACTAGACAGACAAGACTAGACAGACAAGACTAGACAGACAAGACTAGACAGACAAGACTAGACAGACAAGACTAGACAGACAAGACTAGACAGACAAGACTAGACAGACAAGACTAGACAGACAAGACTAGACAGACAAGACTAGACAGACAAGACTAGACAGACAAGACTAGACAGACAAGACTAGACAGACAAGACTAGACAGACAAGACTAGACAGACAAGACTAGACAGACAAGACTAGACAGACAAGACTAGACAGACAAGACTAGACAGACAAGACTAGACAGACAAGACTAGACAGACAAGACTAGACAGACAAGACTAGACAGACAAGACTAGACAGACAAGACTAGACAGACAAGACTAGACAGACAAGACTAGACAGACAAGACTAGACAGACAAGACTAGACAGACAAGACTAGACAGACAAGACTAGACAGACAAGACTAGACAGACAAGACTAGACAGACAAGACTAGACAGACAAGACTAGACAGACAAGACTAGACAGACAAGACTAGACAGACAAGACTAGACAGACAAGACTAGACAGACAAGACTAGACAGACAAGACTAGACAGACAAGACTAGACAGACAAGACTAGACAGACAAGACTAGACAGACAAGACTAGACAGACAAGACTAGACAGACAAGACTAGACAGACAAGACTAGACAGACAAGACTAGACAGACAAGACTAGACAGACAAGACTAGACAGACAATACTAGACAGACAAGACTAGACAGACAAGACTAGACAGACAAGACTAGACAGACAAGACTAGACAGACAAGACCAGACAGACAAGACCAGACAGACAAGACCAGACAGACAAGACCAGACAGACAAGACTAGACAGACAAGACTATACAGACAAGACTATACAGACAAGACTAGACAGACAAGACTAGACAGACAAGACTAGACAGACAAGACTAGACAGACAAGACTAGACAGACAAGACTAGACAGACAAGACTAGACAGACAAGACTAGACAGACAAGACTAGACAGACAAGACTAGACAGACAAGACTTTTTATAAAAAGTGGTTCAGGGTAAGCTCTCACCAAATCCCCTATTCCACCTTGGCTTTTAGTATGCGCCACCCCGGTATCGCATATATTGCATTCATTCAGGGTGGGCAGCCCGGACGGTTAATGAAAACCGCCCTAGTTGTCGCCTCCCCGACCAGGATTCGAACCCGGGTCTCCCGCATTGAAAGGCGGGTATGTTGTCAACTACACCACCGAGGAGGACAGACAGACAAGACTAGACAGACAAGACTAGACAGACAAGACTAGACAGACAAGACTAGACAGACAAGACTAGACAGACAAGACTAGACAGACAAGACTAGACAGACAAGACTAGACAGACAAGACTAGACAGACAAGACTAGACAGACAAGACTAGACAGACAAGACTAGACAGACAAGACTAGACAGACAAGACTAGACAGACAAGACTAGACAGACAAGACTAGACAGACAAGACTAGACAGACAAGACTAGACAGACAAGACTAGACAGACAAGACTAGACAGACAAGACTAGACAGACAAGACTAGACAGACAAGACTAGACAGACAAGACTAGACAGACAAGACTAGACAGACAAGACTAGACAGACAAGACTAGACAGACAAGACTAGACAGACAAGACTAGACAGACAAGACTAGACAGACAAGACTAGACAGACAAGACTAGACAGACAAGACTAGACAGACAAGACTAGACAGACAAGACTAGACAGACAAGACTAGACAGACAAGACTAGACAGACAAGACTAGACAGACAAGACTAGACAGACAAGACTAGACAGACAAGACTAGACAGACAAGACTAGACAGACAAGACTAGACAGACAAGACTAGACAGACAAGACTAGACAGACAAGACTAGACAGACAAGACTAGACAGACAAGACTAGACAGACAAGACTAGACAGACAAGACTAGACAGACAAGACTAGACAGACAAGACTAGACAGACAAGACTAGACAGACAAGACTAGACAGACAAGACTAGACAGACAAGACTAGACAGACAAGACTAGACAGACAAGACTAGACAGACAAGACTAGACAGACAAGACTAGACAGACAAGACTAGACAGACAAGACTAGACAGACAAGACTAGACAGACAAGACTAGACAGACAAGACTAGACAGACAAGACTAGACAGACAAGACTAGACAGACAAGACTAGACAGACAAGACTAGACAGACAAGACTAGACAGACAAGACTAGACAGACAAGACTAGACAGACAAGACTAGACAGACAAGACTAGACAGACAAGACTAGACAGACAAGACTAGACAGACAAGACTAGACAGACAAGACTAGACAGACAAGACTAGACAGACAAGACTAGACAGACAAGACTAGACAGACAAGACTAGACAGACAAGACTAGACAGACAAGACTAGACAGACAAGACTAGACAGACAAGACTAGACAGACAAGACTAGACAGACAAGACTAGACAGACAAGACTAGACAGACAAGACTAGACAGACAAGACTAGACAGACAAGACTAGACAGACAAGACTAGACAGACAAGACTAGACAGACAAGACTAGACAGACAAGACTAGACAGACAAGACTAGACAGACAAGACTAGACAGACAAGACTAGACAGACAAGACTAGACAGACAAGACTAGACAGACAAGACTAGACAGACAAGACTAGACAGACAAGACTAGACAGACAAGACTAGACAGACAAGACTAGACAGACAAGACTAGACAGACAAGACTAGACAGACAAGACTAGACAGACAAGACTAGACAGACAAGACTAGACAGACAAGACTAGACAGACAAGACTAGACAGACAAGACTAGACAGACAAGACTAGACAGACAAGACTAGACAGACAAGACTAGACAGACAAGACTAGACAGACAAGACTAGACAGACAAGACTAGACAGACAAGACTAGACAGACAAGACTAGACAGACAAGACTAGACAGACAAGACTAGACAGACAAGACTAGACAGACAAGTCTAGACAGACAAGTCTAGACAGACAAGACTAGACACACAAGACTAGACAGACAAGACTAGACAGATAAGGCCAGACAGACAAGACTAGACAGACAAGACTAGACAGAGAAAACTAGACGGACAAGACTAGACAGATAAGACTAGACAGACTAGATTAGACAGACAAAAATAGACAGACAAGACCAGGGAGACAAGACAAGATAGACAAGACCAAACAGAGAAGACCAGACAGACAAGAACAGGCAGACAAGACCAGACAGAAAAGACCAGACAGACAAGACTAGTCAGACAAGACTAGACAGACAAGACTAGACAGACAAGACTAGACAGACAAGACTAGACAGACAAGACTAGACAGACAAGACTAGACAGACAAGACTAGACAGACAAGACTAGACAGACAAGACTAGACAGACAAGACTAGACAGACAAGACTAGACAGACAAGACTAGACAGACAAGACTAGACAGACAAGACTAGACAGACAAGACTAGACAGACAAGACTAGACAGACAAGACTAGACAGACAAGACTAGACAGACAAGACTAGACAGACAAGACTAGACAGACAAGACTAGACAGACAAGACTAGACAGACAAGACTGGACAGACAAGACTAGACAGACAAGACTAGACAGACAAGACTAGACAGACAAGACTAGACAGACAAGACTAGACAGACAAGACTAGACAGACAAGACTAGACAGACAAGACTAGACAGACAAGACTAGACAGACAAGACTAGACAGACAAGACTAGACAGACAAGACTAGACAGACAAGACTAGACAGACAAGACTAGACATGCAAGACTAGACATGCAAGACTAGACAGACAAGACTAGACAGACAAGACTAGACAGACAAGACTAGACAGACAAGACTAGACAGACAAGACTAGACAGACAAGACTAGACAGACAAGACTAGACAGACAAGACTAGACAGACAAGACTAGACAGACAAGACTAGACAGACAAGACTAGACAGACAAGACTAGACAGACAAGACTAGACAGACAAGACTAGACAGACAAGACTAGACAGACAAGACTAGACAGACAAGACTAGACAGACAAGACTAGACAGACAAGACTAGACAGACAAGACTAGACAGACAAGACTAGACAGACAAGACTAGACAGACAAGACTAGACAGACAAGACTAGACAGACAAGACTAGACAGACAAGACTAGACAGACAAGACTAGACAGACAAGACTAGACAGACAAGACTAGACAGACAAGACTAGACAGACAAGACTAGACAGACAAGACTAGACAGACAAGACTAGACAGACAAGACTAGACAGACAAGACTAGACAGACAAGACTAGACAGACAAGACTAGACAGACAAGACTAGACAGACAAGACTAGACAGACAAGACTAGACAGACAAGACTAGACAGACAAGACTAGACAGACAAGACTAGACAGACAAGACTAGACAGACAAGACTAGACAGACAAGACTAGACAGACAAGACTAGACAGACAAGACTAGACAGACAAGACTAGACAGACAAGACTAGACAGACAAGACTAGACAGACAAGACTAGACAGACAAGACTAGACAGACAAGACTAGACAGACAAGACTAGACAGACAAGACTAGACAGACAAGACTAGACAGACAAGACTAGACAGACAAGACTAGACAGACAAGACTAGACAGACAAGACTAGACAGACAAGACTAGACAGACAAGACTAGACAGACAAGACTAGACAGACAAGACTAGACAGACAAGACTAGACAGACAAGACTAGACAGACAAGACTAGACAGACAAGACTAGACAGACAAGACTAGACAGACAAGACTAGACAGACAAGACTAGACAGACAAGTCTAGACAGACAAGACTAGACAGACAAGTCTAGACAGACAAGTCTAGACAGACAAGACTAGACACACAAGACTAGACAGACAAGACTAGACAGATAAGGCCAGACAGACAAGACTAGACAG